>NC_069432.1:3221178-3233678 GCF_026875155.1 Cherax quadricarinatus
AACAGACTGATGATCACGGCCCCATTTAATTGCGAAAGCTGCATCAATGGTTTCCAAAGTTTTTTGAGAGGATTAAAACCCTTTTTTGATGTGTTTGAAAACCCAGGCAGTGCTATGAATGGACGTAAGCACTGGGAAACCCTTTTGTTGATACAGTTTTTGCGAAAGAGCTCAAACTTGTACTGCTACCATACCTTTTGCAAGTACATTAGTTATGATGCTGTCAAAAAAACTATTTAGGACATTTAATTTGTTCCTGTAAAGTATCAAAGAGCATTTCGTAGTTACAACGACGAAAGATCAAATTGTTTTAGAGTTTGCTCGTGAGAAAAAAAATTTCATTTGAGGATGGTCTAGAGAGCCAAGGTAAAAACTACGACAGCCTTGTTCAGTTGTTATTTAACAAAGGTTTTAACAACTGTATGTCTGTAAAATCAAGAATATTGATCGATATACTACCTCGGATATTCTGGAAACTGCAGCTTAGAGAAAAATTCGAGATTTCTCAAAAACTTGTACATACTAAAAAACTTTAAAAAAAAAGGTAACAAAAAAATTTGTCCTTTGAAGTTGGCAACCTAATTCAGTGCTCGCCGGCCTGATGCCTGTACTGTAATTTCGTACCTTTCCCGGAAAAACTCACAACCCGAATCTTTCTGGGCAGACAGAAACTGTATCGAAAAAAAAGAAAGTTAAATGTACCTTTTGTAACAGAAAAGGAATGCTAGAGAGTTTTGCTATAAGTTAGAAAGAGATACGAGTCAGTCGTGCGGTGGGGGCCCCCATCAAGTCGTATCCTCTTCCCCAAAAAAAGGCCCCAAAAACCTGTAAAACCTCTGCCCTATGTTTTAGTAATGTTCTCAGGATAGATGATAGCGTCAGAAAATGTATCTGCGAAAAGATTCGTTCAGCGATGAGTCCTTACTTTTCAAGAGGTAGGTAGGATTTGACGAATCACATTTTGACTGGATAATTTTCTTTCAGAGACACTGGAGTTATTTACGTTATTAAGAGAGATGTACTGCCCTAACTGACGATACCTATTGCAAGATAGTGTAGTTAGAGCCCATGGGGGGCTGTTATAAAAAATACCTCTGCACAAAATTTATATTCAAAAAAGCTTTATACTGGTTATATTTCAGGGGAACCCCGTGGTGTTTTCCCCTCGGTCAGTGGGGCTTGTTTTAGGGAACGATATCCTTTATGCTGGTATATGTAAAGAACCACTTGTGTTTTATAACAACATGTGATAATTAGCCCTTGAAAGTTGTAGAGAGAAACCTATTTTATTTCCTCTCAGCGCAAAATTTTAGGTATGTCAAAAATACAAAAAAACCATCCCTGTCTCCTTTGAGTTAGTTGATGCAAAAATTTGGGTTTAATTGTTGTTTTGTGGGGCTCTGCGCCCCCGGTATTTAAAACTGATCCCCCGGTCATCAATAGTCAAGAACAATGACGTTAAATTTCTTTCTCTGAAGATTTAATCAAGGATCGTTTTTTGTCAGTCATGGAAAGACTGAGGATATACAGTTATGGATGAAGCAAAGGTTTTCGATAAATTTTTATATTAAGTAACGGTTTTCGATGGAAAAAATACATGCAAAATTATCAGTGATAGGGTTTCCACCAGTCAAGCATCTGTAGTGTTACCCGTTACTTTTTGTGAAAAGCCTTTGATTTTTTCACAATAGTCCCATAGGAGGAATTTGGGTGTCAAAAAGACATCGGCTAAAAAATTTTTGGGGCCCAAAAAAAAACCATACCCCATTCCTTCCACTTCACTACAAACCACCCCCCTTTACCAACCTTTACTATTTTTCCCAATACAAATTCCACATAAATTTTTAACCTTTAAAATTAATTCTATCCTCTCCTTTTAATTCTAACAACCCCTTTTTTTAAAATTTAAGTTTGGTTAAGCATTTGGGGTTTCCCAAAACCCAAAATCCAAACCCCCCAAATTTACTTTCCTTAACTTCACCCAAAAAATTTATGACTATTGGAAAGGGCTCTAGCTCTTGTGGTTTTCCTTTTAACATTTTGACGAGTATTTTGGGGACTTTTTTCCCCATTTAAAATTTACATAATTTTATGCCAAAAAACCCTTTTGTTTTTGCTTGTCAAATTCGTAAAATAACTTAAAACCCCCAGGCCCAATTTTAACTATATATATATGTCTAATTTTAAATTTTTTTTATTCCAGTATTGTTGTTTTTGGAGACATAAGCTGGGTTTTTTGGGGAGTGCGTGTGGGAGATGTTTATGTTGGGGGAAAAACTGCCTGCAGGACCCCCCCCCCCCTTTACTAACACCCTTTAAGCTGTTTTTGTTTTTTTTTTCCCCCCATTTTTTGGGGTTTATTTTTTTTACCCCCCGGAGGTTTCCTACTGTTTTTGATTACAAACCATATTAGAGTGAACGTTCTCCTACTAGGGGATTCCCCATCGGAGGTAAAATTAGATTGGCCAAAACTGATTTGTTTTAATTTAAATGAGAAAAGAGAATAATTGTGGCCTTTAACCCCGGCGGCCCTCCTTTTTTGGGGGGGGGGGGGTGTGAATGAAGGGTTGCAAGAAGAATTATTAAATTTTTTTATAATTTTTTAAATTTTTATATTTTGGTAAAGTAAATGTAAAGACTTAATTTTTTTTGACCATGTTTTAGGTGTTAACCCTTTTTTGAGTTCAATCGATTTTTAAATATTAATTATTTACCTTTTAATTTTTATATTGCCCCGTTTGGATAAAGGCCCCATGTTTAAAATAATTGCTTAATTTTTTTAAAAATTTTTGTTAACTTTTTATTTGTGCTCGTTTAAAAATTGTAAACTTTTGATTTTTTGCTTGTAGATGGTGGACTGCCCGCTTCGGCCGGGGTTGTTTTCCCCTTAAGATGGGATCTGTGAAAACCCAGGGGGATTTTCTTATGCTGAACTTAGATTCAGTAGTATGGAGTTTTGTGACTTTTGTGGAGGATCTGCAGATGGTCTACTTAGTGTCGTATTTTATTCCTTGTTCTTGGATTCTGTGTAGCAGTTGCTTGTTATATGCTATTGGGTTAGCATTCTTTTTATTGTTCATGCAGACTGTTTGGTTGCCAGTCGTCAGAAAGTAGTTTATTTAGGTCTGTCAGTCACTTGTTTAAGTCTAGTCGAGTTCTTGAGACATAACGCACTACTTAGAGCACTTACAAACATACACACAAACTTGTACATATTTGTATATTTATTATTAAATGTTGATGTACAGATGGTACTTAAGAATTATAATGTGATATGTGCTTTCTGCACAAATAATATTGTTACTTGGAGAAGTGATATTATTTTGATTACTGTGATTTTATTTATACGATAATTTAATGTGATATATACCTGTAGGACAACTTATTGATTATAAATTTATTAAATTTTTAATTTCTCTTGTTAGTAGCCTACCAAGTTGTAATCACTGAAAGCCACTGTTTGAATCATTATTACTGAATTCTAATGTATAATTGGACTAAGGTATACTGCTAATTGTTACGAAAACCCACGTAACAGGCTTGGGATGCTAGAAGGGCAGTCCTTTTTCTAGTGTTCATGGTGATTCTCTAAGCTTTATTAGAATCGCGTTTTTTTGTAAAACATGCGCCTGATGGCTTCTAGCTTCTGCACTAATCTCTTGTGAGGAACTGGGTCAAATGCCTTCTTGCGGTCCAAGACGATGCAATCACCCAACCCTCTCTCTAGTGTCTTACTTCTGTTATTTTATCATAAAACTCCAGAAGGTTTGTGACACAGGATTTGACTTCCATGAATCCATGCTGGTGGCATTTATCCTTTTGTCTCCGTTCCAGGTGCTCACCACTCTCCTACTGATAATCTTATCCATAACTTTGCAATACTATAACGTCAATGACACAGGGTCTATAGTTTAGTGCCTCTTTTCTCGTCTACTTTTTTAAAAAATGGGAAATACATTTGCCGTCTTCCCATACCTCAGGTAGTTGCAGTTTCAGGACGTGTTGAAGATTGTCGGTAAGTGCACGCACAACATATCTGGCTCCCTCTTAAGGACCACAGGGAGGATGTCGGTCCCATTGCCTTTGAGGTATTCGATGTCCCTTCGCAGTGTCTTCCACCTCCTCCTCCATCTGTACTGTTATGTCGTCAGCACTTGTGGTGTTTTCACTTGCTGGTGGCCCCATCTGGTCTGTCCCCCAGAGTCCTTCCTGTCTATACTGTGAATCTTCCTTAAATCTCGTGTTGAGCTCCTCGCATACCTCTTGATCGGTTTCTTGGTGAGTTCTCCACCTTCTTTCCTCAGCCTATCACCTGGTTCCTGACTGTTGTCTTCACTCCCTAATGTGGGCTTACAGCAGTTTCGGGTCAGATTTGACTTTCGATGCTATGTCGATTTCATACTGTCGCTGGGCCTCCCTCCTTATCTGTGCATACTCGGTTTTGGCTCTTCTACTTAATCTCCTTGTTTTCCGGGGGTCCTATGCCTCCTTTACCTTTTCCATTCTCTGATTGCATTAGTTTTTGCCTCCCCCTAACCTTCGGGTAAACCATGGACTCGTTTTGGTCTTCCTATTATTTCTGTTTCCCTTGGGAACAAACACATTTCCTCTGCCTCCTTGCACTTTGTTGCCACATATTCATCATCTCGTTTACTGATTTTCCTACCCATTTTGTCTGTCCCCACTGAACCTCCTGCAGGAAGTTTCTCATACCTGTGTAGTCCCCCTTTTATAGTTTGGCTGTCCTTCACTTCCTGTTACTTCTCCACTTGTAACTCTACTATATAATAAACTCAGAACACGTGATCGCTAGCTCAAGGGGCCTTCTCGTAGTGATGTCCTCATGTTGAACTGCTCAGGGTGAAGACAAAGATCCTTGTCTGCTGGCTCATCCTCCCCTCTCTCTCTGGTTGTGTCCTGACATGTTGATGCTTGATGGTTTTCATGTACCACATCAATTCATCTTGGGCTCACCTTGTTTCGGGACCACCTTGTGGATCAGGTTTTCCCAGTCGATCTCGCTGTGTTGAAATTCGCCCTTTACAGTAACTTTTGCTCTGCTCGATGTGAGCTATTCTCTGCACCTCTGCCAGTGTGTCCACCATCACCTGTGTTTCTTCGTAATCCTCTCTTGGCCCTTTTCCTGCAGTTCTGGTGGTGGGTTATACAATCACTCCAATGACTACTTTTTGTTCTCGGGACACTGAATTGTACCTACAATGTAGTCTCTTTCTCCAATCATGTTCATGCTTCCATTTCATCCAAATCCCATCGGTGTTTTATGAGCGTGCAATGTGTGTATGTGTGGGTGAGTGTGTGTGGACATGTGTGTGTGTGTGTGTGTGTGCGTGTGTGTGCCTTTGTACCTCACCCTATTTGTACTCATACTATTTGTGGTTGCTGGGGTCGAGTCTGCTCCTGGCCCCGCCTCTTCACCGGGTTGGTACTGTCCCTCTCTCTCCGGCTCATGAGCTTTTATAAAACCTCGTCTTAAAACTGTGTTATGGTTTCTGCCTTCCACTAAGTCATTTTCTAGGCTATTCCCTGTTACAACTCTATGACTGAAGAAATTACTTCCTACTATCTTCTGACTCATTTGTGTCTTCAACTTCAATTGTGGCAATCTGTTTCTGTGTCCCCTCCCTTGAACATCCTGTTCTTTGTCACCTTGTCTATTCACGCAGTATTTTATATGTCGTTATCATGTCTCCCTGACCCTCCTGTCCTCCAGTGTCGTCAGGCCGAATTTCCCTTAATCTTTCTTCATAGGACATTCCCCTTAGCTCTGGAATAACCTTGTCGAAAACCTTTGTACTTTCTCTAGTTTCTTGACGTGCTTTATTCAAGTGCGGGTTCCATAACAGGTGCTGCATACTTCCAGTATGGGCCTGACATACACGTTGTACAGTGTCTTGAAATAGGATTCCTTTACTAAGGTGTCGGAAATGGCTGTTTCTAAGTTTGCCAGGCGCCACATATGCTGCAGCAGTTATCTGTTTGATGTGGCTTCGGAGACATGCTCTGGTGTTATTATCTCACCCCAAGATCTTTCTCCTTGAGTGAGGTTTGCTGTCTCTTTTGGACACCTAGCCTTATACTCTGTTGGGTCTTCGTGCCCTTCCCCCTATCTTCATGACTTTGCATTTTGGCAGGATTAAATCGAGAAGCATGTGCGGGACCAGGCGGTGATCCCAGTCTGTCCAGGTCTCTTTGAAGTCCTGCTGGTCTCATCAGATTTAATTCTCCTCCATTAACTTCACTCATCTGCAAACAGGACACTTCTGAGTCTAACCCTTCCGTCATGTCGTGCACATATACGTGTGTGGTATGTGTGGTGTGTGTGTGTGTGTGTGTGTGTGTGTGTGTGTGTTACTCACCTAATTGTACTCACTAATTGTGGTTACAGGGGTCGAGACTCAGCTCCTGGCCCCGGCCTCCTTCACTGATCGCTACTGATCCTCTTCTGTTCCTGAGCTTTTGTCATACCTCTTCTTACAACTATGTATGGTTCCTGCCTCACTACTTCACCTTACTAGCTATTCCACTTGCTGACAACTCTATGACTGAAGAAATACTTCCTATCGTCCCTGTGATGTCTGAGTCGTCAGCTTGCAGTTGTGACCCTTGTCCCTGTGTCCCCTCTCTGGAACTTCCTATCTCTCTGTCTCCTTGTTATTTACCCGCATGTATCTTGTATGTCGCCTCCCCCCCCCCTTTCCCCCCCCCTTATCATGTTGCTCCCCTGACCCTTCTGTCCTCCCAGGTCGTCAGTCCGATTTCCTTAAGCTTTCCTCGTACGACATTCCCGTGAGCTCTGGGGCTAGCCTTTATTGCAAACTTTGTCTTTCTCGAACTTTTTGACGTGCTTGACAGGTGTGGGTCACGACTGGTGCTGCATACTCCAGTATGGGCCTAAATACACAGTGTACAGTGTCTTGAACGATTCCTTATTAAGGTATCGGAACGCTAGTCTCAGGTTTGCCAGGCGCCCGTATGCTGCTGAGGTCTATTTGGTTGATTGGTGGCCTCGTTGTTGTGCTCGGGTTATGGTCACCCCAAGGTCTTTCTCACTGAGGAGGTACTGATAGTCTTTGTCCACCTAGCCTAATACTCTGTCTGCGGTTTATTTTGCCCCTCCAATCTTATGACTTTGCTTTTGGTGGATTGAATTCCGAGAAGCCAGTTGCAGGACCACATGTCCAGACTGTCCAGGTCTCTTTGCATCCTGCCTCATCCTCGTCGAATTTTTATTTTCTTCAACACTTCACGTTCATCTGCGAAAACAGGGAACTTCAGAGTCTATTCCTTCCTTCAGTCGGTTACATATAATCAAAAATTGCACTGGTTCCTAGAAACTGACCCCTGTGGGACCCGCTTCGTACAGGGCCCACTGTGATACCTCTTTCACGTACATGACTCGTTGCTGCCTCCCTGTCAGGTTATTATCTTATTCCATTGCAGGCCCTCCTTTTACGTGCGCATGATCTCCAGCTTCTGCAACTAATCTCTTGTGGGGAACTGTGTCAAAGGCCTTCCTGCCAGTCTCGGAAAACGTTTAATCTTACCCACCCCTCTCTCTCGTGTCTTACTTCTGTTACTTGTCATAAAACTCCAGGGAGGTTTGTGATACCGAGAATTTGCCTTCCATTGATCCCATGGCTGGTTTTCATTTATATCTTGTTCCTTTCCAGTGTTCGACCACTCTCCTCTTGATAATCTTCTCCATGACTTTGCAAACAATACATGTCAGAGACACAGGTCTGTAGTTGTGCCTCGTTTATTGTTTCCTTTCTTAAATTTGGGGACTACATTAGCTGTCTTCCATTTTCTCAGGTAGTTGCCCAGTTTCAAGGGATGTGTTGAAGGATTGTGGTTAGAGCACGCACAGCATCTTCTGCTCCTTCTTAAGGGACCCATGGGGAGCTGTTGTCCGGTCCATCGCCTTTGAGGTGTCAAGGTCACTTAAGAGCTTCTTCACCTCCTCCTCAGCTGTTGTATGTCATCCAACACTTGTTGGTATATTCCTCTTGATGTTCCATTATGTGTGTCTTCCCACAGCCACTCCTGTCTCTGCTGTAAAAACTTCTTAAATCTCTGTTCAGTCTCACATACCTCCTGATTCATTTATTGTGAGTTCTCCACCTTCTTGTCCTTAATCTGTGATCACCTGATCTTTGGACTGTTGTCTTCCTCCTGATGTGGCTATACAACAGTTTCGGGTCAGTCTTGATTTCGGTTGCTATTCACATTATCATCTGTCGCTGGGCCTCCCTCTTACCGTGCGTACTCATTCATGGCTCTGAGACTGATCTCCCCTATTTGAGTGTGTTCTCTGCCTTATGTCCTCAATATCTGAGCTGCCCAGGGTGAACACAGGTCCAATCTTGCTGAGTTCATCCTCCCCCTCTCACTCTGGTAGTGTCCTGAACTGTTGGTTGCATGAGGGTTTGCGCACCACATCCAAATTCCCTGGCTCTCCATGTTTCTGGGACCCCATGTGGCTCCAGGTTTTCCCAGTCAATCTCCCGTGGTTGAAATCCCCCATAACCAGCAACTTGCTCTGCTGGAAGTAGTGAGCTTTCTTGCCCACCTCAGCAGTGTGTCCACCATTGCTCTGTTGCTCCTTCATTTCCTCTCTTGGCTCCTGCAAGATCTGTGGTGGATTATACATACTGCAATGACCACTTTGGTGTTCCCAGAACTGAAATGTACCTGCTATGTAGTCTCTTTTCTCCCGTCTCATCTATTTCTTCATTTTCTCGATTTTCCATCTGTTTTTTTTAAGAGCGAGCAAACCCCACCTCCCCCCCCTGCCCCTTCTATCTTTCCTCATGATCTGGTTATCTGGTGGAGATGCATTGTTTGTCTCCATGGAGTTTTGTTTCCTGTATCTGCTATGATGTCTGGGGATTCTCATTGATTCTTCTTGCCTTTCCTCATGTTATTCGTTAATCCATTCATGCTTTGTGTCACAAACCTTCAACTTCTGTACTATTAGTGTAACTGTAGTGCGGGGGGTGGAAAAGAGGGATCGGTGCTGTGATGGTTCGTTTGGATTGTTCAGTTGCCTTGGGGGTGTAGTTGGTGGAGTCCTTCTGCAGGTGTTTATGGGGGGTGCCGCTTGTCCTTCATTTGATCCTGGGTTATTCTGCTCTCCTTTCTCATTTTCCTCCCCATTCTTCTTTCGTTTTGAACTCTCCTCTTTCAGTGTCTTCTTTCGTACTGTGTTCTGTCTCGACGAGGTATCACCTACGGAACTCCTGCTTGCCTCTCAGCGTGCTTTCTCCTGCAGGATCATGGTTCGGGTTGATTTGCCTTGAAAATTACTTTGAGAGGCCCGTTCCTTTTCTTTGTGAACACCCAAATTCTCCGAAAAATTTGGCCACCTGGCGTCATGCCCCCTAGTCTATCACCTTCATGATATCTTACAATCGCTTTTTTTCTCCTCCTTCTTTCTTTAATCATAAGTTTCCCTTTAGCTTCGTCTAGCCCATGTCAAACACGGATCTCTCCCTTTCACCTCCATCTGTGACTCATTGCTTCCTCTGATGTGTTTTAGTTCCTTCCTTTGAGAGTGTTCCCTTCCTTCAGTCCCTTCCCTAGTTATGGCCCCTATGCTTCTTGGTTTTATACTCCTGCTCACCTGTTCTGGCCCCACAGGTATGGGTATGGTCCTTGCACATGTTCCTAGGTCCTTCAATGTCTTCCAAACCTCTCAGTCTGTCCTAAGTGTGCTCCCTGTCTTTTGTTTTGGCCCCATGTGGGTTTTTGGACAAGACCTCTGCATACAGTTTTAGTGTGTGTGTGTGTGTTGTGTGTGTGTGTGTGTGTGTGTGGTGTGTGTGTGTGTGTGTGTGAATGTGTGTGTGTGGGTGCATGTGTGTGTGTATATGTGTGAGTGTGTGCATGTGTGTCTATGTGTGTGTGTATTAGTGTAATCTCACTAGTTTGTTCTCACCTAGTTGAGGTTGCCAGGGTTCGAGTACCAAGTCCTGGCCCCTCTTCACTGGGTCGCCACTAGGTCACTCTCCCTGAACATGAGCTTTATCGTACCTCTGCTTAATAGCTATGTATGGAATCCTGCCTCCATACATCTCTTCCCAAACTATGCATTCTGCTACTCTGTGGCTGAAGAAATACTTCCTTACATCCCTGTGATTCATGTCTGTGTCACTTCAGCTTCCAACTGTGTCTCTTGTTGCTGTGTCACGTCTCTGTACATCCTGTCTTTGTCCACCTTGTCAATGTCTATCAGTATTTTGTTAGTCGTTATCATGTAACCCCCTATCTCTCCTGTCCTCAGTGTCGTCAGGTTGATTTTCCCTTAACTCTCCTCGTAGGACATACCTCTTAGGCTCTGGGACTAGTCTTGTTGGCAAAACCTTTGACTTTCTATAGTTTCTTTTACGTTGCTTGGCTGGGTGTGGGTTCCTGGACTGGTGCCGATACTCCAATATGGGCCTAACGAAGGACGATTGTACGGTGTCCCTAACGATTCCTTATTTTTAAAAGGATGTCGGAGTGCTGTTCTGAGGTTTGCCAGGCGCCCATATGCTGCAGCTGTTATTTGGTTGATGTGCGCATTAGGAGATGTGTCTCGGTGTTATACTAACCCAAGATCTTTTCCCTTGAGTGATGTTTGTAATCTCTGGCCCCTAGACTGTACTCCGTCTGCGGTCTTCTTTGCCCTTCCCCAATCCTCATGGACTTTGCACTTGGTGGGATTAAACTCAGGAGCTCATGTGCTGGACAGGTCTGCTAGCCCTGTCACAGATCCTTTTGTTGTTCTGCTGTCTTTCGATTTCGAATGAATTTTTCTCATCAACATTCACGTCATCTGCAAACAGTGGGACACCTCAGATTTAGTCCTTCTGTCATGTCGTTCACAAATACAGAAACAGCTCACTGGTCCTAGGGACTGAACCATGTGGGACCCCGCTGGTCACAGGTGGCCCACTCTGACACTCGCCACGTAACCATTACTCGCTGCTGGTCTTCCTGACAAATTTTCCCGGATCAATTGAGGCGTGCCTTCCCTGTTCCCCTGCTTGGTCCTCAGTTTTTGCACTAATCCTCTTGTGTGGTATGTGTCAACGGCTTCTTGCAGTCCAAGGAAAATAAAATCCCACCCACACTCTCTCTGTTTCTGTTTACTGCTGTTTTTGTCATATAACTCCAGTAGGTTGTGAACACAGGATTTCCCATCCCTGGAAACCATGTTGGGTGCTGGTTGATGAGATCCATTCCTTTCTGGTGTTCCACCACTCTTTCCTGACAATCTTCTCCTTGACTTTGCATTACTATACATGTCAGTGGACACTGGTCTCTGTTTTGTGCTTCCATGTCTGTCTCCTTTTTTATGGATTGGACTTACTTTGCTGTCTTGCATGCTCAGCCAAATCTCCTTGTTTCCGATAGATGTATTGAATATTGTTGTTAAGGGTACACATAGCGCCTCATGCTCCCTCTCTCAGGGACCAGGAGAGATGTTATCTGGCAACCATTTGCCTTTTGAGGTATCTAGCTACACTCAGAATCCTCTTCACTTCTTCCTCGGGTGTGTGCCACTGGTGATGGCACACCTCTCCGTCACTCTGGAGCCCCTTCTGTCTCCCTCTGTAAACACTTCTTTGAATCTCTTGTTGAAGTTCCTCACATACTTCACGGTTCATTTCTTGTTGTCTTCCTCCTTCCTTCCGTCCTTAGCATGTTACCTGGTCCTTTGACTGTTGTTTTCCTCCTGATGTGGCTGTATAAAGCTTCGGGTCAGATTTGGCTTTCGCTTGCTTTGTCGTTTTCATATTGCCGTTGGGCCTCCCTTCTTAATATGTGCTATTCGTTTCTCGCTCTACGATTGCTCTCTTTTTCTCCTGGGGGTCCTTTGCCTTCTATATTTCTTCAATTCCATAGACACACTTGGTTTTTGCCGCCTTGCACCTTTGGTGAACCATGGGACTCATCCTGGTTTTTCATTATTCCTGTTTCCTTGGGTACAAACCTCTCTTCAGCCTCCTTGCACGATATGTGACTACATATTCCCCTTCATCTCATTATCTGGCTTCCATGCCGTTCTCTGTCCCACTGAACCTCGTTCAGGAAAAGTTCTCATTCCAGTGTAGTTCCCCTTTCCTGTAGATTGGTTTCATTTGTCTTGGCCGTTCTGCCTTCCACCCTCAACTAGTAGCTTCTACTGTGTATTCGAAGCTCAAAACCACATGATCGCTAGGCCCCTCAAGGGCGTCTTTCATTATGTGATGTCCTCAATATCTGCACTGCCAAGGTGAATACTAGTCCAAGTTTTGCTGGCTCATCCTATCCTCTCTCTCTTGTCTTGTCCTTTACGTGTTGGTACATTGAAGTGTTTCCAGTACCACCTCCATCATCTTTAGCCCCTCCACGTATCTTGGACCCCATGTGGGCTCCAAGTTCTCCCAGTCGATCTCTTGTGGTTAAAGTCGCTCATGATCCAGGAGCTTTGCCCTGCATTGCATGAGCTCTTC
>NC_069432.1:3238678-3256178 GCF_026875155.1 Cherax quadricarinatus
TTCATTTCTTTCTTTACTCCCATTTTCCCAATTTGCTCCTTTGCAATATTTTCCAAAATTAGCTCTAAGGGCAACAAATTTCCCGTTCAAAAATTTTTCTACTTTGAAAAATTTAATCAACTACATTTTAAAAACATCCCTTTTCTATCCCTTTAAAACATCAGGGAGGTTTAGTTTTATAAATTTTAAAACTTCTGGAAATTAATGAACTTTGCCCGTCTTAGAAAAAGTTTTTAGAGAACTCTTTTTTAAAAAGGGGGACTCAAGTTTTTTAAAAATTGTGTTGGAAGATATTGGGTTTTGTTTTGTCATCCTTTGGGAAAAATCTTGATGTATCTCTTTAGGTTTGTAAATATCTAAAAACCCCCACTATCTATTTTAAACCCCTTACAAAACCCCGTTTGCCTTTTATTTCAAAAAGGCCCCTATGTAATCAAAAAAAAAAAATTCAAGTGTTTACCCGAAACCTTTAATCTAATTTCACATAAAATAAATTTTTCCGGGAAAAAAAAGAAAAAAAAAAACCAAAATTTTCCAAAGCCCCGATATTTTGGGCCCTTTCATATAAGTCTTGGTTTGGGTTTCCAAAAAGTTTTTTTATCAAACCAGCATTCCAAAAATGTTTTAAAACAAACCGGACAAAAATTTACGAAAATTTTTTGTTTTCATTGTTAGGTTTTGGGCACCAAAACCTACTTTCAAATAATTTGAAATTTTTCTTTTATTAGAGAACGAGAAGAAATGTAATTAACAATCGGGGGGAAGTTTGCGCCATTTTTTAAAGGTTTTTTTGACCAGCTTTACCAATTTTTCGGGAAAACGTTTTTTAAAACCTTTTTTTCCCTTAATTTCTTTGGGGTGCACATCGGGTCGTAATTTTAAATAATCATGCGGGGGTTTGCCCTTTGTGTAACTTTATTTCAGGCTGGGTGGCCCAATCTGTCGAAACCTTTTCCCAAATTCATGTTGGTTGCACCATCTGTCGAAACCCTTCCCCATCTTGGGGGTGCCCTTTCTTTTCGAAACCCTTACCAATAAAGCTGTGTGCACCATCTGTCGAAAAACCTTCCAAAATCTTTTTGGGTGCCCCCATCTGTCAAAACCTTTGGGTTTGCCGGACGTTCCCTTAGTTGTGGCCCTTTTGTGTGCTCTCTGTAAATCTGTACCAGGATCCCTTTTTTTGAGAAAACTTTCCAGAGTGGAGAGGAGTCGAGTTGTAAGATGGGATACGGCGTTTAACGGAGGAGAACAAGGGGAAATTCGTAGAAAATTCCTTCTTTTTGTGACCCCCCGGGTTAAAAGGGGGGAGCTTGGTCAGTGGTCGGGGGAAACGGGAAAACCAAGCGGGAAGTTTCAAGGAAAAGGGTTTTGGAGAGGTGAAAAAAAGGGAAAAACCCAGGGGGACTCCCCCCCCCCCCCCCCCCCCCCCCCCCCCCCCCCCCCCGGGGGGAAATTTCCCAAAAACTCATTCCGGTGTACCTGACGAATTTTGAGTTTTTCGTTGGGAATGCCAAAAACGAGCACCAAAAAAAAGCAGGGGCCCAGCGTGAGAAAGACCCCCTAGAAACCCCAACAAAGACCATGAAAAACGTCTTGACGAATTTACAAGGGGGTGAAATCCCTACCTGGGAATGTGGTCGACTGCTCGGAGCATCACGGGGGAACGACGAAAAAGGAAGGTAAAACATTGTTGTTGTTGGGGATACCCAGTTAGGTAATGGATAGGGCATTCTTTTTAAAGGGATAGGAGTAGGGGCAGGAGAGTGTTTTTCCTGGGGGGGGGTGAAGGATTTTTGTTAGCCTTTGGGGATGACATCATGAGGGGGTAATGGGAGCAATTTTATTATCGGGTCTCGTGTTTGGGGGGCAACGATGTTGGCAGAGTAGGGTGAGGACCTGATTAGCGGGTTTAAAAGGTCAGCAATAGAGAAAACCCTAGGAGGAAAGGGGGGGAAAAACCTGAATATGTGGCATTTTCCCAAAGGGAGGGAGTTGGAATAAATTTGGTTTGTCCGGGACCCAAATTGGTGTCAATTGCTGGCTGGAAAAGTACTGAAAGGGAAAAAATGCAGAAAACATTCATTGAAACGGGGACCTCTTCTTTTGGAAAGAAATGACATGTATGCCAGGGGGGGGGGGTTCATTATCTAGGTGTGGGGGTGGGGCCGGGGAACGCAGTGGAGGGGGGTTTGTTAGGTTTTTTAAACTAGGAATATTTAGTGGTATGGGTTTTGGGGGGAAAACTGTAAACCCGGGGTAGTAACATGAGTATGGAGAACTGTAATAGGAAAAATGAGGTGGATATTAAAACCCAGGGGGCACTAATTGACGGAAAGTAAAAATTTTTTGGGGAAATTAACAAAAAGGAGCGGGAAAAGGGTAAAGAGTAGGAGGGTCTTTTAAAAATTTATTACACAAATAGTCGCAGGGGTAGGAAAAAGAGGGGCCGAGTTGAGACTAGTTGCTATGGGGGAAAAATTGATGTATTTCCCATTATGGACGTTTTTTAATTAAAAAAATTCGGGACTCCCTTGCAGAATTTTAAACATTCGGGTTTTTAAATTTTGTTAAAAGGGAGATAGAAGTTTGGGAAAGGGGGGGGGGGGGAGTGGTTGTATGTCCAAAGATCGCTTGAACTGTTGCATAAAAACGGGTTTTAAGTCGGGAAGTAACAAAATTACAGGTCTTTTTGGGGATAAAATTTTTTCAGAGGGGCAGGGAAAAATTAATTTTAGGTGTGATATACCGCCCCCCCAATTTAGTTAGGGCCCAAAAGGGAGCTACTAGGGGGGGGGAAAATTTGTTGGGCCAAAAGGGCCGTAATGTAGAAATTTCTAGGAGATTTTAAAACTTTGTCATATTGATTGGAATTTTTTGAGGGGAAATTTTGAATCATACGATTTCTTAGAAGTATTTTCAGGATTTTTTTTTGAAGCATTTTGTGACAAAAACCTACAAGGGGAAATAACCTGCTTGACTTAGTTCTGGCAAACAATGAACCCCCCCCCCCCCCCCCCCCCCCCCCCCGTTAAAAATTTAGAATTTTCAGAGGAAGGGGTGTGCGACCAAAAAATCAATTACTTTTTAGAATTAAAATGGAATTTAGGGATAGTAGGGAAAATTTTCAGAAACCAGTCCCAGATTTTCGTTTGCAGATTACGAGGGGCTTAGAGAAAACTTATCATCTTTTGGGACGGGGGTTTAACAAAAGAGAGCTATAAATTTTGGGACGTTTTCTGAACAAAAATACATGCTGCTCAAAAAAAGTTTTTTTTTTTAAAAGGAAATTAAAATCAAATGAAATGCCCCAAAAGGGAAATGAATAATAGGCTGAAATTTTTCCTTAGGGCAAAAGGGAAAGGAATTTATAGGGTAAAAAAGAGGTGGGGGTTTCCTTAGGGATTCGTTTTTTGACTTAAAGAGGGACATTAAAAGGGGGATAAGAAAAAGCTAAAAGGGACTATGAAATTAAAGTGCTAGGATTTAAACTAAAACCCCCAAAAAGTTTTTTCCCGGTATATAGAAAAAAAAGTCAGGATAAGATAGGTCCCCTTAAAAAAAAAAAATATGGGCTTTTTAATGACAAAGAGGGAAAGAAATTTTTGTCGTTTTTTTAAAAAATTATTTTTCTTCGGTTTTTACACAGGGGAAAAACTAATGATATTCCGGGGAATTAATTTTTTTTAGTGGTCAGAAAAGATAAAAATTTTGTAACATCACGTCCTAGTGAAAAGGTTGTGAAGCAGATAGACCCAAATGAAGCAAAAAAAAATAACCGGGTCCCGATGAGGTTTTTTCAAGGGTTCTTTGGGAAAGCAAAAAGGAATCTGTGAACCATTAAAATAATATTTTTTTAAATTTTTCTCTTTAAACAGGTGTTGGTCTGATATGTGGAAGATGGGGTAATGTAATTCCTTTTTTTTAAAAAAAGGGGGCAAGTCGTTACCGTCAAATTAGCCCAATAAGGGCCCGACCCCAATTGTAGGCAAGTTTCTAGGGGTCAAAAATTTTGCTGAGGGGTTATAAAAGTGGTGGGCACCCTTTGGGGTTTGTGGAGACCCAAAAAAATTTTTTCCCTTTGGGGGCAAAGAGGGGAATGTATGAGAGTTTAGTTTTACAACGCTCTTATATGGGTGTGAAGGTGGGTTGATGAATTTGCAGCGAGGAAAAAGGCTGGAGGCAGTGGAGTTTTCGTGTCTGAGGGCAAAGTGTGGTGTGAATAAATGCAGAGAATTCGTAGTTTGGAAGTTAGGAAAGGGGGTGTTTGGGGTTTTCCAAAATGTTTCCAGAGGGGGGTGGAAAAGGGGTTTTTGAGGTGGTTCGGACATGTAAAAGAGAATGGAGCGAAAAAAGAATGACTTCAAGAGTGTACGTTGTAGTGGAAAGGGAAAGGGGGGGTAGGGGGTTTGGCCCAGGGAAAGGGTTGGGGGGAGGGGGTAAAGGGGTTTTGTTTTGCGAGGGGGTTGGACTTTTCCCGCAGGCATGTGGGGGTTTTTTGATAGGAGTGGGAAAGGAGACAAATTTGGTTTTTTTTAAAACTTACGTTTCTGTTTTGGGTGTTTAGCAAAGTAAATTTATGAAGGGATTAGGGAAACCGGGGAGGCGGACTTTTGGGCCTGGGAAAATGGGAAGTACAGTGCCCGCCCCTCGAAAGGGGGGTGTTAAAGTTTTCAGTTTTAAAAAAATGTAGTGTAAAACCCCTTCTGGCAAAAAGTTTATGGAAATGAATGAAAGGTTTGAAAGTTTTTTTTTTTTCGGGCCACCCTGCCTTGGTGGGAACGGCCAGTGTGATTTAAAAAATAATAAAATTATTAAAAAAGCATCTCATAAGCATAGCTTGGGTTTTAAAGATTTCCCAGCATGGATTCACAAGGGCCCGGGCTTGTTAAATAATTTTTAAAATTTCTTCGTTTTTTTTGAACCCGGTTGACCACGATAAAGAATTTGATATTTTTAAATTAGATTTTAGTAAGGCATTTGATAGAGTTCCCCACCAAAAACTGTTGAAGAAAAATAGCGTCATGGGTTGGGGGAAAAAGGGGGCTTCGTGGATCAAAAACATGGCTTCCCCAAAACAGGAAGCAGAGTGTCCATAAATGGGGTTAAATCCGAAATGGGGATCAGTAACAAAATGGAGTTCCACAGGGATCAGTCTTGGGCCCCTTGTTGTTTATAATATTTTATCAATGATTTGATGAAGGAATTACTAGTGATATGAGCAAATTCGCCCATGAACGAAGATAGGTTTGGATAAAAATTTATTCAAAAAGTAGTGTTAGGGAACTTCAGGGGATTTAAAAAAACTCTACTCTTTGGGCAGAAAAGTGGCGATGCAGTTCAATTTTAGATAAAAGCAAGGTTCTGAAGCTCGGGGGGTGTCCCTAAACCCTTGCACTTATAAGTTAAAAATGTAGAACTTTGCCATCAGATTTCGAAAAAAAACTTTGGGGGTCATGGTTTAAAACAGCAACCCTTAAACCAAAAACGCAATTTCCTAAGCATACGAAATAAGGCAAATAGATTAATGGGATTTTTATCAAAAAGTGTAAGCCAAAAAGAAGTCCCGAGGTCAAATGCAGGGTTTATAATCAAAATTTGTAAGGCCTCACCTAGATTTTGCAGCTAATTCTGGTCTCCATATTACAGATTGGACATAAATTCGTTAGGAAATAAAATTCAGCGTAGGATGTTAATTTAATACATAGCATTAGAATTCTTCTTATGAGAAAGATTGAGCTCTTAAGTTACTTTCACTTGTTAGACGAAGAATGAGGGGAGACTGATCGAAGTGTATAAGTGGAAGTTTAGGTATTATATGAGGGGGGATATTGACAGGGTCTTGAGGAGATTCTCTCAAGAGAGAACCCGCAGTAATGGATTTAAATTAGATAAGTTTAGATTTAAGAAAGGACATAGGAAAGTATTGGTTGAAATAGGGTAGTGGATGAGTGGAACAGGTCTACCTAGTTGGGTTATTGAAGGCTAGGACTTTGTGGTAGTTTCAAATTTAGGTGGATAAATACATGAGTGGGATAGGGTTTGGAATTTGAGTGGACTTGCAAATCAGAGCTTTTTTCTTGGGTTAGCATGAAATTGGGTTGGTGAAATGTTTGTTAGTGGGATTGAATTGTAACGGACCTGCCTAGTATGGGCCAAAAGGCCTGCTGCAGTGTTCCTACTTTATTATGTTCTTATGTTCTTTTGTATTGGTTTGGGAAATAGGGTAGTAGATGTGTGGAAAAAGTCTACCTAAGTGTGGTTATTGAGGCTTGGTCTTTGGGTACGTTTCACATTTAGTTGGATAAGTACATGAGTGGGAAGGGTTGGGTTTTGGTGGGATTGACGTCAGAGCTTATTTCTTGGGTTGCTTGGAAAATTGGGATTATTGGTCAATTTTTTGTTAGTGCGATGAATTGTAAAGGACTGCCTAGTATGGGAAACAAAGCCTGCTGCAGTGTTCCTCCTTTCTTATGTTCTTATGTTCTTATGTTCTTACCAATCATGCTGAGTGCACCATCTGTCATAACCTTACCAATCATGCTGGGCGCTCCATCTGTCGTGACCTTACCAATCATGCTGAGTGCACCATCTGTCATAACCTTACCAATGATGCTGGGCGCACCATCTGTCGTGACCTAACCCATCATGCTGGTGCACTGCGTTCACTGACAACTCTACACTGTTGTTGTGTTGTTGCGTTCATTGACAACTCTACACTGTTGTGTTGTTGCGTTCACTGACAACTCTACACTGTTGTGTTGCTGCGTTCACTGACAACTCTACACTGTTGTGTTGCTACGTTCAATGACACTCTGGCACTGTTGTGTTGCTGCGTTCACTGACAACTCTACACTGTTGTGTGTTGCTGCGTTCACTGACAAACACTTCTTCACTGTTGTGTTGCTGCGTTCACTGACAACTCTACACAGTTGTTTTGTTGTTGCGTTCTCTGAACACTCTAAACAGTTGTTGTGTTGTTGCGTTAACTGACAAACTCTACACTGTTGTTGTGTTGATGCGCCCTTAACTGACAACTCTAACAGTTGTTGTGTTGCTGCGTCCATGACAACTCTACACAGTTGTGGTGTGGCTGCGTTCACTGACAACTATACACAGTTGTTGTGTTGTGCGTTCCTGGACAACTCTACAACAGTTGTTGTGTTGCCTGCGTTCACTGACAACTCGTAACAGTTGTTGTGTTGCTTGCGTTCACTGACAAAATCTACACTGTTGTTGTGCTGGCTGCTGCGTTCACTGACAACTCTACAACTTGGTTGTGTTGCTGCGTTTCACTGAACAACTTACATGCTGGTTGTGCTGCTGTGTTCACTGACAACTCTACACAGTTGTTGTGTTGCTGCGTTCACTGACAACTCTACACTGTTGTTGTGTTGCTGCGTTCACTGACAACTCTATACACAGTTGTTGTTTGTTGGCGTTCACTGACAACTCTACATGTTGTTGTGTTGCTGGTTCACTGACAACTCTACATGTTGTTGTGTTGCTGCGTTCACTGACAATTACACTGTTGTGTTGTTGCTGCGTTCACTGACAACTCTACACTGTTGTGTTGTTCTGGTTCACTGACAAACTCTCACTGTTGTTGTGTTGTGCGTTCACTGACAACTCTACAATGTTGTTGTGTTTGCTTGAGTTCACTGACACTCTACACTGTTGTGTTGCCTGCGTCACTGACAACTCTACACTCTGTTTGTGGGGTGCTGAGTACAATGAACAACTCTACATGTTGTTGTGTTGCGGGTTCACTGGGACATCTCTACAATGTTGTTGTGTTGCTGCGTTCACTGACAACTCTACACTGTTGTTGTGTTGCTGCGTTCACTGACAACTCTACACTGTTGTGTTGCTGCGTTTCACTGACAACCTCTACACTTGTTGTTGTGTTGCCTGCCGTTCACTGACAACTCAACTCTGTGTGTTTGTGTTGCCTGCGATTCACGGACAACTCTACACTGTTGTTGCTTGTTGCGTTCACTGACAAACTTCTACACTGTTGTGTTGTTGGTTCACTGACAACTCTACACTGTTGTGTTGCTGCGTTCACTGACAACTCTACACTGTTGTGTTGTTGCGTTCACTGACAACTCTACACTGTTGTGTTGCTGCGTTCACTGACAACTCTACACAGTTTAACGTATTTCAACCTAACTTTACCATTTAGTTTTCCTCAACATTTCCGAACCTTCTCGCAAATCAATAGAATTTTTTTTCATCAATAGTATGAGTAGACTACACGTGAGCTACACCAGCAGGTTCAGGAAGATTATTAACACAAGGTGACCTGTATCTCAGGATCCTGGCGACTGTTTACAACACCAGTTATCTACTATTAGGCTAACACTTCAGTACCTTAACTTTCACCATTCTTCACTTATTATGGTACCTTATCTATACACTACAGTACTACTGTGATAAAGATTGCAGTACCACTGTGACATGTACTACAGTACCACTGTGACATATACTACAGAACCACTGTGATATACACTACAGTACCACTGTGATATACAACAACAGTTACCACGTGAAATTTACTACTACAGTAACCTGTGATACAATTACAGTACCACTGTGATATTACACTACAGTACCACTCTGATATACACTACATTACCACTGTGATAAACACTGCAGTACCAATGTGACATGCACTACAGTACCACTGTGACATACACTACAGTACCACTGTGATATACACTACAGTACACTGTGATATTACACTACAGTACACGTGGATACACTACAGTACCACTGTTTTTACCATACACTACAGTACCAACCTGTGATATACACTACAGTACCACTTGGTATACCACTTACAGTACCACGTGATATACAATACTGTACACTGTTATGGTATGCACTACAGTACCCACTGCTGGTATACACTACGTACCAGTGTGGTATACACTACCAGTTTCACTGTTGGTATACACTACAGTTTCACTGTGGTATACACTTCAGTACCACTGTGGTATTACACGACAGTACCACTGTGGTATACACTTCAGTGCAACTGTGGTTATACCTACAGTACCACTGTGGTATACAATTCAGTTCCACTGTAGTATACATTGCACTACACTGCGATATACACTTCGTACCACTGTGATATACACTACAGTACCACTGTGATATACTTCAGTACCACTGTGGTAATATACACTCAGTACCACTGTCATAAACACTGCCGTACCTACCGGTGACATTGCACTACAGTACCACTGTGACATATACGCAGAGTACCACTATGATATACACTACAGTTACACTGTGATATGCACCTACAGTACCACTGTGGTTTAATTTACAGCAACCACTGTGACTTTACACTACAGGTACACTCTGGTGTTTACACTACTGTACCCTGTGGGCATACACTACAGTTCCACTGTGGTATACACTACAGATACCACTGTGGTATGACAACGTCAGTACCATTGTGATATACAATACACTACGGTAACCACTGTGGTATACATTTAGTACCACTGTGATATTCCACTACAGTGCCATGTGGGTATACTACCACCAGTACCTCAGTGGTATACACTACAGTACCACTGTGATATTCACTTACAGTTCCACATGTGTATACACTACCGTACCACTGTGATATACCATACTGTAACACTGTGATATAATGCAATACCACTGTGATATGTCACTACAGTACCTCTGTGATATTAACTACTGTACACTGTGTTATACACTAAGTAACCACTATGATATACACTACCGTACCACTGTGATATTACACTGCAGTACCAAATGGGATGTACACTACAGTTCACACTGTGTAATAACTACAGTTCAACTGTGATTTACACTACAGTACCACTGTGATATACACTACAGTTACACACTGTGGATACACTTACGGTACCACTGTGAAATACACTACAGTACCACTGTGATTTTACACTACGGTACCACTGTGATATACACTGTCAGTACCTCTGAGATATACATCTGCAGTACCATCTGTGGTATACACTACTGTACCACAGTGTATAATTACAGATACTCTGTGGTATACACTACAGTACACTGTGGGTTGGTATAAACTACAGTACACTGTGGTATTCATACTATCAAGTTACCACTGTGGTTGTACACTGCAGTACCACTCTGTTTATACTTACCAGTACCACTGTGGAATGAACTACAGTCCACTCTGTTATATACGACAGTACCACTGTGGTATACACTGCAGTACTCTGTATTACATATGTTCACACTGGGATATACACTATCAGTACCCACTGTGATATACATACAGTACCAATCCGTGTTATAAAACTGGCAATTCCCAACTGTGATAGACACTACATTGCCACTGTGGTATACACTACAGTACCACTGTGATGTACCTACAATACCACTGTGATATTCACTTCAGTACCATGTGATATAACTACAGTACACACTGTGTTATACACTACAGTTTACCACTGTGATATAAACGGCAATACCACGTGATATTCAACTACAGTACCTCGTGGTATACACTACAGTACCATGTGATATACCCACCTACAGTCACCATGTGAATACACTATAGTACCACTGTGTTTATACATACAGTAATCACGTGATATACAACTACAGTACCACTGGGATATACACTATCAGCTACCTACTGTGATATACACTACTGTACCACGGTGATTGTACACTACAGTACCACTGTGATACATTCAGACCTCTGTGATATACACTACAGTACACACTGTGATTTACACTACACTACCGTGGTAAACACTCAGTACCTCTGTGATATACACTACAGTACCACTGTGGTATACACTACAGTACAAATGTTGTATACACTACAGTACCACTGTGGTATACACTACAGTACCACTGTGGTAGACCACTACTGTACTAATGTGGTATACACAACAGCATTACCCACTGTTGTATACATCTACAGTAACAATGTGGTATACATACAGTACCACCTGTGGTATAAACTACAGTACCACTGTGGTTACCAACAGTACCCACTGTGGTAAACATTACATACCACTCTGATATAGACTGCAGTACCACTGTGGTATACACTACAGTACCACTGTGCTATACACTACAGTACGACTGTGGTATACACTATAGTACCACTGTTGTATACATACAGTTCCACTGTGGGATACACTTACGTACACTGTGGTTACGCTACAGTACCACTGTGGTATACTCTACAGTACCACTGTGGTATACACTACAGTACTACTGTTGTATACACTACAGTACCACTTGTGGTTAACCACAGTTACCACTGTGGTATACACTACAGTACCACTCTGATGAAAACACTGCAGTACCAATGTTGATATACATACAGTCCACTGTGATATTACCACTACCAGTACCACTGTGTTATAAAACTGCAATACCTCTAGTGATATTACAAACAGTACCATGTGGTATACATACAGTTAACACTGTGATTATACACTACAGTACACTGTGATATACACTACAGTACCACTGTGATATACACTTACAGTACCACTGTGATATACACTTACAGTACACTGGTGATATAAACTGCAATACCACTGTGTATACACTACAGTACACTGTGGTATACACTACAAGTACCACTGTGTATACACTGACAGATACAGCTGTGATATACAATACAGTACCACTGTGATATACACTACGTACCACTGTGATATACACTACAAGTACCTCAGTGATATACTTACTGTCCCTGTGAATATACACTACAGTACCACTGTGATGTACACTACAGTACCACTGTGATACATACAGTACCACTGTGATTTACATTCAGTACCACCTGGTGGATATAACTACTGTTCCACTGTGATATACACTCAGTACCACTGTGGTATACAATACAGATCCTATATGTTGTATACATACAGTACCACTGTGGTATCATACAGTACATGTGGTATTTCAATTCAGTACAATGTGGGATACACTACAGTACCATACTGTGGTATTCATACAGTACCATGTGGTATTACACTACAGTACCACTGTGGTATACACTACTGTAACCACTGTGGTATACACCACAGTACACTGTGGTTTACTCTACAGTACCACTCTGATATACACTGATAGTACCACTGTGGTTAATACACTACAGTACAACTGTGCTTTACTCTTCAGTACGGACTGATGTATACACTATAGATACCACAGTGGTATACTCTACTGTACCACTGTGGTATACACTACAGTACCACTGTGGTATACACTACAGTACCACTGTGGTATACTCTACAGTACCACTGTGGTATACACTACAGTACCACTGTTGTATACACTACAGTACCACTGTGGTATACACCACAGTACCACTGTGGTATACACTACAGTACCACTCTGATATACACTGCAGTACCACTGTGGTATACACTACAGTACCACTGTGATATACACTACAGTATACTGTGGATTACACTATTGTACCACTGTGGTATACACTACAGTAACAATGTGATATACACTACAGTACCACTGTGGTATACACTATAGTACCACTGTGGTATACACTACAGTACCACTGTGGTATACACTACAGTACCACTGTGATATACACTACACTACCACTGTGGTATTACATATAGTACCAAATGGGGTATCACTTCAGTTACCACTGTGGTTACATTACAGTACACTGTGGTATACACTCCAGTACACTGTGGTAGGTATACACTACAGTACCACTGGTGGTATTACATCTTCAGTACCAACTGTGTTATACTACTAAGATACCACTGTGGTTATACACTATAGTACCATGTTTGGTATACACTACAGTACCACTGTGGTATACACTACAGTACCACTGTGGTATACACTACAGTACCACTGTGGTATACACTCCAGTACCACTGTGGTATACACTATAGTACCACTGTGGTATACACTACAGTACCACTGTGGATTTCACTACAGGTATCTGTTGTATACACTACAGTACCACTGTGGTATACACTACAGTACCACTGTGGTATACACTACAGTACCACTGTGGTATACACTACAGTACCACTGTGGTATACACTACAGTACCACTGTGATATACACTACAGTACCACTGTGGTATACACTACAGTACCACTGTGGTATACACTACAGTACCACTGTGGTATACACTACAGTACCACTGTGGTATACACTATAGTACCACTGTGGTATACAGTACAGTAACCTACTGTGGTATAACCTCAGGACCCACTGTGGTATAAACTCCAGTACCACTGTGGTTACACTACAGTACCCACTTGGTTTACACTCAGTACCACTGTGGTTAGACACTATAGTACCACTGTGTTATAACTACTGTACCACGGTGGTATAACTACAGTACCTTGTGGTATCACTCCAGTACCACTGTGTATACACTCCTGTACACTGTGGTATACACTATAGTACACGGGGATTATTACACTACTAGTACCACTGTGGTATACACTACAGTACCACTGTGGTATACACTACAGTACCACTGTGGTATACACTACAGTACCACTGTGGTATACACTACAGTACCACTGTGGTATACACTATAGTACCACTGTGATATACACTAAAAGTACCAATGTGGTATACCACTATAGTACCCACTGTGATATACACTACGTTCACACTGTGGTATACACTACTGTACCAATGTGGTTTAACATACTGTACCACTGTGGTTTACACTACTGTACCACTGTGGTATACAATATAGTACCTTGTTGATATACCACTACAGTAACACTGTGGTTTACACTACACGTAACACTGTGGTTATAACACTACAGTCACACTGTTGGTATACTACAGTATCATGGGGTTTATACACTTCAGTACCCACGGTGGTATATTACACTACAGTCCTCTGTGGTATACACTACAGTACCACTGTGGTATACAATACCAGACCACTGTGGTATACACTACAGTACCACTGGGTATACATACAGTGACCACTGTGGTATTACTCTACAGAATACCACTGTGGTATACACTACAGTACCATGTGGTTATACACTACACGTTCACTGTGGTATACTCGACTTACCACTGTGGTATACACTACAGTACCACTGTGGTATACACTACAGTACCACTGTGGTATACACTACAGTACCACTGTGGTATACACTACAGTACCACTGTGGTATACACTACAGTACCACTGTGGTATACAATTACAGTACCTAAGTGGTATAGCACTACAGTACCACTGTGGTATACACTACAGTACCACTGTGGTATACACTACAGTACCACTGTGTGGCTCTGCTATGTTTGCACACTTTTTATTCTTTTTTTGTTTTGGCTCGGTGTGTACTGCTGTTTTCTGGATATTTGAAGCGCTTGAGGGAAGTACCTCTGAAGTTCACTGGCACACTTTCAACTTTCTAGCATGTGAAAGAAACCGTGATAATCCACGAAAACGACAGAACACGGCGGAACAAGCAGAACACGGCGGAACACGCAGAGCACGGCGGAACAAGCAGAACATGGCGGAACACGCAGAGCACGGCGGAACAAGCAGAACATGGCGGAACACGCAGAGCACGGCGGAACAAGCAGAACACGGCGGAACAAGCAGAACACGGCGGAACACGCAGAGCACGGCGGAACAAGCAGAACATGGCGGAACACGCAGAGCACGGCGGGAACACGCAGAACACGGCGGGAATACAAGCAGAGACATTGCGGGAACCAAGCCAGAGCAGGGCGGAATACGCAGAGCACGGCGGAACATGAAGAACACGGCGGAACACGCAGAGCACGGCGGAACAAGCAGAACATGGCGGAATACGCAGAGCACGGCGGAACAAGAAGAACACGGCGGAACACGCAGAACACTGCGGAACAAGCAGAACACGGCGGAACACGCAAAGCACGGCGGAACACGCAGAGCACGGCGGAACAAGCAGAGCACGGCGGAACAAGCAGAACACGGCGGAACAAGCAAAGCAGACGGAAGAAGCAGAACACGGCGGAACAAGCCAAAGCCACGGCGGAAACAAGCAGAACCTGCGCGAACAAGCAAGCACGGCGGAACACGCCAGAGCACGGGCGGAAACAAGCAGAGCACGGCGGAACAAGCAGAACACGGCGGAACAAGCAAAGCACGACGGAACAAGCAGAACACGGCGGAACAAGCAAAGCACGGCGGAACAAGCAGAACACGGCGGAACAAGCAAAGCACGGCTGAAACAAGTGCGGAACACGGAATGGCGGCGGCTCATGTTTATGCAGTGGATTTAATTTTGTTCATCCTTTTTAATGCTCTCCAATACCATTTATATACATTACGTTGTATGACAAAAGTGAGAAATGGTAATGTTAGTCAGACGTAATTATTATATGTGCTGTTAAAATAAACGTTAACACTCATATTACTTATACTTCTTGATTTTAAATCCCAGTAGTAATCTGTTTTAGCAAGTATCGCGCACATTAAACACTTGTCTTGGCTTCAAATTTCTGGTTACCCTGTCTCCCAAGTTTTTTTTTTTCACCTGCGTGATCAAACTGTACATCAACTAGTTTATAACTGTAAGGATTATTTTTCGTCCCATGGACTAGGGAACTGGTCCATAATGAACTGCCTCTGCCACTTTTGGGAAAATGACATTGATTTGTCGATGTCCTCCTGAAGGTCACTGGTGTCCTTCAAAGAATCTATTCTCCTGCCTTTTTTTTGTGACATCAGCGAATTTACTCAGTGACGCTACTAGGCTGGTACCATCAGTGCGCTACTAGTGGACCTGGTACTCAGTGACGCTACTAGTGACTGGTTAATCAGTGACGATAATAGGGACGGGTACTCTGTGTCGTACTAGTGCTGTGTACTCAGTGACGCTACTAGTGACTGAACTCAGTGACGCTATAGTGACTGGTACTAGGTCGCAACTAGTGACTGGTATCAGTGAGCTACTAGTGACTGGTACTCAGTTGACGGCTATAGTGACTGGTACTCAGTGGCGTACTAGTGACTGGTATCAGTGACGCTACTATGTGACTGTGGTACTCAGTGACGCTACTAGGATGGTACTCAGTGACGCTACTGTGACTGGTTACTCAAGTGACGTTCTAGTGACTGGTTACTCAGTGACCGCTATAGTGATCTGGTACTCGTACGCTACTAGTGACTGGGTATCAGTGACGCTATAGTGACTGGTAATCAGTGAAGCTAATAGTGATGTATCAGTGACGCTACTAGTGACTGGTACTTCAGTGAAACGCTACTACGTGACTGGTACTCAGTGACGCTACTAGTGACTGATATCAGTTGACGCGCTATAGTGACTGGTATTCAGTGACGTTATATAGTGGACTGGTATCAGTGACGCTTACTAGTGACTGGTACTCAGTGAAACGTACAGTGTCTGGTACTCAGTGACGTACTAGTGTTTGGTACTCAGTAGCTATAGTGGACTGGTACTCAGTGACGCTGCTTGTGACTTGTTATCAGTGACGCTACTAGTGGATGGTATCAGTGACGCTACTAGTGACTGGTACTTCAGTGACGTATAGGACTGGTACTCAGTGGACGATACTAGTGATTGTATCAGTGGACGCTACTAAAGTCGACTGGTACTCAGTGACGCTATAGTGACTGGTACTCAGGACGCTATAGTGAATGATACTCAGGTGACGTACTAGTGACTGGTACCAGTGGACGCTACTAGGAATGGTTACTCAGTGACCGTACTTGTGACTGGTATCAGTGACGTACTTAGTGGATGGGGGTACTCAGTGGCGATATAGTGACTGGTACTTCACAGTGCGTACTAGTGATTGTACTCAGTACGATACAGTGATGTACTCAGTGACGCTACTAGATGCTGTTATCTGTGGACGGCTACTAGTGACTGGTACTCAGTGACGCTACTAGTGACTGGTACTCAGTGACGCTACTAGTGACTGGTACTCAGTGACGCTACTAGTGACTGGTACTCAGTGACGTTCTAGAGGACTGGTACTAGTTGACGCTCTAGTGGACTTGTACTCAGTGACGTACTTGTGACTGGGGCTCTCAGTGACGCTACTCGTGACTGGTACTCAGTGACGCTACTAGTGACTGGTACTCAGTGACGCTACTAGTGACTGGTACTCAGTGACGCTACTAGTGACTGGTACTCAGTGACGCTACTAGTGACTGGTACTCAGTGACGCTACTAGTGACTGGTACTCAGTGACGCTACTAGTGACTGGTACTCAGTGACGCTACTAGTGACTGGTACTCAGTGACGCTACTAGTGACTGGTACTCAGTGACGCTACTAGTGACTGGTACTCAGTGACGCTACTAGTGACTGGTACTCAGTGACGTGCTTAGTGATGGTACTCAATGACGTACTAGTGACTGTTACTCATTGGGACGCTACTAGTGGACTGGTACTCAGTGGACGCTACTAGTGGGGACTGGTACTCAGTGTCGCTCACTAGTGACTGGTTAATCAGTGGACGCTACTAGTGAT
>NC_069432.1:3261178-3303678 GCF_026875155.1 Cherax quadricarinatus
CCAGAGTCTCACCGCCCAAGGACCCCAATAGCACCCCCAGCCCCCAGGGGTCACCACCATACCACCAAACACCCCGGGCACCCCCAAAGGAGTCCCCCACCAGGAACCAAATCACCACCAAAAACAAATCCCAGCAAACCCAAGATCACAACCGCACCACCAGGAGTTACACAACAAAACCAAAAATTAAACCCGGGACCCCCAAGGAGCACCCCCAACACCACCAAGAGCCCCACCAGCACCACCAGAGCACCCCCACTAGCACCAGCAAAGTCACCACTAGCACCACCAAGATCACCACTAGCACCCCCAAAGGATCAAAACCCAGCACCCCCAAAGGGTCACCCCAAAAAGCACACCCAAGATTTCACCGCCCAGCACCCCCAAGAGTCACAACCGGGGCACCACCAAAAGTCACCACCAGCACCACCAAGAGTAAACCCACCAGCACCACAAAAGTCACCCCAGGCACCACCAAGAGTCACAACCACACACCACCAAGAGCCCACCCGCACCACCAAGAGTCACCACCAGACCACCACCAAAAAATTCACAACCAGCACCAACACAAAGTCACCACCAGCACCACCCAAAATTAAACCCCGGGACCACCAAAAGTCACCAACAGCACCACCAAGAGTCACACTAGCACCACCAAGAGTCACCCCCCAGCACCACAAAAGTCACCCCAGCACCACCAAGAGTCACCAAGCCCCACCAAGAGCACCAACCAGCACCACCAAAGTCCCCAAACCAGCACCAACCAAGAGTCCCACCAGCACCACCAAAAGTCACACCAGCACCCCAAAATACCCACACCAAGATCCCCAAGACACAAAAATACCACCACCCAAACCAAAAACCAAACCCAGCACCACCAAGATCCCAACCAGCACACAAAAATACCACCAACACCAAAAAGTCACAACACCACAACCAAATAACTCCCCCAAAGCACCCCCCAACACCACCAACCAGAAACCCCGGGGGAATAGCCTGAAAAGAGTTTCCCAGCCCAAAAAGGGTTTCACCCCTTTCCACAAAGCCCAAACCCAGCACCACCAAATTCACCCCACACCACCAAAAGTACCAACAACCCCAAAATCCCCAAACCACACCCCCAAGCCCAACCAGCACCACCACACCACCAGACACCAACACCACACCCCACCAAGACCAAATAAACACACCACCAAACCACAAACCAACACATCCACCACTATCAACCAACCACTACAACAATACACCAACCATCCCCAAAAACCAACCCACAAAAATACCAACCACCTTATCAAAACCGGCGGGGGGACAAAATTTCCATCCAACATCTCACCCACAACATCCAACCATCACCACCACAACAAACAAATCCAACCATCACCACCAACACAACAATCCAACCATCACCACCACCACAACATATCCAACCACCCACCACCACCACAACAGTATCCAACCCATCACCACCACCAAAACAACACCCAACCATCACCACCACACAACAACATTCCAACCATCACCCCCAAACCACAACAATATCCAAACCATCACCACACCCACTCATCCAACATCACCCACCACCAAAAACTCCAACCATCCCCACCACAACAACAACACCAACCACACCACACTACAACAACATCCAACCATCACCACCCCACACAATATCCAACCATCACCACCACCACAGACTAGCTCTCCACCCATCACCACCACCAAAACAACATCCAACCATCACCACACCAAAAACAACATCCAACCATCACCACCCACACAACAATATCCAACCATCACTCACCCCCAAAAACTTTCACCTCACCACCACCACAACAACATCCAACCATCACCACCACCACAACAATATCCAACCATCACCACCACCACAAAAACATCCCCCCATCACCACCACCACAAACAACATCCAACCATCCCCACCACCACAAAAATATCCAACCATCACCACACCACAACATCATCCAACCATCACACCCCCAAAAACATCCAACATCACCACCACAACAACAACATCCAACCATCCCCACCACCACAACAAAAATCCAACCATCACCACCACCACAAAATCCAACCATCACACCACCACAAAAAACCCCAACCATCACCACCCCCAACAACAACATCCAACCATCACCACCACCACAACAACATCCACCCATCACCACCCCCACAACAACTCCAACCATACCACCACCACAACAACACCCAAACCCAAACACACCACCACAACAAATCCAACCATCCCCAAACCACCACAACAAATCCAACCATACCACCCACAACAACATCCAAACCATCACATCCACCACAACAAACATCCACATCCCCACCCCCACAAACAACATCCATCCATCACCACCACCAAACAATTATCCAACCATCACCACCACCACAACAACACCAACCATCACCACCACCACCTCAACAGAAATCCAACAATCCCAACACAAAGCGTCGAAACAATTCCCACCACAAACTCCCTTTCATAACTACCACCAGAATACATTGTATACGCCACACAACCACGAAACCAATAACCACACCACAGCCAAAACCTTAATTAAATACCCCTACATCCACTAACCACAATCATCACAACAATTACCAACCACCATACCACCACAAAGCTACAAGTCACGACATACCACCAAAATCACAAACCCACAATAACCACTGTCAAAACACCAACCACAGTAACTACCACGACAACTACCAACCAAAATAACACAACCACATCGACACGAAATAAACACAACCCCCACAAATTACAGTTACAAAAACCACCATCAAAACTAACACCCACAATCACACTTCACAACACAGCCACAGAAAAACCACCACCGATCCCCAATACACAACAGCAACCACCACCACAATCACCCCCAATAACCACTACAAAACACCAACCATAATAACTCACACCAAACTCACATAACCCCTCATAACTAATAACCAACAAAAACCAAAAACGACAAGTAGTCACATAACTACCACCACAATTAGTTCCACAATAAACTACCACCACAATTAGTGCACAATAACTACCACCACAAACAAGTCACAATAACTCCAACAACAATGTCAATCCAAACTTTTGTAACTACTACCACCACAACAACCAGTGACAATAACGCCCCTCAACCACCAGTGACAATAACTACCACCTCAACTAACAGTCACGCTAACCACCACCACAATTAACAGTCACAATAACTACCACCACAATTAGCAGTCACAATAACTACCACCTCAACTAGTAGTCACAATAACTACCACCACAACCACCAGTGACAATAACTACCACCACAACCACTAGTGATAATGACTACAACATCAACTAACAGTCACAATAACCACCACCTCAACTAGCAGTCACAATAACCACCACCACAACTAACAGTCACAATAGCCACCACCACAACTGACAGTCACAATAACTACCACCATAACTATCAGTCACAATAACTACCACCACAACTATCAGTCACAAAAACTACAACCACAACCACCACTGACAATAAATACCCACGATAACCACCAGTGACAATAACTACCACCTAACTAGTAGTCCAATAACCCCCAACAAATTAGCAGTCACAATAACTACTACCACAACTAACAGTCACAATAACTACCACCACAATAGTCAGAATAACTACCTCCACAACTAACAGTCACAATAACTGCTACAACAAACAATAGTCACAAATAAGTGCCACAAAAAACTAATCGTCAAAATAACCACCACCAGAACTAACAGTCCAAAAAACTACCACCACAACTACCAGTCACAATAATCATACCACCCCCAACTACTAGTCAACAATACTACCACTACAACGAACAGTCACAATAACCACCACCACAACCACCAGTGACAAAAACCACCACCAAAAATAAGTCACAATAACCACCACCACAACCACCAGCCACAATAACCACCACCACAATAAACATCGCAAAAACCCCATCACCACAACCACCAGTCACAATAACCACCACCACACCATCAGTCTCAATAACCACCACCACAACCCACCAGTCACAAAAACCCCTACCCCCTCAACACCAGTCCAATAACCCCCACCACAACCACCAGTGACAAAACCACCCCCAAAAATAAGTCAAAATAACCACACCACAACACCAGCCACAATAACCACCACCACAACTAACAGTCGCAATACCTTTCACCACAACCACCAGTCACAATAACCACCACCACAACCATCAGTCTCAAAAACCACCACACAACCCCAGTCACAATAACTCCCACCTCAACCACCAGTCACAATAACCACCACCAAAAACTAACAGTTCAATAACCATCACCACAACCACCAGTCACAATAACCAAACCCACAACTAACAGTTACGATAACCATCACCACAACCCCAGTCACAATCACCATAACCACAACCACCAGTCACAATAACCACCCCCAAACAACCACCAGTCACAATCACCACCACAACCACCAACACAATAACCCCACCCAACCACCAGTCACAATAACCACCACCACAACCCCTTTCACAATAACCACCGCCAAAAACCACCAGTCGCAATAACCATAACCACAACCAACCATCACAATAACCCCCGCCACAACCACCAGTCGCAATAACCACCACCAAAACCACCAGTCACAATACCCACCACCACAACAAACAATCACAAACCGCCACCACAACCCCCAGTCGCATAACCACCACCAAAACCCAAACCCAGCCACAATAAAGACCACCACAACTAACAGCCCACAAAAAGCCATCACAAAAACCCAAACCAGTCACAATAACCACACCACAACGAACGTCACAATAAACCACAAACCCCAGTCACAATAACCACCACCACAACCACCAGTCCAATAACCACCCACTACAACCACCAGTCACAAAAACCACCACCACAACCACCAGTCACAAAAACCACCACCACAACCACCATTCAAAATAACCACCCCACAACCACCAGTCGCAATAACCACCACACAACCACCATTCACAATAACCACCGCCACAACCACCAGTCGCAATAACCACCACCACAACCACCAGTCACAATAACCACCACCACAACCACCAGTCACAATAACCACCACCACAACCACCATTCAAAATAACCCCCGCCACAACCACCAGTCGCAATAACCACCACCACAACCAAAATTCACAATAACCACCGCCACAACCACCATTTCGCAATAAACCACCACCACAACCACCAGTCACAATACCCACCACCCCCAACGAACAATCACAATAACCGCCACCCACAACCAACCAGTCGCAATAACCACCACCACAACCACCAGCCACAATAAAGACCTCCACAACTAACAGTCACAAAAAGCCATCACCACAACCACAGTCCAATAACCACCACCACAACGAACAGTCACAATAAACCACAACCACCAGTCACAATAACCACCAACAAACCACCAGTCGAAATAACCACCCCCACAACCACGTCACAATAACCAGCACCACAACCACCAGTCACAATAAACCACCACCACAACCACCAGCCACAATAACCACCACCCACAAACCACCAGTCGCAATAACCACCCCCACAACTAACAGTCACAATAACGCCCACCACAACCCCCAGCCCGCAATAACCCCCAAAAAAAAACCACCAACCACCAGCCACAATAACCCCCAAAACCACAACGAACAGTCAAAAATAACCACAACCCACCAGCCAATAACCACACCACAACCCAGTCGCAAATCCCACCACCACAACCACCAGTCACAATAACCACCACCACAAACACAGTCACAATAACACCACCAACCACCAGCCACAATAACCACCACCACAACCCCAGTCGCAATAACCACCACCACAACTAACAGTCCAATAACCACCACCACAACTAACAGTCACAATAGCCACCACCACAACCACCAGTCACAATAACCACCACCACAACGAACAGTCCCCAATAAACCACCACCACAACCACCTTCACAATAACCCCCCTAAACCCAACACCAGCCACAATAACCCCCAACCACAACAAACAGTCACAATAGCCATCACCACAACCACCAGTCACAATAACCACCACCACAACCCCCAGTCAAAATAACCATCCCCCAAAAACCACCAGTCCAATAACCATCACCACAACCACCAGTCACAATAACCCATCACCACAACCCCCAGTCACAAAAACCCATCCCCACAACCACCAGTCACAAAAAACCATCACCACAACCCCCAGTCACAAAAACATCCCAAAAATACCAGTCACAAAAACCATCCCCACAACCCCAGTCACAAAAAACTACCACCACAACCACCAGTCACAATAACCAGCACCACAACCCCCAGTCACAATAACCACCACCACAACTAACAGTCACAATAACCATCACCACAACCACCAGTCACAATAACCACCACCACAACTAGCAGTCACAATAACCCCAAAAAACCAAAGTCACAATAACCATCAACACAACCACCAGTCACAATAACCACCACCCCCAACCACCATTCACAATAACCACGCCACAACCACCAGTCGCAATAACCCCCCACCACAACCACCATTCACAATAAACCACCGCCACAACCAGCAGTCGCAATAACCGAACCACAACCACCAGTCGCAATAACCACCACACAACCACCAGCCACAATAACGACCACCACAATAACAGTCACAATAGCCACCCACCACAACCACCAGTCAAAATAACCACCACCACAACGAACAGTCACAATAACAACAACCACCAGTCACAATAACCACCACCACAACCACAAGTCACAATAACCACCACCACAACCACCAGTCACAAAAACCACCACCACAACCACCATCACAATAACCCCCGCCACAACCACCAGTCGCAATAACCACCACCCAACTCCATTCACTATAACCCCCGCACAAACCACCAGTCGCAATAACCACCACCACAACCACCAGTCACAATAACCACCACCAAAACCCACCAGCCACAATAACCCACCACACCAAAACCACCATCACAATAACCACCGCCAAAAACCAAACCAGTCGCAATAACCACCACCACAACCACCAGTCAAAAATAACCACCACCACAACCCCAGTCACAATAACCCCACACAACCCCCAAAGCCACAATAACCCCCACTACAACCACCAGTCGAAATAACAACTACCACAATACAGTCACAATAAACCCCACCACAACCACCAGTCGCAATAACCACCCCCACCAACCACCAGCACAATAACACCCCCACAACGAACAGTCACAATAAACCACACCCCAGTCACAAAACCACCCCCCCAAAACCCAACCAGTCGCAATAACCACCACCACAACCACCAGTCACAATAACCACCCCCAAAACCACAACCACCAGTCACAAATAACCACCACCACAACCACCAGCCACAATAACCCACCCCCAAAAACCACCAGTCGCAATAACCACCACCACAACTAACAGTCACAATTACCACACCAACAATCCCCAGTCACAAAACCCACCACCAAAACCACCAGTCGCAATAACCACCACCACAACCACCAGCCACAATAACCACACCACAACTAACAGTCCCAATAGCCACACCCACAACCACCAGTCACAATAACCACCACCACAACGAACAGTCACAATAACCACCACCACAACCACCAGTCAAAATAACCACCCCCCAAAACCACCAGCACAATAAACCGCCACCACAACTAACAGTCACATAGCCATCACCACAACCACAGTCACAATAACCACCACCACAACACCAGTCACAATTACCATCCCCAAAACCCACCAGTCACAAAAAACCCAATCACCACAACCACCAGTCACAATAACCATCACCACAACCACCAGTCACAATAACCATCACCACAACCACCAGTCACAATAACCATCACCACAACCACCAGTCACAATAACCATCACCACAAACCACCAGTCACAATAACCATCCCACAAACCACCAGTCACAATAACTACCACCACAACCACCAGTCACAATAACCATCACCACAACCACCAGTCACAATAACCACCACCACAACTAACAGTCCAATACCATCACCACAACCCCCAGTCAAATAAACCACCACCACAACTAAACAGTACAATAACCACAACCACCAGTCACAATAACCATCACCAACAACCCCAGTCACAATAACCATCACCACAACCACCAGTCACAATAACCACCAAAACAACCACCAGTCCAATAACCACCCACCAAAACCCACCAGTCACATAACCATCACCACAACCACCAGTCACAATAACCACCACCAAACTAACAGCACAATAGCCATCACCACAACCACCAGTCACAATAACACCACCACCACAACCACCAGCCCACAATAACCACCACCACAACCACCAGTCACAATAGCCATCACCACAACCACCAGTCACAATAACCACCACCACAACGAACAGTCACAATAACCACCACCACAACCACCAGTCACAATAACCACCACCACAACCACCAGTCACAATAACCACCACCACAACCACCAGTCACAATAACCACCACCACAACCACCAGTCACAATAACCACCACCAAAACCCAAACCAGTCACAATAACCCACCACCACAACCACCAGTCACAATAACCACCCCACAAACGAACAGCCACAATAACCACCACCAAAACCCACCAGTCACAATAACCACCACCACAACTAACAGCCCACAATACCATCACCACAACCACCAGCCCACAATAACCACCACCAAACCACGAGTCACAATAACCACCACCACAACAAACAGTCACAATAGCCATCACCACAACACTAGTCACAATAACCACCTCCACAACCACCAGTCACAATAACCACCACCACAACGAACAGTCACAATAACCACCACCAAAACCCACCAGTCACAAAAAACCACCACCACAACCACCAGCCACAATAACCACCACCCACAACCACCAGTCGCAATAACCACCACCAAAATAACGGGTCACAATAACCCCCCAACAATCACCAGTAAACAATAACCCCCCACCACAACCACCAGTCCCAATAACCACCCCCAAACCACCAGCCACAATAACCACCACCACAAACTAACAGTCACAATAGCCACCACCAAAATCCACCAGTCACAATAACCACCACCAAAACCCACAGTTCACAATAACCACCCACCACAACCACCAGTCACAATAACCACCACCAACAACGCCCAGTCACAATAACCCAAACCACCACACCACCAGTCACAATAACCTCCACCACAACCCCCAGCCACAATAACCACCACCCAACCACCGGTCGCAATAACCACCCCACAACAAACAGTCACAATAACACCACCACAATCACCAGTCACAATAACCACCACCACAACCACCAGTCGCAATAACCACACCAACAACCCAGTCCAATAACCACCACCACAACTAACAGTCACAATAGCCATCACCACAACCACCAGTCACAATAACCCACCCACAACCACCAGTCACAATAACCATCACCAAAACCCACCAGTCACAATAACCATCAACACAACCACAGTCACAATAAACCATAAACCACAACCACCAGTCACAATAACCATCACCACAACCACCCAGTCACAATAACCATCCCCCACAACACCAGTTACAATAACTCCCCACAACCACCCAGCCACAATAACCATCACCACAACCACCAGTCACAATAACCATCACCACAACCACAGTCACAATAACTACCACACAACCACCGTCACAATAACCATCACCACAACCCAAACCAGTCACAATAACCACCACCACAACTAACAGTCACAATAGCCATCACCACAACCACCAGTCACAATAACCACCACCACAACTAACAGTCACAATAAACCACAACCACCAGTCACAAAAACCCATTACCACAACCACCAGTCACAATAACCATCACCACAACCCCCAGTCACAATAACCACCACCAAACCACCAGTCAAAAATAACCATCCCCACCACCAGTCACAATAACCATCACCACAACCACCAGTCACAATAACCACCACCACAACTAACAGTCACAAAAAGCCATCACCACAACCACCAGTCACAATAACCACCACCACAACCACCAGTCACAAAAAACCACCACACAACCACCAGTCACAATAGCCATCACCACAACCACCAGTCACAATAACCACCACCCCCAACGAAAAAGTCACCAAAACCACCACCACAACCACCAGTCAAAATAACCACCACCACAACCACCAGTCACAATAACCACCCACAAACCACAGTCAAAAATAACCACCACCACAACCACCCAGTCACAATAACCCCCACCATAACCACCAGTCAACAAAAACCACCACCGCAACCACCAGTCCCCAATAACACCACCACAACAACAGCCCACATAACCACCACCACAACCACCAGTCACAATAACCACCACCACAACTAACATTTCACAATTAACCATCCACCACAACCACCAGTCACAATAACCACCACCAACAACCCCCAGTCACAATAACCACCACCACAACTAACAGTCACAATAGCCATCACCACAACCACCAGTCACAATAACCACCACCACAACCACCAGTCACAATAACCACCACCACAACTAACAGTCACAATAGCCATCACCACAACTACCAGTCACAATAATCACCTCTTACATTCACTCATAATTCTCCACCAAAAAACAATGTTCTCCATTTTAATTATTATTCCAAACAATTCAACTATTCGTGTTGCCCTATTAAATATTCGAGTCAATTATCGTGTTGGTGTTTTTAACAAGTGTCAGAGTACAGATCAAAGCTTTCGAAGTACTCGTGACAGAATTTGAAAACCAATTTAGCTGTTCTCACGTCAAGACACTTTCTCTGGAATTACCTGAAATTATTCTTGTAGATCTTTCAATCAATACAAAGGAGTAATAGGTGTTTAGTATATATTTCAAGGACTTCCTGTTTAGTTTTGGCGGTTTGACCAGCCTGCTGTTCTATTATGACGTGTTCAATAGGCTTACTGTTCTATTTTGGCAGCTAAACAGGCTTACTGGCCTATTATATCATGTTGAACAGGATTTACTCATCTATTATGACGTGCTGAACCGACTTACTGTTCTATTTTGGCTGCCAGACAGGCTTTCTGGCCTATTATGCCGTGTTTAAGTAGGCTTACTGTTCTATTTTGGCTGTTGAACAGGGTTACTGTTCTATTTTGGATGCTAAACAGGTTTCCTGGCCTATTATGAAGTGTTGAACCTCCTTACTGTTCTATTTTGGCTGTTAAACTGGCTTACTGTTTAATTTTGCCATCTAAACAGGCGTACTGGCCTATTATGACGTGTTAAACAGGTGTACTATTCTATTTTGCCTCCTGAATGCGGCCCTATGCTGTACATTCTACAAGATTGATGGACTGAACACATCGACTCCAGGCAGAGGGACTGATTACCTCATACTCCTCCTCTCCTTACGCCTTCCTCTTTGTATTGGACTGATGAAGCCACTCTGTGGCGAAACGTTTCCTGAATAAAGATTCCCATATGCTGCATAAGTGTCTCAATCTTCAACTTGTCGGTTTTTCAAACCATTCATCACAACTGTCAGACACTGCAGCATAATGGGATCTTGTTCCAAGAATTCTTCAACACTTGTTCAACCTTAGGACGAAGACCTACTTCGACTAGTGGATGGTACCACTATGACCCCGCCTCCGCCTGCTTCACCTCACCTCACTACAGCATATAAGCCACGTCTGCGGCCCTATGCTGTACATTCTTCAAGATTGATGGACTGAACACATCGACTCCAGGCTGAGGGACTGATTACCTCATACTCCTCCTCTCCTTACGCCTTCCTCTTTGTATTGGACTGATGAAGCCACTGTGTGGCGAAACGCTTCCTGAATAAAGATTCCCATATGCTGCATAAGTGTCTCAATCTTCAACTTGTCGGTTTTTCAAACCATTCATCACAACTGTCAGACACTGCAGCATAATGGGATCTTGTTACAAAGAATTCTTCAACACTTGTTCAACCTTTGGACGAAGACCTACTTCGACTAGTGGATGGTACCACTATGACCCCGCCTCCGCCTGCTTCACCTCACCTCACTACAGTATATAAGCCACGTCTGCGGCCCTATGCTGTACATTCTACAAGATTGATGGACTGAACACATCGACTCCAGGCTGAGGGACTGATTACCTCACACTCCTCCTCTCCTTACGCCTTCCTCTTTGTATTCGACTGATGAAGCCACTGTGTGGCGAAACGTTTCCTGACTAAAGATTCCCATATGCTGCATAAGTGTCTCAATCTTCAATTATATCCCTGTCGACCATGGACTTGGTTGATACTACTTTCTCAACTTTTTGAAAATCAATTGGATGGTTAAAATCTCTTGCATGAATAAATAGAGCATTGGAATCTTGTCCAGTTCTAATGCTATATTTATGTTGTTTTAATCTTAGTTCGAGATCTTTACCTGTTTGACCGTAATAAACTTTATCGCAAATTTTACAAGGAATCTTATAGACACATCCATCAGCATTTTGGGGGGAATTCTTTATCAAAAGTTTTTTTACTGTATCGAGATTTTTGAATACAACTTTAATATTAAAAATCTTAAGAAGAGAAGGCATATCAACCAAGTTTTCATGGTAAGGGAGAACCAACATATTTTTAGTTGAATAAGGCTGGTTGTCCCTTTTTGGATTGTAAAAAGTATTTCTAGCAACTTTAAAAGACTTATCAATTACATTTCTTGGGTATTTTAATCATTACCTATTTCATAAATTTGGATATTTCCTCATCTATGAACTCAGGACTACAAATTCGTAAAGCTCTCAAAAACATTGATGAGAAAACAGACAGTTTAACTCTATCTTCATGCGAGGAATAATAGTGGACATAGGAACAGTTATTTGTAGGTTTCCTGTAAATTTTAAATTTGAATTCATTATTACCCTTAATAATTAAAACATCTAGAAAAGGCAATGAATTATTTTCTTCAAACTCAACAGTAAAGTTTATAGAATGGGCTAAGCTATTTAATTTTCCAAGGAAATGGTGTATATCTACATTTTTGGGCATAAGACACAAAATATCATCAACATATCTGAACCATTTAGCTCTATTAGGGAAGATTGTGTTAAGCAGCCTTGTTTCAAAAAATTCCATGTATAGGTTACTAAGAACAGGTGAAAGAGGATTTCCCATTGCCATACCAAACTTCTGAGTGTAAAACTTATCATTAAATACAAATTTTGCATCAACAATGCAAAGTTTAACAAGTTTAATGATAGTAGGAACTGGCAATGGTAAATCATAGTTAACGAGTTCTTCAGATAAGAAACTTAATAAATCATCAACAGGAACTTTCGTAAACAAGGAAGTAACATCAAAACTAACCATGTTAAAATCATTTAATGTCAGTCAAGGAGCATAATTTTCAACCAAGTCTATGTTGTTTTTAACATTAAAGTTAGAATTTTGCCAACAATAGGGCTCAAAATATCAACAAGCCATTTGGATAATTTATATGAAACTGACCCTATGGAGCTAATAATTGGTCTGACTGGATTCCCAGGTTTGTGTGTTTTTATTAGTCCATACATGTAAGGCAAAGATGGATTAGTGGAAGTAAATTGTTTGACTAATTCATCTTTGCCTTTCAGTAGACGTTTTATTGTTTTATTGAAATTGATGTTAACGGTTTCTAGGGGATTTTTCCTAAGTTTAGAATAGGTTTCAGAATCATCTAAGAGATTATTCATTTTTTCTTGGTAATCATTTTCTTTCATAATTACTATTGCATTTATTTTGTCTGCTTTAGTAAGGCGCAAATTTGTATTGTTATTAAGTGTATCATAAGACTTAAAGAATCTTTGAGGGCAATTGGGAATGTTTGGTTTTAACATAGAGCTATATACCATTTCTTTACTAATATTAATTTCATTTAATAATACACTGGACAAATAATAATTTTTAAATTTTCTTGGGTAGAATAGTTTGTGGGTGAGTTGTGCAAAGGACCTATCCAAGTTGGGTCGGCGCGCGTCAGGTGTTTAACCGTTGTGGGATCTGATAGTGAGGTGCTGGCCAGACCCCTTATATAGCTTCCTTGGATGCTTTACTTTCATAGTTCCTTGATAATGTGAGTTTTTATTTAGTCACGAGGCGTTGAATTTCTGAATACTCTTTCAGAGTGGTTGTTTTGCATATTTGAAAATCACGTTATACTTGATTTATTGCATAATATATATATATATATATATATATATATATATATTATATATATATATAATATATATATATATATATATATATATATATATATATATATATATATATAATATATATATATATATATATATATATATATATATATATATATATATATATATATATATATATATATATATATATATATATATATATATATATTATATATATATATATATATATATATTATATTACATATATATATATATATATATATATATATATAATATATATATATATATATATATATATATATATATATATATATATATATATATATATATATATCCAACAAGGAGATCCTCTTGCACCATTTCTCTTCTGTATAGCAGTTAGGGAAATCACAGTCAGACTGACCAGTGAGCTAAACATGTGGTTCCTAGATGATGGCACACTAGCAGGTACAAAGGAGTCTCTCCTACATGACCTTACACAGGTAATGACACGGGGACAGGAAATGGGTCTCATCCTGAATCCATCCAAATGTGAAATCATCTCAGTCAGTCAACAAGTGATAAATGCAGTGAGATCAAAACTACCAGGAGCAGCAGTCATTGCCCCCACAAATAGTGTCTTGCTAGGAGCACCTCTGGGAAGCAATGCCATTGACACAATTCTCAGGAAGAAATTGGAAGAGTTAAGGAGAATGGAACAACGAATAGGCAATCTGGACACCCACGATGCCTTGTAACTTCTCACAAAGTGCTTGAGTCTGCACAGGTTGACATATTTCCTAAGATGTGCACCTTCATATGATAACCCCATACTGCACGAATATGACAGTATTCTGAGGCAGATTTTTACGTAAGTACTTAACCTTACTCTAGAAGACTGGCAGTGGAACCAAGCTACATTTCCAGTCAGACTAGGAGGCATTGGTGTCCGCAAGTCATCACAGATTGCGTTACCTGCTTTTCTGTCCTCGTGTATTGCATCCAGAGAGCTTGTAGCAGCGATTCTCCCTGAACATCTTAGGGACAAGATAGGAGTCCAGGACCAAAAATTCATTGACGGAGCAATGATCTGGGATAATCTAACGGGCTCTGGAGCCAGACCTGCTTCCCCCAACAACTACAAACAATCGCACTGGGATGGTCTAATAGTGGAAAATATTGCCTCAACAATGCTTCAGAGTGTGTCAGGGAAGGATAGAGCCCGCCTCCTGGCAGTGAGAGCCCCTCATGCTGGGGACTTTCTGTTGGCTGTTCCCAACTCCAGCCTTGGCACACGTCTCGACCCACAGACCATCCGCATCGGTGTTGCCCTTCGACTTGCCGCCCCTATTCTCGCAGAACACAGGTGTATTTGTGGCAGTGAAGCAGCAGACCGATTCGGGTACCATGGTCTTGTGTGCCGTAAATCGAGGGAAAGATTGCAAGACATGAGGAGGTTAATAACATTATCAAGAGGAGCCTCACAACAGCTGGATGCCCAGCAGTAAGGGAGCCACCCAAACTATGCAGATCTGATGGCAGCCAGAAGCGTCCAGATGGTATCACCCTTCAACCCTGGACAGATGGGAAGCAGGTGGTGTGGGACTATACATGTGCATCTACCTTGGCTGATACCTATCTCCAATACACCTGGGAGGAAGGAGGGGCAGCTGCCAGCTTCAGGAGCCCCAAAAGTCTAGAAAATATGGAGAACTTGCCCATCTTTTATATTTTTGTTCCCATAGGCTCAGAGCCCCTTTGGCTCAGGGGGAAAGAGTGCATCTAAATTCCTTAAGGAGCTGGGAAAAAAGACTCTCAGGGTAAACTGGGATCCCAGGGCAGCTAGTTTTCTGTTCCGCGGCTCAGTGCGGCTGTTCAAAGGGTAATGCCTGCTGTATTTTGGGCACATGCCCCAGCTCTGAGGAGCTGGATGAGATTTTCGCCTTATAATCGGTGTACACACGTAACAACATGTACCGTATATGCCACCTTTATATCAACAATGTATCTTTTAAAAACCCTTCTGTACCATATTATGTAATAAAATATTCCTATTAGTAAAAAAATATATATCAAAAGATGGGGGGTGGTAGGGGAAGTGGAATATTAAAACGGCTTCAGGAAGAAATCCAAATATTCTTCCCTGAAGCCTTTTTATCCACTTCCCCGAGGCTATGGGTCCCACAATTTACACCAGATGGGGGACCCCCTTTTATATAATATATATATTATATATATATTTTTATATATATTATATATATATATATATATATATATATATATATTATATATATATATATATATTTATATATATGAAATTTATAATATATATATGTATATTATATTTATATATATATTATATATATATATTATATATATATATATATATAATTATATATATATGATATATTATATATATATATTGGAGGTAGTAGATTGGTTAGACAGCAACCACCCTGGGAGATACTACCGTGTTACAAAAAACGCAATTCTAAAAGCTTAGAGATCTCCAGTGAATAATAGAAAGGACTGCCTTTCTATTATCCAGTCTGTTACTGGGTTTTCGTAACAATTAGTCAGTATCCTTGTCCAATTATCCATTAGAATTCAGCATGATTCAATAGTGTTTCAGGATTACAACTGGTAGGCTACTAACTAGAGAAATTAAAATTTAATAAATTTATTAAGTATCGTCTAGAGCAGTGGTTCCCAAACTGGGGGTAAATTACCCCCTGGGGGTAATTTAACCATTTTTGGGGGGTAATGGAGGGGTGACAGAAAAAAAGTTATGAATTCTGAAATCAAGGAAAACAATGCGGTACACGGTATGAGGATTGTTACTTTTTTAGTATATAAGTTGTAAAGTAAACCTTTTAAGTAAGTAATAAAGTTTAACCAAATAAAAATAAACATCAAAACTAATATTACAGTATTAGAAAAGAAGAAATAATATAAGCATAAGTGTGTGGAAACCCAAAGTATTTTGACAAGTATGCTTCAGGACAAAAGTCATCAGTAGCCCAGATCGACCTGTCCAGTACGTGTCACTCACTTCCTGAGGCTGCCTCTATTTCACACTGTCAGTTTATCTGTGAGCATCAGCCGAGGTAGACATAAGCTGGTATGTATGTGTACTGCCCTGTGCAGTATATAGTTAATATTTACCCACTGTTACTGTGAATTTGTAGCTATTATTAATTTTATATATAATGTATGTGTGGTTCTTACGTTTTCAATGGTTTTGCTAGGATTAGCAGAGTATGCCAGGCTGTATACGTTCACGTTTAGCCATATATATAAATAATAACAACATTTTGTGAAAGGGGTAACATGCTTTATGTGGCATGTTAAATTGGGTAACAAGCTGAAAAAGTTTGGGAACCACTGGTCTAGAGGTATATCATCAGATTAAATTAAATTAATCAATTCAAACAAATTAATAATAATCACTTCTCTCGTGTACAGTATTATTGTGCTGTAAGCAAATATCACACTTATAATTCTTAAGTACCGTCTGGTACATTAGCATTTAATAAGACATTACAAATATGTACAACTTAGTTTGTGTGTATGTGTGTAAGTGCTCTAAGTAGTTCGTTATGTCTCAAGACTCGACTAGACTTAAAGTGACTGACAAAATCCTCAAATAAACTAACTTCTTGACCAACTGGCAATCAGAAGAGTCTGCTTGAACAAAAAAAAAAAAAGAATGCTAAGCCCAATAGCAATATAACAAGCAACTGTGACACAGAATCAGGAACAAGGAGATAATATAACGACACTAAGTATGGACAATCAGCAGATCCTCCACAAAAGTCACCAAACTCCCATAATACTGAATCTAAGTTCAGCATAAGAAAATCCCCGACTGTGATAATACACAGATACCAGTACAAGTTAGGTCAGAAGCTACTGCTCAGGACCTGAGTTGTTTAGAGTGTCTATGCCACACACAACCTCAGTACAACGTCGAAAATCCCTAAGTCTATACAATGTTCTGTGAACAGAGTCTTACAGAACCTACAGGAAAGCTAGAGATGATGTTATGCAGGGTTCTGCATGACATCGTAATGTACATGTAGTGGAGAAGTGTGCCATAATAATATGAATATTATAGTTGTAAGGAATAATTTTATAATTGATAATGTGCATTTGGGGGTACTGTAAAGTACTCTAACTGTAATTATAAAGAAATTCTGTAAATGATTTATTTTCCAAGGATGTTTGGGTACGCGGAGTAAGCGTGGTTTAGGGGGTCACGTGACGTTAGCATGGTGTGTAGAGGCTGGCGTTGGAGATGCTGTGTATTTAAGATAAGTTTGTAGTTGTGCACTCATTTTGTTTATCCAACTCAAGCCATAGGCTCTCATATGGCTTACCTGTATGTTCACCCAGGCTCTGACATGGTCAGGGTGCTGTGGGAGGAGTGAGGAAATAAGAAATGAGGTTTGTAGTGTAGTGACGGCCTGATGCTGACGAGGCCTAGTGTTATGGTGGCTGGACCTCCAGCCAGCGGTTGTTTGTGTACACTCATTTGGGCGTTTAGGTTTTTCTGTTATGTTATGTTATGGTGACTAAATAGATATATTTTCCTAATTGGGATTTTTGACTAATCCTCTGTTACCCAACCCCTTTAAGTACACATACCAGTTTAGCGCTTTCTGTTTTGACTGGGATAGCCCTGGGTGGCCGGTTTGGGCTTGAGATGTGTGTAACTTTTACCTTTGCCCTTAGACCAGGCTCAAGCCCCCAGCTATCCCACATTTTTGCGTAACATGGGGGCCTGTATATGGGAGAATTATCAAATTTTATGTGGTAATTCAAGTTTGCAACCTGGAAAGTCAATAATCATTCTTTACTGGGTTGGTCAGAGGAAGCATTCACTATAACACTCACACTAAAATAATAATTTACCTTTGTTTGCAATATTGCTGGTTTTAGGGTGTTATTATTAATTAATACCCTGTGAATAATTTACTTTTGTGTGCAACATTGCTGGTTTTTAGGGTGTTATTGTTAATTAATACCCTGTGAATAATTTACTTTGTGTGCAACATTGCTGGTTTTTAGTGTGTTATTATTAATTAATACCCTGTGAATAATTTACCTTTCTGTATAATATTGCTGGTTTTAGGGTGTTATTATTAATTAATACTCTATAAATCATTTACCTTTCTGTGCCATATTGTTGATTTTTAGGGTGTTATTAATACTTAATATTTTGTGCATAATTTACCCTTGCAGGTACAATCTTGCTGATTTTTAGGGGGATATGCTTACCTAAATTTCTGGGAATAATTTACCTTTGCAAGTGCAGTAGCTCTTATTTTTTTTTTCTGTCAGGGTTTTCTTTTTGTGTACAATCCTGTTTAATTTGAGGGAGTCACATGACAACTCCTTGTGAATATACTACTTCAGTATATGTACCTTGCTGTGTGCTTTATTATTTTATATCAGTAAGTTCTGTGGCTGGTAGTAAGATTTGGTGCTATTATTTCTCAAAATGGCTGACACTGGTGAAAATTCTGAGGATGACATGCATTTGGAAGGTGACATTGAATCAAATCCCCATGATAGGGACCTGGATAAGGAAGTAGTAATTTTACAAATGAAATTAGCCCTAGTCGCAGAAGAAAAGGAACGGTTAAGGATTGAGCGCACAAAGATCCAGGAACAGAGAGCCTTAGAGGAGCTTAGGGCTCAAGGAAGAGCTAAAGAGAGGCAGCTTGCTTCTCACCCAGACACAGACACAAGGGTAGATGTTTTTCATTTGGATAAAGCCATAAAATTTGTGCCCAAATTCCTATAGAAAGACCCAGACCAGTTTTTTCTGTTATTTGAAAGTACGGCCAAATCCCAAGTTTGGCCGGAAAAGCAATGGGCGACATTAGCAAGAACCCAATTAGTTGGTAAAGGGTTACAGGCTATTAGTTCTTTAGAAGGATCTGCCTTTTCTGATTATCATAAGCTAAAAGAGGTAGTTTTACTGGCTTATCAAATGTTGCCAGAAAGGTACCGGCAGAAGTTTAGAGAACTAAAGTTTCAGTCAGGGCAGTCTTTGGTGGAATATGGTAAGGAGAAGATGTCACTTCTAAATAGGTGGTGTCGCTCAAAGGGGATGGTAGGCAATTATGAAAGTGTAATTACCTTAATTTTGTTAGAGGATCTTTTGAGAAATGTTCCTCCTGACCTTAAGGCATATCTTGAGGAGAAGGATCTTGATGATTTTAATAATGCTTTAGAGCTGGGTGACAGATTTTTAGCTAACCAAAAATTTGGTAGCAGTTACCACACCCCACATACTAATAATGGTAAGTTTTCTCCACCCACCAATAGGAATAAGAAATTTCAGAAGTTTAAGCCACCCATTTATCAGCCTAATAACCACCAGAGCTTTAATAACCCTAATTTTCCATTACCCACTCGAGGAGGTTTTAAGTCAGCTGTCACAGGTCCAGGACTACAAGGAACAGGTGGGACGAGCCCAGTTCCCCAGAACCAAGGGATCCAACCTAGGTCAAATGGGCACGGGGCCTTCAAACCTTATCACTGTACAAATTGCAATAAACAGGGCCACCTGCAGCCATATTGTCGAAAGATGCTTAGGGACCAGGCTGCGGCAGATGCTTCTCCAGTAAATACACCGATTACACATGATGTGGCTTGCATTGCAGTCTTGCCCCAAGGTATCCAAAGAAGACCAGCTGTCTTTGGCCCTCGGATGAAGGTCTATTCAAGTAAGTCTACTGTGGCCTTACACCAAAATGAAGGTAGGGTCACGGGTGTTATGTCTTTGAGGGACACTTGTAGCACATACACCTTGCTTCGCAGGGGTGTATTGCCAGTGTCGGATGACACCTACACCGGATTGGACATTTTTCTTAAAGGGATAACTGGAGTCCCTGTCAGGACTCCAGTGCACAGGTTATGGATAGAGTCTGAGTACCAGTCTGGGTACCTACCTGTAGGTATTGCAGAAGATGTTCGTTTTGCAGGAGTTGATCTTCTACTAGGCAACAACGTTGTGGGACTCCTCAAAAGTGAGGAATGTTTGGTTTTGCAGGACCCTGCTTTACAAGGTGGTAATGACCCAATTGGAGCAACGGTACCTGAAAATTTTTCAATATGCTTTCGGACTAAACAGGGAAAGAAGGCAGGAGCTGTGCCTCCCTGTGACCCTTCTGCACACTGTGGTGATGGTTTGGGCATGGGGAGCCTGTTCATTGAGTCTGACCTGCAGGAGACTCTGAGCAGTGATGAACCGGCTCAACTGGAACTCGGTTGGAGAAGTGGTCTTGGTGCTGTGGGAAAAAATCCCCTGACTCTGCAGCAGCTGAGTGAGGCCCGGGAAGGTTGTGACCTCCGGAACGCTATTCATTTATCAGTTGTCGCGGAGGATGTGGTTCCCAAATTTACCAAGTGTTTATTTTGCAGAGTTGATCAAATGAGCAAGACTCTTTTTAAGAGGACCTGTGCTTACGTGGCCGTGGCAGAACTATTAAAGTGTCTTTGTCAGTATTTTTTACAGATTCTGAAGGAACAGCATTTCAGTGTTAAGACGGGAGAGCTAAATAATCAGTGTTTATTAATAAATTCCTTTTCTAACAGGTTACCAGAGTCTGTACCCTTTCTGATTAATTTTGTGTGTGTGGTTTTGAGATTTCTGGTGAAACATTTTTGTCTCTTAGGCTTTGCACAAATCACCCAGAAGTCATATTTTATGAAATGTCATGTAGTTTTGAGAGGCCTACTTGAGGTTAAATTTACCAATGTATATCATCCTAGGAGTCAAAGAAAAGCTCCATGGTTTTCCCAGTCTCTCAGGGCAATGCATATTTGTTTTCCCCAGTACCAGAAGGACTGGGAGGAGGGAATTACCCTCCCTTTCATTACCATGTGGGGAAGCACTCTGGAATCATCAAGTCATGTGCTATGTGAGGATGGTGATGTTTCCCCGGCGGTGTTTTTTCTCGGTTTCAGGAAATTCTTGGCTAAGATGAGGTCGATGACACTAGTGCACCAGTCTGCCAGTCCGCCCAGGATGACGTGGGACCATGAGGTGGTGCTACACATTCTGGAAGCTGGAGAGATGGGATTGGCATTGGAGCCGGGCCCTGGGAAGGCTATGATGGAACTGTGTGGTGACTTCAAAATGATGATGGATAAAGTCCCTGAGAAAGATAATGTAAGCAGGAAAATTGTAAGAGATTGTGGAAGATTTGGATCTTCTGAAAGACTGGTTGAAGTGTTGGCTCAGCCACGGTGCACCTTAGTGAAAGAGTTTTGGGATGCTGAAAAATGGGGCCATGTTAAACCCCATGAGGTAGAGGTTTCCGAATTTGTGAAATATCAGCAGGCCTGGCATGATGTAAGCTGGGTTGAAATAGGTTCCTTGAAGGAAGTGAAGTGTTTATTTCTAGAGACAGTGTTTGTATCCAGCGAGAGTCGGTGGACGTTGTTTTTTACTGGTCTCACACTAGGTGATACCTTGAAAACGTGCACTGACTGCCGCCAGGTACAGTTAAAAAATAAGGTTTTGTCTCCTCTTTATGAACTACATGCAAATTGTGTGAATGAACAGTGGGTGCGTCATCTGCTTCCCATGACCATGTGTGCCAAGGACACACCCGTATTTGTAACTTTAATATCTCTGTCCATGTACCTTTTGTATGCCATTAACCCTCAAGATCTTTTATGTGTAATCCTGAGTTACCCACCCCGGGTTTTGCAAAATGATACAGAGGTTGGGTCAGTCTTGTTGCAGAGTAGAGCAGGAGAAGTAATGCCACTAGGCAGCTTCTCAGCAAAAAGTAGCAGGCACCAAAGAAGTTATACCTCCATAGAAAAGGAGGCTCTTGCTTTAGTGTTGGCAGTGCAACATTTTGAGGTGCATATATCTTCATCAGTTCACCCTATAACTGTGTATAGTGACCATATTCCTTTACGTTTCCTTCACTTAATGAGGCACCACAATCAGAGACTTACAAGGTGGGCCTTGTTTCTCCAACTTCTTAATCTTGTGATTCATTATGTGAAGCGAGCGGAGAATGTGGTTGCTAATACCTTGTCTTGTGTTTAAAGTGTACGATGTAGTGTATAGATCACTTATCTATTCTTATTTTGCAGTGATTTGCAGTAGACGAGTAGATGGAACCCTGGACCACCCAAAGGAGAAGGGCAGGTTGAGCTGGAGCTGGAGGTATCAGGATTCCCTAGTGTGTGTGTATTTAGGGGGGTAGTCACATCAAAGGCCATGCCTAGGTAAGGTATGCTACGTGTTTTAGGTGTTGGCTGGAATGCCTCGCCTCTGTTTTATGTTGGTATAGGGACTGCTGGACCTAACGTTTTAGTGAATTGTGGGGCTGGCGGTGATGCCCTCCACTGTTTGGGTCATGTCTTTTGATCCGAGATGTTTTGGTTCTCCAGGACTATTTTTCAATTTTTCCTTTTTGGATCACCACCGGGGTGACTCCAGGGTCCTTGGAATGACATGTAGGTGTCGGCCTGGGAGGTCCACCTTTTGGGGGTCTTCAGTGATGACTCCAGGGTTTTACGGCCGCAGTCCCACCAACAAGATTTATGTGCCTATCCACCCGTTGTTTTTTGGGGACCTGATATTTTCCCCTCTCCTGTGCTCTCCTGATTCTCGCAGAGGTGTGTCATGGGGAACCAGTTTTGTTTACTAAAGATGGCTGTGAGATTGGAGTGGTAATGTGATTTTGTTTTCTCAGTAGAATTTAACATGTAACATCTGTTTTTCTTTCCTTTGAACTCCTGGAAAATGTACTTACTGTTAAAGTTTTTTTTGGTGGCACCTACAGTTTGGTCTGCCTTGCAACATACTGAACTCTGGTGTTACTTCATAAAACGGCATTCCTCAGGGGCACTTTTGTACAAAGTTTACTTGCTCGTTTATAAGTTTGCTTGATGTAATTTAGGTAAAATGCATCAACGCCAGCGCCTGGCCAGCGCTGTGTTGTAATGGTGCCTTTTCCTAAAACAGCTGTCTAAGAGTGTGACTGTGAGCTCGTTGGGCATAGAACTTGATCACTTTTATGTTCGACGAGTTTCATATGTCTGCAATCTAGTACCTCAGTTTGTTAATATTGCATATTTTTAGTACCAAAAGACCGTGATTGTATGGTGGTCATTCCCCAGTTATCATTTTGCCAGTTGCCTCAGACCTTAATGTGGGGCTTATTTTCTTTTTTTTTTTTTTTTGCCTAGCGGTGTCCGTAGGGGCCCCGCTAGCAGAGTGAGACCTATGGTCTGGAGGTGGGGGTGATATGCAGGGTTCTGCATGACATCGTAATGTACATATAGTGGAGAAGTGTGCCATAATAATATGAATATTATAGTTGTAAGGAATAATTTTATAATTGATAATGTGCATTTGGGGGGTACTGTAAAGTACTCTAACTGTAATTATAAAGAAATTCTGTTAATGATTTATTTTCCAAGGATGTTTGGGTACGCGGAGTAAGCGTGGTTTGGGGGGTCACGTGACGTTAGCATGGTGTGTAGAGGCTGGCGTTGGAGATGCTGTGTATTTAAGATAAGTTTGTAGTTGTGCACTCATTTTGTTTATCCAACTCAAGCCATAGGCTCTCATATGGCTTACCTGTATGTTCACCCAGGCTCTGACATGGTCAGGGTGCTGTGGGAGGAGTGAGGAAATAAGAAATGAGGTTTGTAGTGTAGTGACGGCCTGATGCTGACGAGGCCTAGTGTTATGGTGGCTGGACCTCCAGCCAGCGGTTGTTTGTGTACCCTCATTTGGGCGTTTAGGATTAAGGTTTTTCTGTTATGTTATGTTATGGTGACTAAATAGATATATTTTCCTAATTGGGATTTTTGACTAATCCTCTGTTACCCAACCCCTTTAAGTACACATACCAGTTTAGTGCTTGTCTGGGATAGCCCTGGGTGGCCGGTTTGGGCTTGAGATGTTTGTAACTTTTACCTTTACCCTTAGACCAGGCTCAAGCCCCCAGCTATCCCACATTTTTGCGTAACAGATGATCTTTCAACAAGGGCTTATAAGGGAGATTTAGGCACTTTGTCTGGAATACGTCCAACCACCCAGCGAGTCTAGACAAGACTGAATACTTCAGGTGAGGTGAGAACAACCCCCCCCCACGATCACGTGATAGCTCCGTGGACAGCTGCAGCTCAGCAACAGAAGCCGGCAGGGAGACGAGCCACAAGCGATAATTACAGTAGTTAGACAATCAAGACTTGAACTTTGAGCACATAATATATGTTACATCCTACCTAACAACATAACTAAGTCAAATAATAATATAAAGCAATATATTTACAATTTAGCTATTATCGCAAATATAAGCAATATAAAATTATATGAAAAAGGTAATATACATGTAATATATATATATACATACATTGCAACCCATTCAGGGGTTGCAACACCCCCCAACACGACAAACGGTCGCACTAGGAGTTGCATTAATGTCTTTCACATTATTACTGATTACTCATATCAATACAATTTAATATAAACATTAATCAGAGTCACTCTTGTGCCAAGCACTTCTATAATTTAACAGTGTCTGTTTCACTATAAGTTATGCCCCTAGTACTAGGGCAGTAAACAGTATTGTATCTCTGCATTCTCGTGGTTATGTACATCAGTGAAGAGACAGGATAGTATAGACAAGCAGGGCATGTTGATGCTCGATCATAATAGTGGATATGAACAATAGTCTTGTGATATAGACAGGAGACAGCATTCCACTCTTAAGTAGTGGTTGTGGAATGCTATGCAGTATGGACATCTGAGTATGAAACAGCTTAAGGTGTGTAGTGAAGGGGGGTCTGCGGCAGGACAGTGTTCCGTCACGCAGTACATCGCCCACACAACACTACCCACTCATCACTCAGCTTATGTCTCCTCCTCACACACATCACTACTGTGAATATATAAATATAATAATTAGACATGACATGAGTATACATAGTTAATATGGGCTGGAGGGATTAAGTTACTCTACTGAATTTGACAGAGCAAGTAACAAAAAGGTAACAAAAAAGTAACAAAAGGAATTTGGGCATAAAATTGCGTTAATTTAAAATGGGGAAGTGCCCAAATACACTTCAAAATGTTCAAAGGACACCACAAGAGCTAGAGCCCTCTTTCTCAATATTGGCATAATTTTTCTGGTGTCGTTTGAGCTTAGATAAATAGTAACATATAGGATGGAGAATGTCAGTGGATGTTGACTGTTGGAGCAGCACAGCACCCACTGCATAACAACTCGCATCTGTATGTAAAAAGAAAGGAAGATTGAAATTAGGACTCAACACTGGAGCAGAGGAAAGCAGATGCTTCAACCTTTTGAACAAATCTGAACAATCACTAGTCCAGATGAACTGAACTTTGCTACTAGTGAACATAGTGAGAGGTGTAGGTGGAGGTGTGTGTGCTGGCTTGCCTGTCACTTAACACACATGACAACGTCGCACACGATCAGCTACTGTTTCCTTCATTTTAGGCCAAGTAAAATGTTTTGCCAGTTTACCGAGTGTCTTCTTGACACCCAAATGTCCTCCTATGGGACTATTGTGAGCAAAATCAATGGCTTGTTCACGAAATGTAACTGGTAACACTACAAGGTGCTTGACTGTGGTGGAAACACTATCAGCTGACAACTTACATGTATTTTTCTCCATCAGTACACCGTTACTGTAATAGTAACAATTATCAAGATCCGTTGCTTCACTCTCAGTAACTGGTATATCTTTCAGTCTTTCCAGAGACTGATCAACAACCTGATCCTTGATTAAATCATCATGAGTTAGAAATTTAACGTCAGTTGTGTCCTGACTAGGTTGATGACCGGGGGGAGTTGGTGTTAATGATCCTGGGCACAGAGCGTCACTAAACATCATATTCAAGCCCAAATCATTGTCATCCACTAACTCAACAGGAGACAAGGATGGTTATTGAATCTTTGACATAGCTCTAGCAATTGCACTGAGAGGAAATAAAATAGGCTTCTCTCTACAAGCTTCAATGGCATAATTATCATCAGTGTCATTATCAATCACAAGTGGTTCTTTACATATACCAGCATGAAGGATATCGCTCCCTATCAACAAGTCCACTGACCTGATGGGAAATACACCACTGCATACACCCACTGAAATATACTGTATAATAGTTGTTTTCAATGTAAACTTTATGAAGAGGTTACTTTTATAAATGCCCACCGTAGGGCTTCTAACAATACATCTATCTTGCAATAGATTATCATCTGGTAGGCAGTAATTTCTCTCAGCGAGGGGAGATTAAATGCCAGTGTCTCTCCAAAGTAATTATCTCAGTTAGATGTGATTCGTCAAATCCTACTTTCCTCTCGGAAAAGTAAGGACTCTCGCTGAACGGAATCTTTTGTTCAGATACACTTTACTGACCCGCAATCTAGTTCATCTGTCATGAGTAATATTATCTAAATTAGTAGGGATCAGAGGTTAGTCTGTACTAGGATTTTGGTGCCTTTGTTGCTCGGAAGAGGATACGACGTGAGTGGGGGCGCCAGCGCACGACTGCTTCTTGTTTCTATATCTAACTTATAGCAATACTCTTTGCATGTCCATTTTCTGTTTAATGGTACAAATTTAACTTCTTCTCGTACAGATTTCTGTCTAGCCACAGAGACAGATTTTGTGTCAGGATTGTGAGTTGTTCCTGTAAAGGGTACGAGGAAGTACAGTAGCTGTACATAAGGCGGCAATTAGCAGCTATTTAGTTTGCCAACTTTAGGACCAATTTTTTGGTTACCTTGTTTCTGTGTGTTTTAGTACAAACAAGTTTGTGAGAAGAAATCTCATAATTTGTATGCTAATGTTGCACAGTTTCCAGAATATCCGAGGTAGTATGATCGATCAGATTATTCTTGTATGTCAAGGGCCAGACTACAGTTGTTAAAACTTTTCGTGTGTAACAATGATCTGGCTGTTCTTAGTTGTCTAACTTGGCAGGACCTACACCATCTCTCAAATGGACCTTTTTTCTCAGAGCAAAACTCTTCACAAGTTTGATTTGTGGCTTTGTAACTTACGAAATCGCGTTGATAACTTACAGGTAACATGTTATATGTCTTGTTGAATGTTTGTTGACCGCATAATAACTAATTTTATTATTATTATTATATACACTGGCGAATTCCCACAAGGCTGGGTGGCCGAAAAAGACAACTTTCACCATCATTCACTCCATCTCTGTTCGTCGCTGAAGGGTGCGGTTACACTACAGTTTTTAAACTGCCAACATTAACACCCCTCTTCAGAGTGCAGGCATGTACTTTTCATCTCAGGATCAAGTACGCCTGCCGGTTTTCCCTGATCCCTTCATAATGTTACTTTGCTCACACTCCAACAGCACGTCAAAGTATTAAAAACCATTTGTCTCCATTCACTCCTATCAAAACACGCTCACACATGCCTTCTGGAAGTCCAAGCCTGCACACAAAAACTCTCCTTTAACCCCTCCCTCCCCAACCCTTCCTAGGCCGACCCTAACCCCGCCTTACTTCACTACAGAATGATACACTTCTTGAAGTCATTCTGTTTCGCTCCATTCTCTCTACATGTCCGAACCACCTCAACAACCCTTCCTTTCAGCCTCTGGACAACAGTTTTGGTAATCCCACACCTCCTCCTAACTTCCAAACTACGAATTCTCTGCATTATATTCACACCACACATTGCCCTCAGACACGACATCTCCACTGCCTCCAGCCTTCTCCTCGCTGCAACTTTTCATCACCCACGCTTCACACCCATATAAGAGCGTTGGTAAAACTATATTTCTCATACATTCCCCTCTTTGCCTCCAAGGACAAAGTTCTTTGTCTCCACAGACTCCTAAGTGCACCACTCACTCTTTTTTCCCTCATCAATTCTATGATTCACCTCATCTTTCATAGACCCATCCGCTGCACGTCCACTCCCAAATATCTGAATACGTTCACCTCCTCCATACTCTCTCCCTCCAATCTGATATTCAATCTTTCATCACCTAATCTTTTTTTATCCTCATAACCTTACTCTTTCCTGTATTCACCTTTAATTTTCTTCTTTTGCACACCCTACCAAATTCATCCACCAATCTCTGCAACTTCTCTTCAGAATCTCCCAAGAGCACAGTGCCCATCAGCAAAGAGCAGCTGTGACAACTCCCACTTTGTGTGTGATTCTTTATCTTTTAACTCCCACGCCTCTTCCAAGACCCTCGCATTTACTTCTCTTACAACCCCATCTATAAAATATTAAACAACCACGGTGACATCACCTCCTTGTCTAAGGGCCTTTCTTTTACTGGGAAAAAATTTCCCTCTTTCCTACATACTCTAACTTTAGCCTCACTATCCTCGTAAAAAAATCTTCACTGCTTTTATAACCTACCTCCTACACCATACACTTGCAACATCTGCCACATTGCCCCCCTAAACCACCCTGTCATACGCCTTTTCCAAATCCATAAATGCCACAAAGACCTCTTTAGCCTTATCTAAAACTGTTCACTTATATGTTTCACTGTAAACACCTGGTCCACACACCCCCTACCTTTCCAAAGCCTCCTGTTCATTGCTATCCAATTTCTCCGCTTACTTTTAAATTCTTTCATATAACCAACCAAAACACTTTACCAGTACACCAACAGACTTATCCCCCTAAATTTTGCACTCTCTTTTATCCCCCTTTCCCTTTTATACAAAGGAACTATGCATGCCTCGCCAATCCCTAGGCCCTTACCCCTTTTCCATACATTTATTAAAAATTGCACCAACCCTCCAAAACTATATCCCCACCTCTTTTAACATTCTATCTTTATCCCATAAATTTCCCGGCTCCCTTGGGGCCCCCTTTCTTTTTACCTACGCCTCACGAACTTCCCCCACACCACAACTGCTCTTCTCACCCTAAAGATGTTTTTCCCCCTTGCCCTATACACGAAATCACAGCTTCCCATCTTCACAACATTAACAATTCCTCAAAATATTCCCTCCATCTTCCCAAACCTCTAACTCTCCATTTAATAACCCTCCCTCCATTTTAACTGACAAATCCTTTGTTCTCTAGGCTTTTCCTTAACTTGTTAATCTCACTCCCAAAACTTTTTCTTTTTTTCAACAAAATTTTTTTGTTTAACATCTCACCCACTCTCTCATTTGCTCTCTTTTTACATTGTTTTAAACCCACTCTTTTTTAACTTCTCTTTTTTTTCTCCTATACTTTTTCCCTCCTTGCATCATTTCCCTACTTTGTAAAAACTTCCTATCTAACTTTTTCCCCCCTTACAACTCTCTTTACTTTCACCCTTCCCCAAATCGCCCCCTTTTCCCCCTTCCTGCACCCTTTTTCCCCTGTAACCACAAATTTCTGCTGAACACTTTTAACACAAATTTTTTTTAAAAAACCAAACCCCAATACCCTTTCGCCCCCCTTTGGCCTTTGCCCCCCTTTTTGGGCCCATCTACCTCCAAAGCTGTTTTTTATCAAACCCCAAAACTGCCTCCCTTTTATTTTAAAAACCCTTCACCTCTCTTTTCCCCCCTAAAGCTTCTTTTTCTCCTTGAAACCCCTCTCCCTTTTTTCCTCAGTGAAACTACAACTAAAATGATCTGTTTATATCTGGCCCCTCTATAAACTTTAAACATCCTAAAAGTCTACTCAACATCTTTTATCTACTAAAACATAATCCAAAAAAACCTATTTGTCTTTTCGCCCTAAAATCAAAATCGTGTATATTTAATTTATCCTCTTTTTTTTAAAAATGTTTTAAACCTAAAAACAAAACCCCCTTTCTATAAAAATTTTTTCAATCAAAGGGCTCCCTTATCTTTTAAACACCGGGCCCCCCCCAAATTACCTCCCACAAAACCCTTTTCCTAAAATTTTTTCTTTTTTCCTTTTACTTTAGCTTTTCAAGTCCCCTCCCCAAAATTTACTCCTCACTTTAAAAAGGGCTCCTATACTTTCATTTTAACCCCCCCTCCCAAAATCTCTCTTTTCACCCCTTGCTTTCCCTCTTTTTCCCCAGGTGAAAATACACGCTTTTTAAATGACCCACTTCTGGCACCCCAACCTTTATTTTTAACCCCAATAATTCTTAAATTTTACACATTCATATTCTCTTTTCTCCTTCCAAAACTAAACTTTTTAACATTACTGCTACCCCTTCCTTTGCCCCTAACTCTCCAGAAACTCCAGATTAATCCCCTTTTTTTTCCCCCCCATTTAAAACTCTCCTCCCCCCTTCAGCTTTTTTCCCGCTTAGGGCCAGGACACCCAAACTTTTTTTCATTCATAACATCAGAAATTCATCTTTTTTCTTGTCACCCCGCACTACATCCCGCACTTTTAAGCAACCCTTTTTTTATAAATTTTTATTCCTCTTTTTTTTAGTAATTTATACAGGAAAGGGGGTTTTTACAAACCCCCCATTGCCCCCGGCTTTTTAAAAGGCGCCTCATACACACCATGGTTTTACGGAGGAAAGATTTTTTTCCCCATTTCCCCCAAAGGAAAATAAAGAAATAAAAAGAACAAAAAGCATTTAGAAAAAGGAGGAAAACCTAGATGTATGTTTTATAATATATGCATGTGCTTGTCTGTGAAGTGTGACCAAAGGTAATAGGAGTAGCAAAAATATCCCTGTTATTTTAGCGTTTTTTATGAACAGAAAAAGAAAACCAGAAAATCCACCATCATGCAAAACAAATTAAAAGGTTTTTTTTTCCCCAGTCACTGGCAGGACGGTATTTCTTCCCTGGGGGGTTGCTGTCTACCAACCCACTACCTACAAAAAGTACTTGGGAAATGGTAAAGCTGCAGTACAATTTGAGCTCTTCCTGTCAAAACTGTGTGCCCAAAAGGTAACCCGTCTTTTCTGGCCAGTTCATAGCACTGCCTTTGGGTTTTCAAACACATCAAAATAGGTGCCTAAGTCACTTTTAAAAAACTTAGGAAACCATGGCGCACTTTCTCCCCAATAAATGTGGGCCGTGATTTTAACAGTCCCGTTGCTTCCCAACAAACTTTTCTTTTCTGGAAAAAAATTTTTCCCTTCAATTTCCCCTGTGGGCCTTTTTTTTTGCAATTTTGCAACATAATGAGGGGGATCAAACCCTCAAACGCCCCCTTAGAGATAGGGAACCCGTAGGTTTAAAAGGAGGGGTAGGGAAATTTAAAATGCCCTTTTTTGGACTGTCCCTTTGGTCGGAAAAATTCGTCCCAAACCGCCCTAGAAGTCCCAGAAACTGGTCTAGGGTTTAATAAAACAGGTTTTAAACCCTAAACGGTACTAAATTTTTTTGGCTGATTTATACTACCAGGGTAAACTCTGTATATTGTGTCAGTGAGGGGGGGAAAAAGGGGTGAGCGGGGTTCACTAGGGTCAGAAAACTTCTGCCGTAGTTGCTCTTCCCTTTTAAGTAATCAAATAGGGTCATACTTTCCCAATTGTGACCCCTAGGCTTTCTGAATCTGAATCAAAAAAACCCCGACATCTCTGTAAAGAGCAGGAACAATATACCTTTTAAAAGCCCTACAGTTTTTAGCGGTGTAATTTTCCCTTTTTAAAAGTCAAAAACCGAGATATTTGGCTGCTCGCCAACACGTCCGAAGTTTTAATGTACTTAACTCAGACAAAGTCAGAGTATCAATTTTTTGTTTCACTTTGGCATACATCACAAAAATAAGTGTACTACGAGAGAGTGATTATGGGAAACTATAACTCTAATAGGAATGTTAGTGTTGGATGTCTTAGAGTTAGAACTCATAAACAGTATTTCCATGTCCTTGGATCAAGAGACTCAGTCAAGTACATACATCCACCTGGTATGTTGTACAAGACTAAACTCAAAGTCTTCAGATTAGGAAAGTACTCAAAGTGTTTGATCATAGAGTTACTAGTATGTCAAACTGGACAATTTCTCCCACACCTTGGATCAAGAGCCTCCCGGACAGGCCCCAATTTGTTACAAAAAAACGCAATTCTAAAAGCTTAGAGATCTCCAGTGAATACTAGAAAGAACTGCCCTTCTAGCATCCAGCCTGTTACTGGGTTTTCGTAACAATTAGTCAGTATCCTTGTCCAATTATCCATTAGAATTTAGTATGATTCAATAGTGCTTCAGGATTACAACTGGTAGGCTACTAACTAGAGAAAATAAAATTTAATAAATTTATTAAGTATCGTCTAGAGGTTTATCATCAAATTAAATTAAATTAATCACTTCAAACAAATTAATAATAATCACTTCTCTCGTGTACACTTTTATTGTGCTAAAAGCACATATCACATTTATAATTCTTAAGTACCATCTGGTACATTAGCATTTAATAAGATATTACAAATATGTACAAGTAAGTCTGTGTGTATGTGTGTAAGTGCTCTAAGTAGTTCATTATGTCTCACGTCTCAACTAGACTTAAACAAGTGACTGAAAAAGTCCTCAAATAAACTAACTTCTTGACCAACTGGCAATCAGAACAGTCTGCTTGAACAATAAAAAGAATGCTAAGTCCAATAGCAATATAACAAGCAACTGCGACACAGAATCAGGAACAAGGAGATAATATAACGATACTAAGTAGGGACCATCAGCAGATCCTCCACAAAAGTCACCAAACTCCAATAATACTGAATCTAAGTTCAGCATAAGAATATCCCCGACTGTGATAATACACAGATACCAGTACAAGTTAGGTCAGAAGCTACCGCTCAGGACCTGAGTTGTTTAGAGTGTCTATGCGACACACAACCTCAGTACAACGTCGAAAATCACTAAGTCTATACAATGTTCTGTGAACAGAGTCTTACAGAACCTACAAGAAAGCTAGAGACAATCTTCCAACAAGGGCTTATAAGGGAGATTTAGGCACTTTGTCTGGAATACGTCCAACCACCCAGCGAGTCTAGGCAAGACTGAATACTTCAGGTGAGGTGAGAACCCCCCCCCCTCGATCACGTGATAACTCCGTGGACAGCTGCAGCTCAGCAACAGAAGCCGGCAGGGAAACGAGCTACAAGCGATAATTACAGTAGTTAGACAATCAAGACTTGAACTTTGAGCACATAATATATGTTACATCCTACCTAACAACATAACTAAGTCAAATAATAATATAAAGCAATATATTTACAATTTAGCTATTTTCGCAATTATAAGCAATATAAAATTATATGAAAAGGTAATATACATGTAATATATATACATACATTGCAACCCATTCAGGGGTTGGAACGTACCATCCTGGCAGATGACTGTGAAACAGAAACCTGTAACTGTTTTACATGATGGTAGGATTGCTGGTGTCTTTTTCTGTCTCATAAACACGCTAGATAACAGGGATATCTTGCTACTCCTACTTATACTTTGGTCACACTTCATGGACACGCACATGCATATATATATACATACATCTAGGTTTTTCTCCTTTTTCTAAATAGCTTTTGTTCTTCTTTATTTCTTCTATTGTCCATGGGGAAGTGGAAAAGAATCTTTCCTCCATAAGCCATGCGTGTCGTATGAGGCGACTAAAATCCCGGGAGCAAGGGCAGTAACCCCTTCCCTGTAGACATTTACTAAAAAAAGAAAAAGAAAAAACTTTATAAACGGGGAAAGCTTGAATGGGGCATAGATGTAGTGCGGATGACAAGAAACAGATGATTCCCTGATGTTATGAATGAAAGAAGTTGGATGTCCTGGCCCTAAGCGAAACAAAGCTGAAGGGGATAGGGGAGTTTCGGTGGGGGGAAATAAATGAGATTAAATCTGGAGTATCTGAGAGAGTTAGAGCTAAGGAATGGGTAGCAATATTGCTGAAGGATCAGTTATGGAAGGAGAAAAGAGAATATGAATGTGTAAATTCAATGATTATGTGGATTAAAGTAAAGGTTGGATGCGAAAAGTGGGTCATAATAAGTGTGTATGCACCTGGAGAAGAGAGGAATGTAGAGGAGAGAGAGAGATTTTTTGAGATGTTAAGTGAATGTATAGGAACCTTTGAACGAAGTGAGAGAGTAACTGAGGTAGGGGACCTGAATGCTAAAGTAGGAGAAACTTTTAGAGAGGGTGTGGTAGGGAAGTTTGTGGTGCCAGGTGTAAATGAAAATGGGAGCCCTTTGAATGAACTTTGTATAGAAAGGGGTTTAGTTATACCTGGAGTTTACCTGGAGAGAGTTCTGGGGGTCAACGCCCCCGCGGCCCGGTCTGTGACCAGGCCTCCTGGTGGATCAGAGCCTGATCAACCAGGCTGTTACTGCTGGCTGCACGCAATCCAACGTATGAGCCACAGCCCAGCTGGTCAGGTACCGACTTTAGGTGCTTGTCCAGTGCCAGCTTGAAGACTGCCAGGGGTCTATTGGTAATGCCTATTATGTATGCTGGGAGGCAGTTGAACAGTCTCGGGCCCCTGACACTTATTTTATTGTCTCTTAACGCGCTAGTGACACCCCTGCTTTTCATTGGGGGGATGTTGCATCGTCTGCCAAGTCTTTTGTTTTCGTCGTGAGTGATTTTCGCGTGCAAGTTCGGTACTAGTCCCTCTATGATTTTCCAGGTGTATATAATCATGTATCTCTCCCGCCCGCATTCCAGGGAATACAGGATCAGGAACTTTAAGCGCTCCCAGTAATTGAGGTGTTTTATCTCCGTTATGTGCGCTGTGAAGGTTCTCTGTACATTTTCTAGGTCAGCAATTTCACCTGCCTTGAAAGATGCTGTTAGTGTGCAGCAATATTTCAGCCTAGATAGAACAAGTGACCTGAAGAGTGTCATCATGGGCTTGGCATCACTGGTTTTGAAGGTTCTCATTATCCATCCTGTCATTTTTCTAGCAGCTGCGATTGATATAATGTTATGGTCCTTGAAGGTGAGATCCTCCGACATGATCACTCCCAGGTCTTTGACGTTGGTTTTCCGCTCTATTTTGTGGCCGGAATTTGTTTTGTACTCTGATGAAGTTTTAATTTCCTCGTGTTTACCATATCGGAGTAATTGAAATTTCTCATCGTTGAACTTCATATTGTTTTCTGCAGCCCACTGAAAGATTTGGTTGATGTCCGCCTGGAGCCTTGCAGTGTCTGCAATGGAAGACACTGTCATGCAGATTCGGGTGTCATCTGCGAGGGAAGACACGGTGTTGTGGCTGACATCCTTGTCTATGTCAGATATGAGGATGAGAAACAAGATGGGAGCGAGTACTGTGCCTTGTGGAACAGAGCTTTTCACCGTAGCCGCCTCAGACTTTACTCTGTTGACTACTACTCTTTTTGTTCTGTTTGTGAGGAAATTATAGATCCATCTACCAACTTTTCCTGTTATTCCTGTAGCACGCATTTTGTGCGCTATTACGCCATGGTCACACTTGTCGAAGGCTTTTTCAAAGTCTGTATATATTTCATCTGCATTCTTTTTGTCTTCTAGTGCATCTAGGACCTTGTCGTAGTGATCCAATAGTTGAGACAGACAGGAGCGACCTGCTCGAAACCCATGTTGCCCTGGGTTGTGTAATTGATGGGTTTCTAGATGGGTAGCGATCTTGCTTCTTAGGACCCTTTCAAAGATTTTTATGATATGGGATGTTAGTGCTATCGGTCTGTAGTTCTTTGTTATTGCTTTACTGCCCCCTTTGTGGAGTGGGGCTATGTCTGTTGTTTTTAGTAACTGTGGGACGACCCCCGTGTCCATGCTCCCTCTCCATAGGATGGTAAAAGCTCGTGATAGGGGCTTCTTGCAGTTCTTGATGAACACGGAGTTCCATGAGTCTGGCCCTGGGGCAGAGTGCATGGGCATGTCATTTATCGCCTGTTCGAAGTCATTTGGCGTCAGGATATTCTGTGGCTCTCTAATAAAAAATTCATTTTGATCTTCGACTCTCAGTCTGGTTAGCGGCTTGCTAAAAACTGAGTCATATTGGGACTTGAGTAGCTCACTCATTTCCTTGCTGATCATCTGCGTAGGACCCATCTTGTTTAAGTAGGGGCCCAATATGGACGTTGTTTTCGACTTTGATTTGGCATAGGAAAAGAAATTCTTTGGATTTCTTTCGATTTTATTTATGGCTTTTAGTTCTTCCCGCGATTCCTGACTCCTATAAGATTCCTTTAGTTTAAGTTCGATGCTTGCTATTTCTCTGACCAGTGTCTCCCTACGCATTTAAAATATATTGACCTCTTTTAGCCGCTCTGTTATTCTTTTCCGTCGCCTGTAGAGGGAGCGCCTGTCTCTTTCTATTTTACATCTACTCCTCCTTTTTCTTAGAGGAATAAGCCTTGTGCATACATCGAGTGCCACCAAGTTAATCTGTTCAGGCATAAGTTGGGGTCTGTGTTCCTTAGTATATCTTCCCAGCTTATATCGGTTAGGACTTGGTTTACTTGGTCCCACTTTATATTCTTGTTATTGAAGTTGAATTTGGTGAAGGCCCCCTCTTGACTAATCTCATTATCTCGATTATGTTGTGATCTGAGTATATTGTTTTTGATATGGTGACATTTCGTATCAGATCATCATTGTTAGTGAAGATGAGGTCTAGTGTATTCTCCAGTCTAGTAGGCTCTATTATTTGCTGGTTTAAATTGAATTTTGTGCAGAGATTTAAAAGCTCGTGTGAGTGTGAGTTTTCATCAGAGCTGCCTCCTGGTGTTATTACTGCAACAATATTATTTGCTATATTCCTCCATTTTAGGTGCCTTAAGTTGAAATCCCCCAGGAGCAAGATGTTGGGGGCAGGAGCTGGCAGATTTTCCAGACAGTGGTCAATTTTTATCAGCTGTTCCTGGAATTGCTGGGACGTTGCATCCGGAGGCTTGTAGACTACCACAATGACTAGGTTTTGGCTCTCGATCTTTACTGCTAAAACCTCCGCTACATCATTTGGTGCATTAATCAGTTCTGTGCAAACAAGTGACTCTGCGATATACAGGCTAACCCCCCCCCTCCTTTAGCCTGTTCACTCTGTCGCATCTGTATAGGTTGTAACCTGGGATCCATATTTCGTTGTTCAAGTGATCCTTTATGTGGGCCTCGGCAAGCAGTCCACGGATGAAAGGTATTTTGTTGTTCGTTGCTGGCTTTAGACCCTGTATATTTGCAAAGAAGAATGTCATCGGACTGGTGGTATTGGTGGTACTGGGGGGGGGACTTTTTTTCCGGCATTAGTATCTGTAGCTGTTGGTTTGGAGTGGAGGCCATCGACTGTGGTTCCACTCCAGGAATGACTGGATTTGGTGTACGATATCTGCCATTCTTCTGCCAGTTTTCTTTTCCTTCCTGGCACTAAAAAACCTCTCCCTCTTGGGTGACTGTGGCTACTCAGGTTTTCCCATGCCTGGATGTTTTGTATCTTTTTGTCCCCTTTAGATGGTGTGCCTGGCAATTTAAGTTATAGCACGGTCTTTTCTGTACTGAAGAGGGACACATTTCAGGGTGAAAAAGCTTACAGGAAGGGAGTTTGCATTCTCCTGTTGTCATATGGGCACGGAATTTTCTAGGGTGGTCAAAGTTGCACGTCCCATCTGTTTTTCCAGATTTCCCATGCCTGCAGATATCAAGTGCATAGTATGTGCACAGGCTTGGTTTCTGTTTGCCTTGGGTTTCTGTTACTGTATTACCAGTTGGTGCATGTTTACCTGTGTCTTTCCTATCCTCACTAGCACTAACTAACAATGGAGCTCTCACCAGTTGTTTCTGGTAATGTATCCTCACTATTGCTAGTGGAGTCCCCTTGTTTGCTATCTCCTGTGGTATTACTAGTTTGTAATATTGGTTTTATCTTGTCTTTGACTACACTTGTTTCCTCACTACAGCTCCTGTCTCCCATTAGGTCATTTATATGCATTCCCTCCTGCGTACATTTACTGACTACCTGGACAGCAGCACCTCTATCCTCTCCATTACTGTCTCCCAGGAGAGAACCTCTAGCTTCACCATTACTGTTTCCCAGGACAGCACCTCCAGCTTCACCATTACTGTCTTCCAGGACAGCACTATCAGCCCCACATTTACTGACTACCAGGGCAGCACCTGCAGCCTTACAGTTTCTGACTACAAGGCCAGCACCAAGGGCAATACCATCCAGCCGAGACTTTTTATTTTCCCATCTGTTACAGAATGCTTCCAGGTATTCTATGAAAGCAGCTTTGATGTTATCCTCTTTTAATACCCTTGTGATTTTAGTCCAAAGATTGATCTCATTTGGGCATAACCAAAAACACTTCCCTGATTTAATACTGCTTGTAGATAGTTCTTGGATATCTGCACAAGGGGCGTGACACCAATTTTCACAAAAATTGCAATTTATCCATGCGGAAGCCCGTTTGTTTGATTGACTGCAGGCTACACAGAGCTTCATAATGTGATTTGAATAGTTAATTTACTGTAAATCTACTCGTAACCTCTTGAATATTCTCTAGTTATTTGTATTTCTATTTCTAAATGTACTTGTATATTATTAAAGCTTACCGGAGTACGTTTGTTTTATATTTATTGTTTGTGTTTGATAAGGTAATACATATTTTAAGAAAAAGAGGATAAATAAGTATACAAGATATGATGTAGGGCAAAATGACAGTAGTTTGTTGGATTATGTATTGGTAGATAAAAGTCTGTTGAGTAGACTTCAGGATGTACATGTTTATAGAAGGGCCACAGATATATCAGATCACTTTTTAGTTGTAGCTACACTGAGAGTAAAAGGTAGATGGGATACAAGGAGAATAGAAGCATCAGGGAAGAGAGAGGTGAAGGTTTATAAACTAAAAGAGGAGGCAGTTAGGGTAAGATATAAACAGCTATTGGAGGATAGATGGGCTAATGAGAGCATAGGCAATGGGGTCGAAGAGGTATGGGGTAGGTTTAAAAATGTAGTGTTAGTGTTCAGCAGAAGTTTGTGGTTACAGGAAAGTGGGTGCGGGAGGGAAGAGGAACGATTAACGGAATGATGATGTAAAGAGAGTAGTAAGGGAGAAAAAGTAAGCTTATGAGAAGCTTTTACAAAGTAGAAGTGATGCAAGAAGGGAAGAGTATATGGAGAAAAAGAGAGAGGTTAAGAGAGTGGTGAAATAATGTAAAAAGAGAGCAAATGAGAGAGTGGGTGAGATGTTATCAACAAATTTTGTTGAAAATAAGAAAAAGTTTTGGAGTGAGATTAACAAGTTAAGGAAGCCTAGAGAACAAATGGATTTGTCAGTTAAAAATAGGAGAGGAGAATTATTAAATGGAGAGTTAGAGGTGTTGGGAAGATGGAGGAAATATTTTGAGGAATTGTTAAATGTTGATGAAGATAGGAAAGCTGTGATTTCGTGTATAGGGCAAGGAGGAATAACATCTTGAAGGAGTGAGGAAGAGCCAGTTGTGAGTGTGGGGGAAGTTCGTGAGGCAGTAGGTAAAATGAAAGGGGGTAAGGCAGCCGGGATTGATGGGATAAAGATAGAAATGTTAAAAGCAGGTGGGGATATAGTTTTGGAGTGGTTGGTGCTATTATTTAATAAATGTATGGAAGAGGGTAAGGCACCTAGGGATTGGCAGAGACCATGCATAGTTCCTTGTATAAAGGCAAAGGGGACAAAAGAGAGTGCAAAAATTATAGGGGGATAAGTCTGTTGAGTATACCTGGAATAGTGTGTGGTAGAGTTATTATTGAAAGAACTAAGAGTAAGACGGAGAATAGGATAGCAGATGAACAAGGAGGCTTTAGGAAAGGTAGGGGGTGTGTGGACCAGGTGTTTACAGAGAAACATATAAGTGAACAGTATTTAGATAAGGCTAAAGAAGTTTTTGTGGCATTTATGGATTTGGAAAAGGCGTATGATAGGGTGGATAGGGGAGCAATGTGGCAGATGTTGCAGGTGTATGTTATAGGAGGTAGGTTACTGAAAGCATGAAGAGTTTTTACGAGGGCAGTGAGGCTCAAGTTAGAGTATGTAGGAAAGAGGGAAATTATTTCCCAGTAAAAGTAGGCCTTGGACAAGGATGTGTGATGTCACTGTGGTTGTTTAATATATTTATAGATGGGGTTGTAAGAGAAGTAAATGGAGGGTCTTGGCAAGAAGCATGGAGTTAAAAGATAAAGAATCACACATAAAGTGGGAGTTGTCACAGTTGCTCTTTGCTGATGACACTGTGCTCTTGGGAGATTCTGAAGAGAAGTTGCAGAGATTGGTGGATGAATTTGGTAAGGTATGTGAAAGAAGAAAATTAAAGTGAATACAGGAAAGAGTAAGGTTATGAGGATAACAAAAAGATTAGGTGATGAAAGATTGGATATCAGACTGGAGAGAGAGAGTATGGAGGAGGTGAATGTATTCAGATATTTGGGAGTGGACGTGTCAGCGGATGAGTCTATGAAAGATGAGGTTAATCATAGAATTGATGAGGGGAAAAGGGTGAGCAGTGCACTTAGGAGTCTGTGGAGACAAAGAACTTTGTCCTTGGAGGCAAAGAGGGGAATGTATGAGAGTATAGTTTTACCAACGCTCTTATATGGGTGTGAAGCATGGGTGATGAATGTTGCAGCGAGGAAAAGGCTGGAGGCAGTGGAGATGTCATGCCTGAGGGAAATGTGTGGTGTGAATATAATGCAGAGAATTCGTAGTTTGGAAGTTAGGAGGAGATGCGGGATTTCCAAAACTGTTGTCCAGAAGGCTGAGGAAGGGTTGATGAGGTGGTTCGGACACGTAGAGAGAATGGAGCGAAAGAGAATGACTTCAAGAGTGTATCAGTCTGTAGTGAAAGGAAAGCGGGGTAGGGGTCGGCCTAGGAAAGGTTGGATGGAGTGGGTAAAGGAGGTTTTGTGTGTGAGGGGCCTGGACTTCCAGCGGGCATGCGTGAGCATGTTTGATAGGAGTGAATGGAGACAAATGGTTTTTTATACTTGACGTGCTGTTGGAGTGTAAGCAAAGTAACATTTATGAAGGGATTCAGGGAAACCGGCAGGCAAAACTTGAGTCCTGGAGATGGGAAGAACAGTGCTTGCACTCTGAAGGAGGGGTGTTAATGTTGCAGTTTAAAAACTGCAGTGTAAAAGCACCCTTCTGGCAAGACAGTGATGGAGTGAATGATTGTGAAAGTTTTTCTTTTTCAGGCCACCCTGCCTTGGTGGGAATCGGCCAGTGTGTTAATAATAAAAAGAAATAATAACGATATATATATATATTCCCCTCTTTGCTTCTATTGGAAAAAGTTCTTTGTCTCCACAGACTCCTAAGTGCACCACTCACCTTTTTCCCCTAATCAATTC
>NC_069432.1:3311178-3337801 GCF_026875155.1 Cherax quadricarinatus
GTTTAATGCTTCATGTCTGTCTCCTTTTTTAAAGATTGGGACTACATATGCTGTCTTCCATGCCTCAGGCAATCTCCCTGTTTCGATAGATGTATTGAATATTGTTGTTAGGGGTACACATAGCGCCTCTGCTCCCTCTCTCAATACCCATGGGGAGAACAACCAAAGAAAGGAGAGAGGTCGCAGAGTAGCGTAGGTGTCACCGTCCACTGATACCCTTAGACTGGGTTAGTGATCGGTGCCAACCCCACGTTACCACCATCCCCCTATTCCCCATATGGGGTAGGAGGGTTTCTGAAATGTCAAGTATGAAATTATAAGACATAAAAAGCCAGCCCTAAGCTTTTTCTAATTGTTTATAACAGGTCATGCGGTTTGAGAAAGTAAGTTTCTCGTTAAGTACTGTAGACATGGATAGCTATTATTCTGTGTGACCTTTTCAAATAGTGAAAGAAAGGAATACAATGTGCTCTTTGTCCGTTTAAATGTCCTGCTGTGAGGTACCTGAATGTTCTAACGATGTATTCAGAAGTGTCTCTTCCTAATGTCCTGCTCTGAGGTACCTGAATTCTGTAATGATGTACTCAGAAGTATCTCTTCCTAATGTCCTGCTCTGAGGTACCTGAATGTTGTAACGATGTACTCAGAAGTATCTCTTCCTAATGTCCTGCTCTGAGGTACCTGAATGTTGTAACGATGTACTCAGAAGTATCTCTTCCTAATGTCCTGCTCTGAGGTACCTGAATGTTCTAACGATGTACTCAGAAGTATCTCTTCCTAATGTCCTGCTCTGAGGTACCTGAATGTTCTAACGATGTACTCAGAAGTATCTCTTCCTAAACATTGTCTACTATTTTTCTCAGTGTCGGTTAATATGCCATACATGGGGATCTTCTATGTCTATCCGATAATATTTCTATGATCTGAATTCTACTAATACCTTTAACCTCTCCTACGATATCTCGTTATCTGTGTGCTTGTCACTGTATGGTACATTAACAGCTACACATGTTATATAACCTTTACAACTGACGTGGTTTGAAGCTTTCGTACGTAGACATTGGTCGGGCGTCACCAATCCATCAACCCACTTGGCATGATGAACAATCTTATGATTTTGTGTAGCATTGTTGTTTAAGATTGTGTACAATGGATTCTACTAAATACTTATCGAGCTTGTATAACCCATAATTTGAGTTGTATATTGTATTCTTTTCATGTTTCAAGAGGGAAGATTCAATTATGTTTCTTTCCATGACATAACTGTTTGGTACTATAATCTGGGCTGCATCCCACCCCGGTGGGTGATTACATGCACTAGCGTGGTTAAAGATAGCATTCGACTCCTGAAAATATTAATCACCATGCATTTACGTTACTAATCATAAGTAGCAACTCAGGGAAGTACTAATTGGAAATTCTATATCCTGGCGTCTATTACTGTTGTTATTATTTTCTCATTGTATTTCCAAGAAGAGTGTATCAATGAGCACCGCTTGTCTGACAATATATTTACAGGTATAGCCTAACAGTCTGGGTTTTATTGTCAATATTTGACATGAATGTCACTATATTCCAGGATTTGGAACAATCCAAATCTTTGTATATAAAAAGAGCTTTATAAGCAAACAAATCAACTTGTTGCCGTTATATCTGTTGAAGAATTTTTTTTTTAATATTTCATTTATGAGGAACTAAAGGCACAGTTTGTTAATGGAACAGAAGAGATCCTCCATAAATCAGGATGGAGAGATGATGTGAAGTTTTTGTACCATCTAACACAGTGTTTAGATTCTTTGAAGATAAAGGGCACTTTCCTTTGATTAACTTTCAGAAAATTCCAAATACCAGCAATGCGAAGTGGAATTCAAGAGTCATTCTAGCTATTCTTATATTGATTCTTATACCTATAAGATGGAAGGACTTTGGAGAAGATAAGCAGATTCATTTCATACACCTGAACAGATTATTGGTTTACTGATCAGATGTACGATGAAAATCGCTTCAAGAATTTGTCAAAAATATTGAAACCTTAAAAAAGCACTGAACTCGTCGAAAAATCACTGGAAGCAGGAGCCGTCCACACTCAATATACCAAGAAGTAATCAGTGTGCTGAACGTGCAATCAAAGTTATGCAGGAACTGTATGCTGCCTGCAGAAACAAAATCGAACTGTAACTTCGGTTTATTTTAAGCAATAAGTAGCAATACATGTACAAACATGATAATGATGCTGTAAGCTGTTTTATTTGTTACTGATATTACATGCAATATGCATTCAAGTTTTTGTTTTTTGTTACTCGTTTTATTCATGTAGGGGAGACATTTTCTAAAAGGATATTGAAATGAAAGGTCATTTCTTTACTTTAAGCAAAAGTTCATCTGATTAAGGTACAGGAATATTACGCTGCAAAAAAGTTATAACCCTAATATACAGGATGCCCACAGAAACACTCCCTGATTTCAAACAGGTATAACATGTAACTTTATTGTAATAATCTTTCACAGTTAAAAGCTTCAGATGCTGGATTTCATTCAGTTTCATGTGGTATAGAGTAGCACTAAAGGCACTCAATGTGTGCCCCTCTGGTTGCTCGGCAAACATCGATGTGATAGTCCAGTTCGGTCCAGACACTCTGCAGCATATCTGGTGTTATCATGCGAACTGGTTCAGTGATCGCCAATTTCAACTCCTCCAGGGTTGCAAGTAGTGGTGGTACGTAAACTGTACTCCCAAAGAAAGAAGTCACAAACAGTTAGGTCCTGTGACCTCGTAGGCCACTTGCAGAGGTCACCGGACCTAACGGTTTGTGAATTCTTTCTTTACAGATACGTGCAGAGCAAAGTTTGCGTACCACCACTACCTGCAACCCTGGAGGAGCTGAAAATTTCGATCACTGAAACAGTGTTGTGTCCATGGCTGGAGACCCACGGAATATTTGTGATTATATGTATATAATTTCCTATTCACTTAATGCTATAATACCGATAACATTGTTCATAGCTAAAATGATGATATTATCTGTCTCAATATTTTTATCTATGTATATAGGTAGGATGTGTTTTACTGGGTTAATTCTGGAACAACTGTCATAACTACCTTGGGGTAGCTTGAGTTTATTTTTTTTTTTTTATTTAAAACCAATACAGTTTAACATAAAAATAAAGAAACAGTATGGATCCCAATCAAATTAACTGACAAACGGATTGCACCTACATGCTGGCAAGATATTGCTGCCAAACATACAACAAGAACTTACGGCAAGAACATAACTAAAAAAAAAAAACTGTCACAGGGTCATGAATTGACATATATACACATTCATTGATGCAAAACCTTACATATATATAAATTGTACATATAACATGACCTCTGACAAAGGCTCAATACACTTGAACATAAAATATACAAAGAAGTTATATCAGTTAAATCCCATCCTTCGCATTAATCAAAAAAACAAAACCTAACATCATAATCCTACTAGAACATCTACATACGTATCCCTAACAATACAACTTTACATATATCAACATAGGATAAACAGAAAAAGAATACAGCTTAGAACACAAAAACTGAAGGCGCAATACTGTTACAATAAACCCATATACTAAATCTCAGACACAAATGGACTACGTCACTAAACTGTCTAGATATGTCTGTATACCATACAGACTAAAACTTAACATGAGTTTATTGGTCTCTCAGGTAGAGGCCTGGGGAACCAAGTTGACCTCTGGTTTTAAAGCATTGTCTGAGGCAGTTCCAGCCTACCTCTAGCCTGGAAAATGTGTCCTCCTCTTTGAGCTTTGTCTAGACTCAATTCCTGACTAACTAACTGTTCCATAAGCAAGACGGAACCTCTTGCTCCAGGCATAAATGAAGGATAGGGTCATTTCTGTATTTAGAGACTCTGACAGATATCGAGGGTTCAAGTTGCTTTGGTAGTATAGAATTATACGGATTGAATAGGGTTCCCTACGTGTTACCGTAGTCTCAAGTTGAATGAATCCATATTTTTATGTAGTGAGCCGGGGAGTGTTAGTACGTGTGTTGTTGGTGTCATTCGTTTGTAATGTGTCGATAATCAGATTAATTTGTCATTTGATGAATTATCACACTTAAATCCGTTGATTCTTAGAACGGATGTACAATCTTTTCCTATACTTATATTCAGACATTTCTCTATAAGATGGTAGCCCAAATACACACACACACACACACACACACACACACAAACACACACACACACACACACACATATATATGTATATAATATATATATATATACATATATATATATATTTATATATATATATATATATATATATATATATATATATATATATATATATATATATATATATATATATATATATATATATATAAATGTCGTGCCCAATATGTAAAACTGGTCAATTAGCAAGAACTCATTTAAAATTAAGTCCTTTCTGAAATTTTCTTTTATACGTTTAAAGATAAATTTTTGTCATTAATGTTAATGTAAATAATTTTAACTTTGCACCAAAAGAATCTTAGAAAACTTACCTAACCTTATTATAACAAGAGCAATTTATTTTAACCTAACCAAATTAAATATATTTTAGATTTGTTTACAATAATTTAATGCTAAATAAACACAGTGAAATATATTTTTTTCGTTAGGTTCAGAATGATTTTGGCGAAATTATTGCATACACAAATTTTCACTTGTGCTATATGGCAAGATGAGCGTTGCTATTTAAGCCAAGATCGCAAGTTCTGCCTATTCGGCACGACATATATTATTATATATATATATATATAATATATATATATATATATATATATATATATTATATATATATATATATATATATATATATATATATATATATATATATATATTTAGGTAGTAGGTTGGTACACAGCAACCACCCAGGGAAGTACTACCATCCTGCCAGGTGAATGTGAAACAAAAACCTGTAACTGTTTTGCATGATGGTAGGATTGCTGGTTTCTTTTTCTGTCTCATAAACACGCTAGATAACAGGGATATCTTGCTACTCCTACTTACACTTTGTTCACACTTCACAGACACGCACATGCATATATATATACATACATCTAGGTTTTTCTCCTTTTTCTAAATAGCTCTTGTTCTTCTTTATTTCTTCTATTGTCCATGGGCAAGTGGAAAAGAATCTTTCCTCCGTAAGCCATGCGTGTCGTATGAGGCGACTAAAATGCCGGGAGCAATGGGCTAGTAACCCCTTCTCCTGTAGACATTTACTAAAAAAAGAGAAGAAGAAAAACTTTATAAAACTGGGATGCTTAAATGTGCGTGGATGTAGTGCGGATGACAAGAAACAGATGATTGCAGATGTGATAAATGAAAAGAAGTTGGATGTCCTGGCCCTAAGCGAAACAAAGCTGAAGGGGGTAGGAGAGTTTCAGTGGGGGGAAATAAATGGGCTTAAATCTGGAGTGTCTGAGAGAGTTAGAGCAAAGGAAGGGGTAGCAGTAATGTTAAATGATCAGTTATGGAAGGAGAAAAGAGAATATGAATGTGCTAATTCAAGAATTATGTGGATTAAAGTAAAGGTTGGATGCGAGAAGTGGGTCATAATAAGCGTGTATGCACCTGGAGAAGAGAGGAATGCAGAGGAGAGAGAGAGATTTTGGGAGATGTTAAGTGAATGTATAGGAGCCTTTGAAGCAAGTGAGAGAGTAATTGTGGTAGGGGACCTGAATGCTAAAGTAGGAGAAACTTTTAGAGAGGGTGTGGTAGGTAAGTTTGGGGTGCCAGGTGTAAATGATAATGTGAGCCCTTTGATTGAACTTTGTATAGAAGGGGGTTTAGTTATAGGTAATACACATTTTAAGAAAAAGAGGATAAATAAGTATACAAGATATGATGTAGGGCGAAATGACAGTAGTTTGTTGGATTATGTATTGGTAGATAAAAGACTGTTGAGTAGACTTCAGGATGTACATGTTTATAGAGGGGCCACAGATATATCAGATCACTTTCTAGTTGTAGCTACACTGAGAGTAAAAGGTAGATGGGATACAAGGAGAATAGAAGCATTAGGGAAGAGAGAGGTGAAGGTTTATAAACTAAAAGAGGAGGCAGTTAGGGTAAGATATAAACAGCTATTGGAGGATAGATGGGCTAATGAGAGCATAGACAATGGGGTCGAAGAGTATGGGGTAGGTTTAAAAATGTAGTGTTAGAGTGATCAGCAGAAGTTTGTGGTTACAGGCAAGTGGGGCAGAAGGGAAGAGGAGCGATTGGTGGAATGATGATGTAAAGAGAGTAGTAAGGGAGAAAAAGTTAGCATATGAGAAGTTTTTACAAAGTAGAAGTGATGCAAGGAGGGAAGAGTATATGGAGAAAAAGAGAGAGGTTAAGAGAGTGGTGAAGCAATGTAAAAAGAGAGCAAATGAGAGAGTGGGTGAGATGTTATCAACAAATTTTGTTGAAAATAAGAAAAAGTTTTGGAGTGAGATTAACAAGTTAAGAAAGCCTAGAGAACAAATTGATTTGTCAGTTAAAAATAGGAGAGGAGAGCTATTAAATGGAGAGTTAGAGGTATTGGGAAGAGGAGGGAATATTTGGAGGAATTGTTAAATGTTGATGAAGATAGGGAAGCTGTGATTTTGTGTATAGGGCAAGGAGGAATAACATCTTGAAAGGAGTGAGGAAGAGCCAGTTGTGAGTGTGGGGGAAGTTCGTGAGGCAGTAGGTAAAATGAAAGGGGGTAAGGCAGCCGGATTGATGGGATAAAGATAGAAATGTTAAAGCAGTGGGGATATAGTTTTGGAGTGGTTGGTGCAATTATTTAATAAATGTATGGAAGAGGGTAAGGTACCTAGGGATGCAGAGAGCATGCATAGTTCCTTTGTATAAAGGCAAAGGGGATAAAAGAGAGTGCAAAAATTATAGGGGGATAAGTCTGTCGAGTATACCTGGTAAAGTGTATGGTAGAGTTATAATTGAAAGAATTAAGAGTAAGACGGAGAATAGGATAGCAGATGAACAAGGAGGGTTTAGGAAAGGTAGGGGGTGTGTGGACCACGTGTTTACAGTGAAACATATAAGTGAACAGTATTTAGATAAGGCTAAAGAGGTCTTTGTGGCATTTATGGATTTGGAAAAGACGTATGACAGGGTGGATAGGGGGGCAATGTGGCTGATGTTGCAAGTGTATGGTGTAGGAGGTAGGTTACTGAAAGCAGTGAAGAGTTTTTACGAGGATAGTGAGGCTCAAGTTAGAGTATGTAGGAAAGAGGGAAATTTTTTCCCAGTAAAAGTAGGCCTTAGACAAGGATGTGTGATGTCACCGTGGTTGTTTAATATATTTATAGATGGGGTTGTAAGAGAAGTAAATGCGAGGGTCTTGGCAAGAGGCGTGGAGTTAAAAGATAAAGAATCACACACAAAGTGGGAGTTGTCACAGCTGCTCTTTGCTGATGACACTGTGCTCTTGGGAGATTCTGAAGAGAAGTTGCAGAGATTGGTGGATGAATTTGGTAGGGTGTGCAAAAGAAGAAAATTAAAGGTGAATACAGGAAAGAGTAAGGTTTATGAGGATAACAAAAAGATTAGGTGATGAAAGATTGGATATCAGATTGGAGGGAGAGAGTATGGAGGAGGTGAACGTATTCCCATATTTGGGAGTGGACTTGTCAGCGGATGGGTCTATGAAAGATGAGGTGAATCATATAATTGATGAGGGAAAAAGAGTGAGTGGTGCACTTAGGAGTCTGTGGAGACAAAGAACTTTGTCCTTGGAGGCAAAGGGGGGAAATGTATGAGGTTAGTTTTACCAACCCCTTAAAGGGGTGTAAAAAAGTGGGTGTGAATGTTGCAGCGGGGGAAAAGGTGGGGCGGGGAGATGCTGTCTGGGGCAATGTGTGGTGTAAATATAATGCAGGAATTCGTTTTTGGAAGTTAGGAGGAGGTGCGGGATTCCCAAACTGTTGTCCAGGGGGTGAGGAAGGGTTGTTGAGGGGTTGGGACAGGAGAGAGAATGGGGAAACAGAATGACCAAGATTGTATCGTCTTTTGGGGAAAGGGAGGGGGGGGTGGGGGTCGGCCTAGGAAAAGGTTGGAGGGAGGGGTAAAGGAGGTTTTGGGTGCGAGGGGCTTGGATTCCACAGGCATTATGAGCGTGTTTAATAAGAGTGAATGGGACAAATGGTTTTTAATCTTGCGTGTGTTGGGTGTGAGCAAAGTAACTTTTTATGAGGGATTCGGGGGGAAAACCGGCGGCCCGGATTTGAGCCGGATGGGGTACAGTGCTGCACTCTGGGGGGGTGTTATGTTGATTTTAAAAACTTTTGGTAAAGCCCCCTTTTGGCAAGACATGATGGAGTAAATGAGGGTGAAATTTGTTTTTTTTCGGGCACCCTGCCTTGGTGGGAAACGGACGTGTGAAAATAAAAAAAAAAATTTATATATATTATATATTTTTTAAATATTTTAAAATTTATATAAATTTTTATTATTATTATATTAATATTTTTTTTTTTTTTTTTTTTTTCAGCAAGTTGGTCGTCTCCCACCGAGGCAGGGTGACCCAAAAAAAAAGAAAATCCCCAAAAAAAAAAATCTTTCACACATACAACACTTTCACCACATCACAATTATCATTTTTTTTTTTTGCAGGGGTTCAGAATAAAACTTTTAGAAGCTTACGTATAAGATACACAACATTCCCCTCCAAAACTGCCAATACCCCAAAAACCCTCCTTTAAAGTGCAGGCTTGTATTTCCCCATTTCCAGGATCAAGTCCGATATAAGAAAAAAACCCGGGTTTCCCCGAATCCCCTTCATAAATATTTCCTGCTCCACCCAAAAAATCGTCAGGTCCCCAAATTTATTCGTCTCATTCACTCCTATTAACACGTCATGCCGTTGTGGAAGTCCAAGCCCCCCGCCCACAAAAAATCCTTTACCCCCCCTTTTCCCAAACCCCTTTGAGGACGACCCCCACCCCTCTTTCCTTCCCCTAGATTTTTGCTTTCCCTGTCATTCTATTTGATCCATTTTCTCTAAATGACCCCAAACACCTCAACAACCCCTCTTCTGCCTCTGACTTAAAGCTTTTTTAACCCACACCTTCTCCTAATTTCCCAAAATCCCAATTTTTTTGCATAATATTTACACCACACATTGCCCTTGACAGGACATCTCCATGCCCCCAACCGTTCCCGCTGTGCTTTACACCCAAGCTTCACCCTCCATTTAAGGTGTTGGTATATATATTTCATACTCCCCTTTTTTGCCTCCATTGATAACGTTTTTTTTATTCCACATATACCCAACGCACCACCCCCTTTTTTCCCCCATCAATTCATGTAACCCCATCCCTTTATAAATCCATCCGGACCGTCAACTCCAAGTATTGAAACATTTTACTTTTCCATATCCTCCTCCCCAAATTTTATATCCAAAATTTTTCTTTATCAAATCATTGATACCCTCATCACCTATCTTTTTTTGTTCACTTTAAAATTTCTACCTTTACACACTTCTCAAACTCACCATAACCTTTGCAATTTTTCTTTAGATTCCCCCAAAGCACAGTATCATCAGAAAAAAAGTAACTTTCAATTCCTTTTTTGAATTTGTTTCCCTTAATTTAATCCCCCCCCTCTCCTGAAACCCTAGTTTTATTCTTTTACAACCCCATTTAAATATATTAAACAACCATGGTGACATTAACATCCCTGTTAAGCCTACTTTTGGGGAAAGTTTCTCCCTCTCTTCTACACCCCCTAACCTGGCTCACTATCCTCAAAAAAGTTTTACAGCATTTTAGAAAACTTACCACCTATTTTTTAAACTTGAACATCTGCCCATTGTCCTTTTCCCACTCTATCATTGCCTTTTCAAAATCCAAAATGCAAAAAACTTCCTCCCCTTTATCAAAATCTGTTCATATATGTTTCAATGTAAACACTTGATCTACACACCCCCTACCACTCTGAAGCCTCCTTGTCACCGAAAATTTACATTCTGTTTACCTCTAATTTTTTTCAATTATAACCTACCTATTTTTCTGGTATCTCAGAAAACTTTTCCTCAAAATTTTTTTTACAATCTTTTTTGCCCCCTTTTCCCCCCTTTATATAAAGGGACTTTACTGCTCTCGCCATCCCTAGGTCCTTCCCTTTTTCATACATTTATTAAACAAAATACCAACCACTCCAACACAATCCCCCTGCTTTTAAACATTTCTGTCTGATCCCTCAGTTCCGCTGCTTTACCCCCTTTTCTTCTAGTAATGCCTCACGTCCCTCCACCAACTTATTCTGTCTTTTCACTCCTAAAAGATGGTATCCTCCTGGCCGGCATGAAATTACCGCCTCCCTTTTTCCTCAACATTTAAAAGTTCCTCAAAATATTCTCCCCATTCCTAATACCTCCCTTCCCCATTCAACCCCCCTACTCTTTTTTTAAGGAAAAATCCATTTTCCCCTATGCTTTCTTAAATTTTTTAACCACCCCAAAAATTTTTTTTTCTTTTTTTAAATTAAAAATTTCTTAACGTGCCTCCCACTCTTTCATCTGCTCTCCTTTTGCACTCTCTAACCCTTTTCACCTTTTTTTTACTCTCCAATACTTGCTCTTTTTATAACATTTCTTTTGTAAAACCTTGTAAGCACCTTTTTCTCTTTTATCCACCCTTTACTTCATCTTCCCAATAAACCCTCTTTCCTCCTGCCCCACCCTCCTAAAACCCAAAACTTCTGCCCCACATTTAATCTGCTTTTAAAAAAACTTTTCCCAAACCCCTCTTAAACCCCCCCACTTATCATTTTGCACTAGCCACCCTTTGCCAAAGTGCTTATATCTCACCCGAACTTTCTCCTCCTTGTTTTTTTCCTTTTCCCTCCCCCTTTCTTGTTGTTGCCCCCTTCCTTTTTCCCATCTACCTCTTCTCTAAATGTAGTACAATAAATATGATCTGTATATCAGTTGCCCCTCATAAAAATGACTCCTGGGGCCTACCATCAACCCTTTTTTCCCCCAATCTTTTCTAACAAAAACTTTCATTAGTGCTACATATACCCTTTTATATTTATTTTAACCTTTTTCTAAAATATGTATATATTTAAAAATTTTATTTTTTATTAATATATATTATAATTTATAATATATATATTTTTTTATTATATTTATATAATTTATATATATATATATATTTAATAATTTTTTAGTCTCCTTCCTATAAGAAAACAGATAAATTGAAACTTTCAAAATAAAGTAAACTGAAATTTCGTAATCCTAACAAGTTACAAGAAGAGAAAAAAGTTCACAGGCTCCCCTTTTTAAGGGAAAAATGCAAAAAACCTCAGATTTTTCCCCTCGCTTTATGGCATACTTTGTAAAATAATAAATTTAGTTTTTTTTAAAAACGTTCACCGATAACACCCGAATTTTTGCAGAGGTCTGGACCCAACTGGATATTGCATCGTGTTGCCCAGCAACCCGGGGGCGCGTTTAATGTACCTTATATCACATGAAACTAAATGAAATTCTGCTTGAAAAACCCATTTTAAAAGTTATTTCCCCCCCGTAAAGTTACATGTATACCCCTTTTGAAATCACAGTGTTTTTTTGGCCACCCCGTATATATTATTAGGCAGGTGGTGTTAGCTATTTATCTCATCCCCCTTCAGATCCACCAAAGGTATTTTTCAAGTTTGAATTCACGAAAAGGCGAAATATTCCCCCAAAATTAAATTTGAACCCACGAAGCTTTGGAAAGGGACGCAGTGCTCAACCACCGTCCCAGTGGCCAATACCTTTGGGGCCCGCCAACGCTAGAAGTTTAGTCAAGTGTTCGCTCGGGCCCGGTGTATGTATTAAAATATATATTATATATTTTTTATATATATATATAATATTTATATATATATATTATATTATATTATTATATATATTTATAATTTTTATTAAATATATATATTATATTATATTATTTTATTTACATATATGTCGTGCCGAATGCAGAACTTGGATTTGGGTTAAATACAACGCCATCTTGCCCTTAGGACAAGTGAAAATTTGTTTTTTCAATAATTTCGCAAAAATCATTCTAAATAAAAAAACAAATAATTTTATTTGCGTTTGTTTTTGTATTAAATTTCTGTAAAAAATTTAAAATATATTTGGGGGGATTAGGCTAAAAAAAATTGCGCTTGTTAAATAAGGTTGGGGAATTTTCTAAGATTCCTTTGGTTGAAAATTTAAAAATTTTTACATCAACATTATTAAAAAAAATATATCTTGAAACGTATAGAGAAATTTTTAGAAAGGACTTAATTTTAAATGAGTTCTTGTAATTGACCAGTTTACATATTCGGCACGACATATAATATATATATATTATATTATATATATATAATATATATATTATTATATATATATTTTATATGTCTAGGAATATGTGTGTGTGTGTGTACGTGTGTGTGTGTGTGTGTGTGTGTGTACGTGTGTGTGTGTGTGCCTATGTGGGGAACCACGTGTCGATACTAGCTACCCTTCATCAACTGCGTTACTCTCCTACTCCTCAGTAAAATCTATTAAATGCTAGTAAATGCTGCTTATTCTAATTCTGGTAGCTCCAGGAGAGTGACCCCAGGTTTCCAGGTAGAGACTGGTACTGTTGACCCCATGCAACTCAACTAGGTGAATATTACGTGCGGCTGGCAGTGGTGCTGAAGTATCGCGTTGCCGGTCCGTCCAGTACCTGGGTCCCATGTAGTTGAAGATGCTTGATGCTTCTCGGTGTGTGTGTGTACTCACCTAGTTGAGGTTGCAGGGGTCGATTCCAAGCTCCTGGCCCAGCTGTACTCACCTAATTGTACTCACCTAATTGTGGTTGCAGAGGTCGAGACTCAGCTCCTGGCCCCGCCTCTTCACTGATCGCTACTGGATCCTCTGTCTCTCTGCTTCCTGAGCTTTGTCATACCTCTTCTTAATACTATGTATGGTTCCTGCCTCCACTATTTCACTTGCTAGGCTATTCCACTTGCTGACAACTCTATGACTGAAGCTGTGTGTGTGTGTGTGTGTGCTCACATAAATGTACTCACCTAATTGTGGTTGCAGGGGTCGAGACTCAGCTTCTGGCCCTGCCTCTTTACTGACCACTACTAGGTCCTCCCTCTCCCTGCTCCATGAGCTTTATCATACCTCGTCTTAAAACTATGTATGTTTCCTGCCTCCACTACATCGCTTGCCAGATTATTCCACTTCTTTACAACACTGTGGCTGAAGAAATACTTCCTAACATCCCTTTGACTCATCTCAATCTTCAGCTTCCAATTGTGACCCCTTGTTTCTGTGTCCCCTCTCTGGAACATCCTGTCTTTATCCACCTTATCTATTCCACGCAGGATTTTGTATGTCGTTATCATGTCTCCCCTGACCCTCCTGTCCTCCAGTGTCGTCAAACCAATTTCCCTTAACCTTTTTTCATAGGACATTCCCCTTAGTTCTGGAACCAGCATTGTTGCAAACCTTTGCACTTTCTCTAATTTCTTGACATGCTTGACCAGGTGTGGGTTCCAAACTGGTGCTGTGTACTCCAGTATGGGCCTGACGTACACAGTGTATGGAGTCTTGAACGATTCCTTACTGAGGCATCGGAACGCTATTCTCAGGTTTGCCAGGCGCCCATATGCAGCAGCAGTTTCTTGTTAATGTGTGCTTCTAAACTCTGTCTGCGGTGTTCTTTGCCCTTCTCCGATCTTCATGACTTTGTATTTGGCGGGATTAAATTCTAGGAACCAGTTGCTGGACCAGGTGTCCAGCCTATCTAGCTCTCTTTGTAGACCTGTCTGATCTGCATCTGATTTAATTCTCCTCATTAACTTCACATCATCTGCAAACAGGAACACTTCTGAGTCTATCCCTTCAATCGTGTCATTCACATATACCAAGAATAGCACTGGTCCCTAGACTGATCCCTGTGGGACCCTCTCGTCACAGGTGCCCAATGTGATACCTCATCACTTTACCATTACCTACTTCATGTCCCAAAAAATGTACCCTAGTATATCACGATGTAGGTATCTGAAACAGTAAGCCCATTAAGCTCTCCACCTACAGAGCTAATACTGAAAAACAGAGGCTACTTCAACAGGAGGCAGGGATTTCTGATTGAAAGAATTATTTGGGGGAGTCATCCAGTCCGTGGGCATCAAAATGCATCCTTGTTAAAAAGTCTGATGGAGGTTTTCCAATGTGTACAGACTACTGTAAGGTGAATGGGGTCACTATTCCAGATGCTTACACTCTGCCATGTTTGGATGATGTAGTGGACTTTGCGGGTAAGGCTACTTTTGTTTGAAAATCATACCTCCTTAAAGGTTTCTATCAGGTACCTTTGACAGATAAGGCAAAGGAAATCTCTGTCTTCATAATTCCAGGTCGCTAAAATATACAGTGACCCTATCGGAATGTGAAACTCACCGGCAATTTTCCAGAAATTGATCCATTAGGCTATTAAAGGACTTGAAGGCACAGCTGTTTGTTTAAGAAGTTTAAGACTTTCCAGTTAACTGTTAATTTGTATAAGTCATCTTTGGCCAGTAAAGTAGCCACTAAATTCGCTTAAATTCTTGTCATTAAGAATTACCCAGTATATCATAATAGGAAATCCCTCCAGCGTTTCTTAGGGATGGTAGGTTTCTACAGACGCTTCTGTACAAACTTTCCAGACATAGCAGCCCCCTAACCTCATTTATCAGTCAGAAACAAAAATTTCAAACGACTCCAGAGGGTCAAGAAGAATTTAACGTCGCCAGACAACCACTTTGTACTGCACCCATTCTCCTGTCTCCCAATTGTTAGAGGTTGATGCTTGTGAGTCAGGGGAAGGGCAGTACTCCTACAGAAATCTGGGTAAGAGTGGTTGCAGCCTGTCGCTTACTTCTCTGCCAGGTATCAATTTTACTAAATGGCTTATGCCATCATAGAGAAAGACGCTCTAGCTCTGATACTTGTATTGGAGTGATTTAATGTATTCTTGGGACGGTCGACCCAGGTGGTCACAGTCTACATAAATCAAAATCCTTCAGTCTATCTAAATACTATGAAGAACCACAACACACATCTGATGAGATGGAGTCTCAGGCTGCAACCCTATACTATTAGAGTAGTACATATTGCCGCCAGGAAAAATGTGCTGCCTGACTCATTGTCATGAATTTAGGTTAGGATGAGTTAGGGACCATATGCGTAGCCTAGTTCTTTTTTCTCCGTTTATAAATGATTTTAAAATATTGTTCGTAGGGTATTTTTTTTTTTTAGTGAGGGTACATTCTACTGCATTTGCAGGTATCTTGAACTAATGTTATTGCTACTGTCTGCTGTCTCGCTCTAGGATAGAGTTTGACTTTGAGTCTAGAGAAAAAGTTGAGCTCTATCTAATGAGTTGGATGGTTGAGGGTAAAAGGGGAGTTCCTTTATTGTTCAGTGTCATGGCGGCATGCTACCCATAGAGATGGAGGCCTAGTCCTGGCTATTAGAGCCCTTTTGGGTTGGGGATGTAGCATGCAAAGAGTATGTTGGTAGGTTGGAAGACAGCAACCACCCAGGGAGGTACTACCGTCCTGCCAAGTGAGTGTAAAACGAAAGCCTGTAATTGTTTTACATGATGGTAGGATTGCTGGTGTCTTTTGTCTGTCTCATAAATATGCAAGATTACAGGTATGTCTTGCTACTTCTACTTACACTTAGGTCATACTACACATACATGTACACGTTTATTTATACACACTCATCTGAGTTTTCTTTGACTTTATCTTATTAGTTCTTGGTCTTATTACTTTTCGTTTTATATCCATGGGGAAGTGGAATAAGAATCTTTCCTCCGTAAGCCATGCGTGTTGTAAAACTCAACTAAAATGCCGGGAACAATGGGCTGGTAACCCCTTTTCCTGTAAAAATTACTAAAAAGAATAAGAAGAAGAAAATTGTCAAAGTGGGAAGTCTGAATGTGCGTGGATGTTGTGCAAATGATAAGGAAGAGATGATTGTGGATGTTATGAATGAGAAGAAGCTGGATGTCCTGGCTTTAAGTGAAACAAAGCTGAAGGGGGTGGGAGAGTTTCAGTGGAGAGGAATAAATGGGATTAGGTCAGGGGTTTCAAATAGAGTTAAAGCTAAAGAAGGAGTAGCAATAATGTTGAAGGATAAGCTATGGCAGGAAAAGAGGGACTATAAATGTATTAATTCAAGGATTATGTGGAGTAAAATAAAGATTGGATGTGAAAAGTGGGTTATAGTAAGCGTGTATGCACCTGGAGAAGAGAGAAGTGTAGAGGAGAGAGAGAAATTTTGGGAAATGTTGAGTGAATGCGTGGGGAGTTTTGAATCAAGTGTGAGAGTAATGGTGGTTGGGGATTTCAATGCTAAAGTGGGTAAAAATGTTATGGAGGGAGTAGTAGGTAAATTTGGGGTGCCAGGGGTAATTGAAAATGGGGAGCCTTTAATTGAGCTGTGTGTAGAAAGAAATTTGGTAATAAATAATAGATATTTTATGAAAAAGAGGATAAGTAAATATACAAGGTATGATGTAGCATATAATGAAAGTAGTTTATTAGATAAGTATTGGTGGATAAAAGGTTGATGGGTAGGCTCCAGGATGTACATGTTTATAGAGGGGCAACTGATATATCGGATCATTATTTAGTTGTAGCTACAGTTAGAATAAGAGGTAGATGGGAAAAGAGGAAGGTGGCAACAACAAGTAAGAGGGAGGTGAAAGTGTATAAACTAAGGGAGGAGGAAGTTCGGGTGAGATATAAGCGACTATTGGCAGAAAGGTGGGCTAGTGCAAAGATGAGTAGTGGGGGGGTTGAAGAGGGTTGGAATAGTTTTAAAAATGCAGTATTAGAATGTGGTGCAGAAATTTGTGGTTATAGGAGGGTGGGGGCAGGAGGAAGGAGGAGTGATTGGTGGAATGATGAAGTAAAGGGTGTGATAAAAGAGAAAAAGGTAGCTTACGAGAGGTTTTTACAAAGCAGAAGTGTTATAAGAAGAGTAGAGTATATGGAGAGTAAAATAAAGGTAAAGAGAGTGGTGAGAGAGTGCAAAAGGAGAGCAGATGATAGAGTGGGAGAGGCACTGTCAAGAAATTTTAATGAAAATAAGAAAAAATTTTGGAGTGAGTTAAACAAGTTAAGAAAGCCTAGGAAAAGTATGGATTTGTCAGTTAAAAACAGAGTAGGGGAGTTAGTAGATGGGGAGATGGAGGTATTAGGTAGATGGCGAGAATATTTTGAGGAACTTTTAAATGTTAAGGAAGAAAGAGAGGCAGTAATTTCATGCACTGGCCAGGGAGGTATACCATCTTTTAGGAGTGAAGAAGAGCAGAATGTAAGTGTGGGGGAGGTACGTGAGGCATTACGTAGAATGAAAGGGGGTAAAGCAGCTGGAACTGATGGGATCATGACAGAAATGTTAAAAGCAGGGGGGGATATAGTGTTGGATTGGTTGGTACTTTCGTTTAATAAATGTATGAAAGAGGGGAAGGTACCTAGGGATTGGCGGAGAACATGTATAGTCCCTTTATATAAAGGGAAAGGGGACAAAAGAGATTGTAAAAATTGTAGAGGAATAAGTTTACTGAGTATACCAGGAAAAGTGTACGGTATGGTTATAGTTGAAAGAATTAGAGGTAAGACAGAATGTAGAATTGCGGATGAGCAAGGAGGTTTCAGAGTGGGTAGGGGATGTGTAGATCAAGTCTTTATATTGAAGCATATATGTGAAAAGTATTTAGATAAAGGTAGGGAAGTTTTTATTGCATTTATGGATTTAGAAAAGGCATATGATAGATTGGATAGAGGAGCAATGTGGCAGATGTTGCAAGTATATAGAATAGGTGGTAAGTTATTAAATGCTGTAAAGAGTTTTTATGAGGATAGTGAGGCTCAGGTTAGGGTGTGTAGAAGAGAGGGAGAATACTTCCCGGTAAAAGTAGGTCTTAGACAGGGATGTGTAACGTCACCATGGTTGTTTAATATATTTATAGATGGGCCATACCCCCGGCCGGGATTGAACCCGCGGTCATAGAGTCTCAAAACTCCAGCCCGTCGCGTTAGCCACAAGCTGGAGTGTTGAGACTCTATGACCGCGGGTTCAATCCCGGCCGGGGGTATGGTTTATTTGCAATCGTGTCATTACGATTTCTTAAGTCATGTTGATGGCAGTGAAGGGACTTGAGCTAGAGTTCGTCACGGCCATGCTAGCTGGAGATTCGTCTGTAAAAACTTGCATTTGTGGTCACAGAGGTGCCTGTGCTAACCTTCCTATGGTGTAGAAATATACCTAGTTGGATGAATCTTATTGTGGCTAGCTGGTCTAGTGGCTAACGCGACGGGCTGGAGTTTTGAGACTCTATGACCGCGGGTTCAATCCCGGCCGGGGGTATGGTTTATTTGCAATCGTGTCATTACGATTTTATAGATGGGGTTGTAAAGGAAGTAAATGCTAGGGTGTTCGGGAGAGGGGTGGGATTAAATTTTCGGGAATCAAATTCAAAATGGGAATTGACACAGTTACTTTTTGCTGATGATACTGTGCTTATGGGTGATTCTAAAGAAAAATTGCGAAGGTTAGTGGATGAGTTTGGGAATGTGTGTGAAGGTAGGAAGTTGATAGTGGACATAGAAAAGAGTAAGGTGATGAGGGTATCAAATGATTTAGATAAAGAAAATTTGGATATCAAATTGGGAGGAGGAGTATGGAAGAAGTGGATGTTTTCAGATACTTGGGAGTTGACGTGTCGGCGGATGGATTTATGAAGGATGAGGTTAATCATAGAATTGATGAGGGAAAAAAGGTGAGTGGTGCGTTGAGGTATATGTGGAGTCAAAAAACGTTATCTATGGAGGCAAAGAAGGGAATGTATGAAAGTATAGTAGTACCAACACTCTTATATGGATGAGAAGCTTCGATGGTAAATGCAGCAGCGAGGAGGCGGTTGGAGTCAGTGGAGATGTCCTGTCTAAGGGCAATGTGTGGTGTAAATATTATGCAGAAAATTCGGAGTGTGGAAATTAGGAGAAGGTGTGGAGTTAATAAAAGCATTAGTCAGAGGGCAGAAGAGGGGTTGTTGAGGTGGTTTGGTCATTTAGAAGGAATGGATCAAAGTAGAATGACATGGAAAGCATATAAATCTATAGGGGAAGCAAGGCGGGGTAGGGGTCGTCTTCGAAAGGGTTGGAGAAAGGGGGTAAAGGAGGTTTTGTGGGCGAGGGGCTTGGACCTCCAGCAAGCGTGCATGAGCGTGTTAGATAGGAGTGAATGGAGACGAATGGTACTTGGGACCTGACGATTTGTTGGAGTGTGAGCAGGGTAATATTTAGTGAAGGGATTCAGGGAAACCGGTTATTTTCATATAGTCGGACTTGAGTCCTGGAAATGGGAAGTACAATGCCTGCACTTTAAAGGAGTGGTTTGGGATATTGGCAGTTTGGAGGGATATGTTGTGTATCTTTATACGTATATGCTTCTAAACTGTTGTATTCTGAGCACCTCTGCAAAAACAGTGATAATGTGTGAGTGTGGTGAAAGTGTCGAATGATGATGAAAGTATTTTCTTTTTGGGGATTTTCTTTCTTTTTTGGGTCCATCTGCCTCGGTGGGAGACGGCCGACTTGTTAAAAAAAAATATTACACTCCCATATAGGCAAAGCTGAAGCAACGTGGTTCACTTGCAGTAAGCTTTGGTATATTAGCCTAGCTGCTGGTTGATATGGTACACGCTCTGTACATAGTGTACATAAGTGCACATGTATAAATATAACAAATTATATCTGGTGCAGGAAATACTAATTATGTGGAAAATTGCATTTATCTGTGACTCATTATGTACATAACAGTAAATGATAACAAAGATAATTATTATTTATCAGAGTTACATAGACAAGTAGGAATTTGGGACACCTAGGTCGCAAAAAATGTCCCCCTTCGATACCTACCACTGTCATATCACAAGTTGCTCTAGACCTATTAATTACAAATGAAATATACATCACCAGGAATTCTGGTGAATATGTAAATTTGTGGACTGTATATTAAAATTAAAAAATGATTATAGATACACATATACATAACAGAAGGAGAATATCTTAAAATCACTCACCAATTTGATTGGAGATTAAAGTGTATCATACTCAGAAAACCTCACTGTCTAAATTTATGAAAATAACACTGGCCAGAGTTAAACATAACAGACTTATCTGAGGTTCCTGGAGCTGTCTTGTCCAGTCGTCTAATATCTCAAGTTAAGCAGGAATGCACATCCAACAATTTCGCCTCCTATTTGAGAGGTGTCAGCTCAATTTTAACCTCTAGAGCACGAAAAAATCTTCCCATTATACACTACCGTTAGTGTCCAATTCAAACAAAATGGCGAGTCTTTCTGCGCAGGTGCAGCTTTCCATTTTTTATGACATAGATTTTCATTAAATACAGTATGGCCATCTATTTACACATAACTACTGTATTTCTGGAAAATATATACAGTATTTTCCACAAATTATATACTAATACTGAATGTGTTTGTTCTATTTAAAACCCATTGCAACCAAGTCACAGGCCAAACTATACCTGTGTTCGTAATATGGGAGCTTTGTCCAGGACCTGGAGCTGGAGCTGGAACTAGAGCTGATCTTGGTATCGTTCAGATTGCATCCCTTTTTGTATTGCCTGTCAGTCTTGCTCCTGTGTGTATCTTGCAAGTCGTACTGTGCTATTGCTGCTTGTTGTGTGTACTGCAAACAGCATTTAATAGAGGGTTATGCCATCAACACGGATGAGGCGTTTGGTGTCTGAGTAAACTCTCCTAAATCTGCCCAAACTATCTCTACAGCATTGCTGGTGAATTGTTTGTTCTGTTGGCATAGAATATCAATGAACTCTCACTGTTGTGCAGTTTCTTGACACTATTCGTACCAAATAAAAGGTTGAAGCAACCATGGCACACCAAACAAAGGTATCTCCCCCCATAGAAGCTATTAATCGCAAATCTCCTCTTAGGTTCCTTCGTAATGTGGGAGGGCTAAGACCAGAGCAATCAGACCAGGTAGTGCACAGGGTTTGTTTCTGGGCAAGTCAGCTTTGTTGGCCTCGAGTTAGCTAAACTCTATATAGAAACAACCAGAGAGCAGTGACCATTTGCTAAAGAGGAGTTTGATAGAGGCAGGCGGAATTGCTGACCTGGAGAATATACAAAGAACTTTCACGGCACACATAAGTACGTTAAGGCACCTAAATTACCGGGAACGGTTGAAGGCCCTTGATTTGTATTCCCTGGAATGCAGGCGAGAGAGATACATGATAATATACACTTGGAAAATCCTAGAGGGATTAGTACCAAACTTGAACACGAAAATCATTCCCTATGTAAGCAAAAGACTTGGCAGGAACATAAGAACATAAGAAAGAAGGAACACTGCAACAGGCCTACTGACCCATGCGGACCAGGTCCATGTCCCCCCCCGGATTAGACCAATGACCCCCTCCTCCGGATTAGCCCAATGACCCACCCAGTCTGATCATCTCCACTCAAGGATGGAGCACTGCACAAGACCCAGCAGCACAAGCTAGTCAAGTCCAACTCACACCCACCCACACCCACTCATGTATTTATCTAACCTATTTTTAAAACTACACAACGTTTTAGCCTGAATAACTGTACTCGGGAGTTTGTTCCACTCATCCACAACTCTATTACCAAACCAGTGCTTTCCTATATCCTTCCTGAATCTGAATTTTTCCAACTTGAAACCATTGCTGCTATTTACTTCCCCTTTATTTATTCCTGTTTTCCATTTATACTCCTCGATCATATCCCCCCTAATTCTACGCCTTACGAGAGAGTGCAGATTCAGGGACTTCAGTCTATCCTCATAGGGAAGATTTCTGATACATGGGATCACCTTTGTCATCCTCCTCTGTACGTTTTCCGGAGCATTTATATCCATTCTGTAATACGGTGACCAGAACTGAGCAGCGTAGTCTAAATGAGGCCTAACCAAGGATATATAGAGTTGAAGAACAACCTGAGGACTTCTATTATTTATACTTCTAGATATGAAGCCAAGAATTCTGTTAGCTTTATTGCGAACACTAATGCACTATTGTCTTGGTTTTAAATTACTGCTAACCAGAACTCCTAAATCCTTTTCGCAATCAGTAGTATTAAGATCTACATTATTTAGTTTATATGTGGCATTGTTATTTACCTGTCCAACATTTAGAACTTTGCATCTGTCAATATTAAACTGCATCTGCCACTTCTCCGACCATTGCATCAGTCTATTCAAATCATTCTGGAGTGTTCTAGTGTCCTCATTAGAATGAATTTGGACGGCCTATTTTGGTGTCATCAGCAAATTTGCTTATGTCGCTATTTATTCCCTCATCTATGACGTTTATGTAAATTGTGAAAAACAACGGGAGGAACACTGACCCCTGAGGAACACTGCTTGTGACGTGCCCCCATTCTGATTTCTCCCCATTTATGCAAACTCTCTGCTGTCTATTTGTCAGCCATTCCTCTATCCAGGAAAAAATTTCTCCTCCTATTCCGTGTGCCTTAAGTTTCTTCAATAGCCTCTGGTGTGGAACTCTATCGAAAGCCTTACTGAAGTCCATATACACAATATCATATTCATTACCATGATCTACCTCCTCAAACACCTTAGTGAAAAAAGTTAGTAAATTCGTAAGACAGGAACGCCCCTTTGTAAAACCGTGTTGAAATTCATTAATCAATCTGTGTCTGTCAAGATGGCTACGAATTGCTTCGGCAATTATTGATTCCATAAATTTTTCCACTATGGAGGTAAGGCTTATTGGTCTATAGTTCGAAGCCAAGGACCTGCCACCTGCCTTGTAAATAGGTATTACATTTGCCATTTTCCACTTATCAGGCACTATGCCAGTTTGTAGTGATATGTTAAAAAGGTTAGCCAAAGGTATGCTAAGTTCCTCTTTACATTCCTTTAACACCCTTGCAAACAGTTCATCAGGGCCTGGGGATTTGTTAGGTTTTAGTTTCTCTGTCTGACGACCATGTCGCTAGTTACCGCTATCGTACATAGTTTATTAACATCCTGTTCTACGTAATCTATTATTTCAGGAATATCGCTAGTATTTTCCTGGGTGAAAACTGAGAGGAAGTAGGTATTTAGAATTTCACACATATCTTTATCACTGTCAATGATCTGACCAGAGTTACTCTTAAGTGGGCCAATCTTGTCCCTAATCTTACTTCTGTATACCTGAAAGAATCCTTAATGGTTAATCTTTGAATCCCTTGCGACCTTAGCCTCACAATCCCTTTTTGCTTTTTCTTATTCCTTTCTTTATTTCTCTCTTTAATTGAATATATTGATTTCTTAACTGCCCATCCCCTCTTTTGATACGCCTATATATGCCTCTCTTTGACCAGTGAGATGTTTTAATCTATTGTTCATCCATTTGGGATAATTTTTGTTAGATCTAATTTCCTTACTCGGAACAAAAGTTGTCTGGGCAGCTAAAACTATGCTCTGAAAAACGTCATATTGGCAACCAAGATCACCTACCTGACCCATAGTTAGGACATCCCAATTTAGCCCACCCAGGTAATTTTTCAGTCCCATGAAGTCGGCCAAGCGAAAATCTGGGACAGAGATTTGATTGCAGTTATCTGGGTAATTCCATGATATATTAAAACTTAGTGATTTGTGATCACTTTCCCCAAGCTCATCATTAACTTCAAGATTATTAATTAGTGATTCTTTGCTGGCAAGAACCAAGTCAAGCAGATTGTTTCCTCTAGTTGGTTCTGTCACAACCTGTTCTAAAAAGCAATCCTGAACCATATCAAGAAAGTCACTGGACTCAAGATTTCCTGTCATATTGTTCCAGTCAATTTGTCTAAAGTTAAAATCTCCCATTATAACAACAATTTCATATTTAGATGCCTTATGAATTTCGTCCCATAACAGCTTACTGCCCTCCCTATCAAGGTTTGGGGGCCTATGAATCACACCCAAAATTAATTTGTCATGTCCCTCGAGAAACTGTAGCCAAACAGATTCTGTGTTCGATGTCTCTAATCTTATATCATGTCTAAGACAACAATTTAATTTTTCTCTGACGTACATCGCCACCCCACCACCCTTCCTGTTGACCCTGTCAGTGTGGAATAGTTTATAACCCTGTATGTTGCATTCAGAAGGCATTTCTCTATCTTTCAGGTTGAACCAGGTCTCTGTTATACCAATAATATCTATATTACCTACACTTGCAAGTAATCTTAGCTCATCTATCTTATTTCTTAGACTCCTACTATTTGTATAGTAAACTTTAAGGAGTTAGTCACTCGTTGCCCTCTACTATCCCTCTTTGTTTGTTGATCAATTGATTTGCCATTACTAGCAACTTTATTTTGAATATTGTCTTTTAAACATATTCCTGAGGTATCCCGGTAATAACTGTTGTTTTTAACCCTAATGCTGCAGCCTGATTGTTTCCCACAAACACCCATACCCTCTATAATCTATCAGTTTAAATTCCTAGACAAGTCATCAATTGCCCTCTCAATTGAATTGGCTAATGCAACCACCCCATCCCCAGAGAGATGAACCCCATCCCTTGCATACATATCACGTTTGCCAAAGAATAGGTCCCAGTTATCAATGAATGGGATTGCAAGTTCCTTGCAGTACCTGCGTAGCCAGCAATTTATACCAATTGCCCTAGACATCTATTCATTGCCCACTCCCTTTCTAGGCAAGATGCTACATATGACCGGGATCCCTCCCTTAGACCTAACTACTTCTATGGCTGACCTGTACTTATCCAGCAGCTCCTCTCTCCTGCCCTTCCCAGTGTCATTATCCCCAGCACTAAGACAGATAATGGACTTGATCCCATTACCTGCCATAATATTATCCAACCTGCTGACTATGTCACCAACACCAGCACGGTCCATATATCTTACCTGAGAATCGCCTACTATTAAAACATTCTTACCTTGATTAGCAGGGGAATCAGTGGTACCTTCAACCTCACTAACCACTGAAGTACACTCGTCTTGGAGAACAGAGAATCGATTTCCTACCTTCACATCTTCTCTATTAACTCTCCTCATCTTCCTTCTTCCTTAACTGTGAACCACTTGCCACTTAGAGCGGCTGCCACTATCACTGCTGGCGACCATTCCTTCCTTACCATCTAAATCCTTCTCACACTCGCAGGAGATGCAACATTCCCCCAATGAAAATCAGGGGAGACACTAGTACACTGAGAGACAACATAGTAAGTGTCCGGGGCCCAAGACTGTTCAACTGCCTCCCAGCATACATAAAGGGGATTACCAATGGACTCCTGGCTGTCGCCAAGAAGGCATTGGACAGGCACCTAAGTCAGTACCTGACCAGCCGGGCTGTGGTTCGTACGTCAATTTGCGTGCGGCCAGCAGTAACAGCCTGGTTGATCAGGCCCTGATCCACCACGAAGCCTGATCTCAGACCGAGCCGCGGGGGCTTTGACCCCCGAAACTCTCTCCAGGTAAACTACAAGCAATTTAAGCAAATTTTTGGTGACAACTTTAGCGTGTAAAAAGCAGCGCCATTAGTACCTCGCTTTGTGGAGTCGGAGCCTAAACAGTTTTTCGAGGCATCTGAAAACCTTGCTCGAGCACTGAGGTGGCCTCTGGAGCATTGGGCAGCACTGGTGCATACAGCATTGTACAGTTGTTTTAAATAATTAAGAATTTGCTGATTATTGAGGTGTTAAACAATGGTTCATGTGGCATATCATTGTATTCCGCAAAATACCAAAGGGAATTCAAATTGTCCAAGTGTCAGCTGGGTCAGTTTCATGCATACTTTGTAAAGCAGTAGTGAAAAATATTTTACAAAATGGCACATGACGAGTGGTGTCGCAAACTTCACAGACTTGGTGGATAACCTGCCGGAATGTGTTGGACCAGAGGTTAGAGTCTTTCTTGAAGATCATTCATTGACCACTACATTAGAAGCAGACAGGCTGGCTGACAGTTTTGAGTCTAACCGCTCCTTGTTTGTGCAGTCTAATCTTTCTTCCCAACAGCCTGGCATGAATAAAGATCGTCATGGACGAGTCCCTGTCTGGAGGGCAAAATGGCAGGCTGAAAGTGAACAACGACGCTATCCAATTAAGTCGTCTGGTTAGCAACGACATCAAACTCACAGTCAACCTTGTGAGCGATGACATCAAGCTCATGGTCAACATGATGAACAACGACGCCAGTACATCGAGTGGTGTCAGCCACAAAATCAACAGGGAGCCAAGTTAAAGTATGACCTTGTGTGTTACCTTTGTCATAAACCAGACCATGTAAAGTCCAACTGCCCAATTAAGCCCCTAAGGGTTGGGGCTTAATGAACATCCTTTCGTGATGAACCAGAAAGAAGTAGAGGATGGTATGGCACCATACTACAGTACCTGCCTTATCTACCTTCAGGAGAATAAAAAAAAAGTAACAACTTTTAGGAATACCAGGGCTTACTGTTCCCTTAAAAAACAGGGAGTACTCCCCCTCTCTTGTCATGTAGGGGGGTACGGAATGAAT
>NC_069432.1:3338301-3462351 GCF_026875155.1 Cherax quadricarinatus
ATAGAACTCCACAATTTTTCTATCTCAGGTTTTGATTTGATGTTTTCTGCTAAAATGGTAAATATTCACTTCTGCTTAATATAATATGTAGTTTTGTAGGTAAAATAATTATACGGTATTTTCTCTGTGATTTTTATATATCATTCTAAAGTCATTCTAAAGTCAGTGTAAGTATAACTATAATTTTACATCCTTTTTAGGTTTTAGTCAAGTAAAACCATTGTCATTGAGAATTATAATGTATTGGAAAAACATGGAGAACCTAATTGATCTAGTAAATAAATCAAATTATTGTTTACTCTTTCGCTAATGCTGAAAAAAAACATTTAAATTGCGTGGATGTATATCGCAGCTAGAAATGCATTTAAAGGCTGTTAAAAATTATCCACACTATCAACAGGGAAGAGCGAACTTTAAGTCAAAATTCCATCACAATATTTTCCATTCATTCAATATCATGATTTACAAAATCTTTCTTACAATATTCTCTGAATTTACAGATACGATGTTCCCATAAATTTTAGTTAGCACGTGAGAAGATTTTGTATCAAAGATTTGGCCGAATTGTGATCTAAAAGATGGGCAGAGGGACCAAGCTACACTTCCAGTAAGACTGGGAAGTATTGGTGTCCGCAGGGCATAACAGACTGGGCTACCTCTTTCCTGTCCTCATGTGTTGCATCCAGTGGACTTGTAGCAGCGATCCTCCCTGAATATCTTAGGGACAAGGTTGGAGCCCATGACCAAAAGTTCGTTAACGGAGCCACACTATGGGATAATCCAACTGGCTCTGAAATCAGACCTGTGCCCCATAACAACTACAGTCACACTGGGATGGCCCAGTAGTGGAGAAAGTTTTAGTGTGTGGGGGGAAGGATAGAGCTTGTCTCCTTGCAGTGAGAGCTCTTCATTCAGGCGACTTTCTGTTTGCTGTTCCTAACTCCTCCCTTGACACACGCCTCGATCCAGAGACCATCTGCATTGGTGTTTCCCTTCGACATGCCAAGAAATGGTTAGAGGTGTGGTAAGTTTGCGGTGCCAAGTGTAAATGATAATGGGAGGCATTTAATTGAAATTTATATAGAAAGGGGGTTTCGTTATAGATAATACGTATTCTAAGGAAAAAAGTATAAATAAGTTTATAGGATACGATATGGAGTGTAATGCCAGTAGTTTGTTGGACTCTGTTGGCAGATAAAAAACTGATCGGTAGACTTCAGGTTGCACTTGTTTACAAAGGGCCACAGATATATCAGATCACTTTTTAGTTGCAGCTACACTGAGAGCAAAAGGCAGATGAGATACAAGGAGAAAGGAATCAGCAAATAAGAGAGAGATGATGGTTATAAAGTAAAGGAGGAGACAGGGTAAGATATATAAACATCTATTAATAGGAAGAAATATAAGGTAGTGAGAGTATAGGTAATGAGATTGAAGAGGTTTTGGGGTAGAATTAAAAGTGTAGTGTTCAGCAGAAGTTTGTGATTACAGGAAAGTGGTGCGGGAGGGAAGAACAACTTGGAGAAAGAATAATCTGTAGTGGAAGGAAGGTGGGGTAGGGGTCGGCCTAGGAAAGGTTGGAGGGAAGGGATAAAGCAGATTTTGTGTGCCAGGAGCTCGGACTTCCAGCAATCATGCAAGAGCGTGTTAAATAGGAGTGAGTGGAGACAAATGTATTTAGGCCCTGACGTGCTATTGGAGTGTGAGAAAGACAAAATTTATGAAGGGATTCATGGAAACCGGCAAGCCGGACTTGAGTCCTGGAGGTAGGAAGTGCAGTGCCTGCACTCTGAAGGTAAAACTGGTCAATTAGAAAGATCTCATTTAAAATTAAGTCCTTTCTTAAATTTTCTCTTATACTTTTAAAAACGTATTTTTTCATTTATGTTAATGTAAAAATTAATAATTTATACTAAAAGAACCTAAGAAAACTTAACCTTAACAAGAGCAATTTAATTTAGCCTTATCCAAATAAATATAATATACATAAGTTTACAATAATTTAATAATAAACAAAAACAATGAAATATATTTTTTCTTACGTTCAGAATGATTTTTTCGAATAATTGCATACAACAAATTTTCGCTTGCCTTTTTCGGCAAAGAAGAGCAAATGCATTAAAACCAAAAAGCAGGGTTTTTCCTATTCGGAAAAACAAAAAAAAAGGGGTTTGCACATTATTTACTGGTTACTCATATCAGTACAATTTATAATAAACATAATCAGTCTCCTCTTGTGCCAAGCACCTCTAAATTTCACTCAGCGTGTTCACTAGGGATATGCCCTGTACTAGGGCAGTACACAGTTTCGTATTCTGGCATACTCATGGTTATGTACATCAGTGTAGAGACAGGATAGGTAGGATGAGCCTGACACGATGAGGCTCGATCATAGTAGAGGAGACGCATTCCATCTTAAGTAGTGGTTGTGGATGCGAGGCAGTATGAAACATCTGAGTATGAAAATGCTTACGGTGTGTTAGTGAAGGGGGGGGGTTGCTTGCAGGACAGTGTTCCGCAAGCAGTAACATCTCCCACACGAACTACCCACTCAAACACTCAGCTTATGTCTTCCTTACACAAACAATACGTGAATATATAAATATAATAATTAGACATGAGTATATATAGTTAATATTGGCTGGAGGGATTTAGATACTTTACTGAATTTGACAATAGCAAGCAACAAAAGGTATTTGGGCATAAAATTATGTAATTTTAAATGGGGAAGTGCCCAAATACTCGTCAAATGTTCAAAGGACACCACAAGAGCTAGAGCCATCTTTCTCAATTGTGGCATAAATTTTTCTGGTGTCGTTTAAGCTTAGGTATGAATAGTAACATATAGGATGGAGAATATCACGTGGATGTTGACCTGTGGAGCAGCACAGCCCACATGCATAAACCACTAACATCTATATGTACAAAATAAGAGGAAGATTGAATTAGGATCTTCACCACAGGAGCAGAGGATAGCAAGCGCTTCAACCTTTTGAAACGGTCTGAACAATCCTCTAGTCAGAATGAACTGTATCTTTGCTACTGAGAACATAGTGGGAGGTGTTGTAGGTGAGGTGGTGTGCGCTGGTCTTGCTGTCACATTGACACCGTGGCAACGTCGCACAAGATCAGTACTGTTTCCTTTCCATCTTTCGGCCATGTAAACTGTTTTGCCACGTTTACCGGTGTCTTCTTGACACAAAATGTCCTCTATGGGACTATTGTTGGAGCAAAATCAATGGCTTGTTCCGAAATTGTAAAATGGTAACACTACGAGATGCTTGACTGTGGTGGAAACACTATCAGCTGATAAACTTGCATGTATTTTTCTCCATCAGTTACACCGTTACTTAAATAGTAACCCCATTATCCCGCAGATCCTTTGCTTCACTCTCCAGTAACTGTTATATCTTCCGTCTTTCCAGTGACTGATCAAACAAATGATCTTGAATTAACTCTTCATGAGTAAAGAAATTTAACGTCGTGTGTCTTGACTAGGTTGATGACCGGGGGGAGTCAGTGTTAATGATCCGGGGGCAAGATTTAGAGCGTCATAAACACAATATTCAAGCCCATATTATTGTCATAACTAACTCAACAGGAGACAGGGATGGTTGTGTATCTTCGACATTGCTCTAGTATTGCGCTGAGAGGAAATAAAATAGGTTTTCTCTCTACAAGCTTAATTGGGGGAATAATTATCATCAGTGTTGTTATCAATCAACAAGTGTTTCTTTTACATATACAGCATGAAGGATATCGTTCCCTATCAAAAGTCACTGAACCTGATGGATATTTCACCACTGGAATTTATTACCACTGAAATATAAACCCAGTATAATAGCTTGTTTAAAAATAAAACTTTGTGCAGAGTTTACTTTATAACAGCCCCTCCATAGAGCTTCTAACAATACATCTATCTTGCAATAGGTATCGTCAGTTAATGGCAGACATCTTCTTTAATAACGTGAGATAACTGCCAGTGTCTTGAAAGTAATTATCTCAAGTCAGATGTGATCGTCAAATCTATCTACCTCTTGAAAAGTAAGGACTCATCGCTGAAACGAATCTTTTGTCAGATTACACTTTCTGACGCTAGTATTCTATCCTGGAGTAGTAATCATTATCTAAAACAGTAGGGGCAGAGGTATTACTAGGATTTTGGTTTTCCTTTGTTGCTCGGAAGAGGATACGACTTGAGTCGGGGGCGCCAAGCCGCACACACACGCACACACACACACACACACACTCACACACACACACACACATAGACATAAAACACATGCACACACCACACGCACATACACACAACCACACCACACACATACAACCCACACACACACACCACACCACACACACACCACACACACACACACACACACACACACACTCATGGAGGAGTCACGGACTGTTTGAGCTCGTGTTTTGGTGGTAATTTCTGACTTGTGCCTAAAGAATAGAGTGTGGTATAGGCGTGATGCACGCATAAGAGTGCATATAATCACTTAAGCACCGAAAAAAGGAAATATAAGTGATACAGAAAAAGAAAACAAAGGAAATACGTGGACTAAGAGTTTTTAGTGGGGGCCGTTGAAGGGTGAACGGTTGTGTCAGGCCTATATAGTGTTGCCATAATAATGCAGTGGGGTTTTATGAAGAATAAGTGCGACTCAAGACCAGGGAGATAAGAAGATATGTATAGATGTGTCAGTAAATACAGTGGAGTGAGCGAAAAAATTAGATGAGCTAGAGAACCACAGTGCCTACAGGAAGTTAGTGGAAAAATTACCAGAGAAGCATCAAGCATTTTCATACTGGGACAGGAGACGACTCATACTCCACTGCCGCCACAAGTAATATTCACCTAGTTTGAGTTGAATGGGGTCAGCACAGTCTCTAGCTGGAATTGGGGGTCATCTCCTCGAGCCTAACAGAATTAAGAATAAGCAGCATTTACTGGCATTTAATATAAATTATTGAGGTTTAGGAGAGTTAAGCAGTTAATGATAGATAGCCTAGTTTTGATAGGTAGCCTAGCGAAGGCCATCCCAAACAGGAATTGAACTTAAATTTTATGGCCACGATCGTACAGTGGGAACCAGAGATGGGGTACATAATGCAAAAACAAACCTACAATGTAGAACATATGAGAGAAATAAGGACTGCGTACATCAACACACCACATATATATATACACACACACACATACACACATTACACACATGCACATATATATCACACATAATCACAATATACACACCATACAATATACACATTATACAACATACAAACTTACACACTACCACACATACACACACACACACACACACACCACATCTATCTCCACCACCACACACAACACACACACACAACATACACACTCTCAACACACACCACTCACACATACAACCTATAACACACACACACACATATATTACGGCGATTTCAACCTTTATGTGAATTTACGAAAATTTTAGGCTCACAAAGCAACGTACAGTGGGAAACCAGAGATGGGTACATATGCAAAAATATGTAGTATACGAGGGAAATAAGGGACTGCTTAATAAAAGCACGCATACACACACACATACACGCACACTAGGTGTGAACAGGATTTCTGTAAGCACTTGAAATAGCTTGTAGCCACACACACACACACACACACACACTCACACCACACACAACACACACACACATAATACACATAACACATATACCGGATTTCACACCTTTATGCCATGAATTGACCCTCTAACTTTTATCTCCTCCATCTCTTTGTCTCTCTTCCTTCTCTCTCAGTCTTCTTTCTCTATTCTCCTTCTCTCTTCTCTTCTTCTCTCTCTCTCTCTTTCTCTCTCTCTTCTCTCTCTCTCATCTTACTCTTTCTTCTTCCTTTCTTTAATCATTTCTCCTTCCTCTCTCTCTTTTCCTCTCTCTCTTCTTCTCTCTCTTCCTCTCTCTACCTTTCTCTTCTTCCACTCTCTTTTACTCTCTCTCTTCTCTCTCTCTCTCCTCTCTCTTTACCTCTCTCTTTCCTTTTTTTCTTCTTCCTCTCATTCTTTTCTCTTCCACTCCTACTCTCTCTACCTTCTCACACTTCTTCACTCTCTCTCTCTATTACTTTATCTCTCTCTCTCTTCTCTCTCTTCTCTCTCTCTCTCTATATATATATATATATATATATTATTATATATATATATATATTTATATAATATATATATATATCTATATAAATATATTTTCTTTTACACAGGGTTCTGACAAGATTAATTAAGGATCCCTAGCTTTATTGACAGCTATTTACAGGTTAAGGTTCTAACTTTATTGTAAGCTAAGAGCTGTTACCTACATCAGTCATTTGAAAGCATTTTTGTTATGAGATACAAGACATACAGGATGAAGTTGGAGCCTCTGTGGGCCAGCTTTTCATTTTGATCAAACTGACTTTATCTCGTTGACATCATTATGCTGTACGAAATGGGTGGGGGGTTCCCATACTCGGTCAACCTGTGTATGTTGATCTCTCTCTTCTTCTCTCTCTCTCTCTCTCTCTCTCTCTCTCTTCTCTCTCAGCACTTTTCACTTCTCTTCCCTACACTCTATCTATCCCTTCTCTCCTTATTTCTCTCACACACACCCTTTAACCCTAACCCTAATCACAACCCTTCTACCCTTTCCCTACAACTTTCCCCAAACTCTCTCTCTCTCTCTCTTCTCTCTCTCATCTCTCTCTCTCTCTCACCTCATCTCTCTCTCTCTCCTTTTCTCTCTCTCTTTCTCTCTCTCTTTCTCTTTTCCTTACTAAAAAAAAAAAAAAAAAAATGTTGGATCGTAGGAATCAGGGATCAGATAGCAAAGGTATGGTTAGGGAGAATGGTGGAGGAGCAGTGAGATGGATGAGCAAGATTGGAAGAGCTAATTATGAGAGCTTTCCTGGAAAACATGGAGAAAGAAGCTCTCTGTGAAATGGGAAAAGAGGTTGGAGAAGGAGACGAAGGAAATGGGGGGCACAAGTCGAAACTGCAGTAGACAGGGTAAGGTTCTAGAGTTTGGGTAAACTAGGCTGAAGCAAGTCTCAGGGCAGTCGACCAGAGATGACACAGAATTGAAGCTGGAGAGGAATCCCTTATGGAAGTAGATATGAATTATGCTAAGGTCATATCAGCCTGCAAAGAAGGGTCAGGGAGTAAAACGAGAAAGAGCAGCTGGCGTGCAGATAGAGAGGAGAGAAGTGAATGCTGAGGCACAACCATGCTACCACGAGCCAATGGAAAAATCAAGGGAGAAATTGACCATATCACGACAGGAACAGTGTCACATTTTCGTCACTTGAGGAGGAAATAGGGCAAAATCAGTGTTTATCATGGTTCGGAGAGAGAGGAAAGACACACACTGAAAGATGGCAGGAAGAAAGAAAGGAGATTGGGAAATTCATCACAGAAATAAGGGAGAAGATGGTCGAGATTGTAATATTTTCAGAGATTAGGGGGATACGTGAAGGAAGAATACGACCGTTCAAGCTGATTCTCAGGACAGAGAAACAGTGAGGAACAGGATCTCCAAGAGAAAACAAGGTTGAAAAATCGGAAAGTGTACACCGAAGGTTGTTCCTAGACAGAGACAGAACACAAACAGAGCGACAGCAGCTCGAGGGGAGAGAGAACAAAAATGAAAGGATGATAGGGAAACGGAAACAAGGAAGGAACCAGCAGAGGGCTCAGTCAGACAGAACAGTGAAGCAAGGGCAAGCACCACACAGCGATCCTCAGAACCCACATACTATCACCCAATCCAACACCAAACTCCAATCCATACCCACCAGCTTCCACCAAACCCCCATCATAGAATCCCACAGTATGCTACCAGGTCTCCTTCCCCTCAGGCTCCCCACTAACCACAGTATTGGAAAGGAAAACACTGAAGGTATGGTTACACAATCGCTGATGGAAATAAAAAACAAGTGGAGGAGTGGCACGAAAGAGTCAAAGAAGACACATTACTGGACATCATAGAGACTCACAGAAAAACCAGCCTTACAGGTATGATAACTGTGCCATCTTTCCAGCGGGATACCAGATCCCTGAGGAAAGACACAAGGAAACAGGGGGGGGGGGTGGAGGAGTGGCACTGCACTGTGATCTCAACACACCGTTAATATTGATTGATTGTGGAAGGAAATTATTTTATGAGCTGGAAAGAGGAGACAGCAGAGAAGAAAGTGATTACCATAGCGGGAACGCTTCATCTGGAGGTCCCAAGGTGGTAATAGCAGTGAGTATAACCACCACAAGAACACGGGCAGGAGGACCAGGGCATGAGTTTGACGAGAGCAATAGTGAGTTGGTTGTTGGACACACTGGCTGCAGTGGGCCAGAAGAGCTCATGCATGCAGGCAAAGCTCCTGATCATGAGCGACTTTAACCACAAGGGAGATCGATGGGGGAGAACTTGGAGCCACATGGGGGCCAGCATACATGAGGCATAAGATGGATGGGGTGGTACTGGTATAGTCATGTACCAAAACGTAATGGGCTGAACTACAAGAGAGAGAGGAGATGATGAGCCCAGCAAAACTGACTTAGTATTACATGAGCAGTGACAGATATTGAGGACACTACATATGAAGACCCCTTGGGGCCAGCGATCATGTGTTTTGTGCTTCGAATACACAGTAGAAGCGACAAGTGGATGGGAAGCAGAAAGGCCAAGACAAATGAAACCAATCTACAGGAAAGGGGACTACACGGGAATGAGGAACTTCCTGACGAGTTTCAGTGGGAAAGGAGAACTGGCGGGTAGCCAGTTAATTGAGATGATGGAATATGTGCAACAATGTGCAGGAGGCTGTAGTGAGGTTTGCTACCCAAGGGAAACAGGAATATGAATAAAAGCCAGGATGTGCCCATGGGTTACACCCAAAGGTTGCAGGAGGCAAAAAACCAAGTGTGCTATGGAATGGAAGAAATTTAGAAGAGGACAAAAGGACCCAGGAGAATAAAGAGAGCAATTCGTAGAGCGAGAAACGTATATGACACAGATAAGAAGAGGAGCCAACGGCAATATGAAAACGCATAGCAGCGAAAGCCATATCTGACCCGAAGCGTGTGTACAGCCACATCAGGGAGGAAAACAAAACAGTCAAAGACCAGGTAATCAGGCTCTAAGGAGGATGGAAGGAGGAGAGACACAAGAATTGACCGTGAAGAATGTGAGGTACTCAACAAGAGTTCAAAGAAGTGGTCACAGAGGAGCAGAAGGGCTCCAGAGGGAAGGAGAGGTGTGGCACATCACCAGATGCACACAACCGAGGATGTCGTGAAGAGGCTTCTGAGTGAGCTTGATACCTCAAAGGCAATGGGGCCAGATTAATCATCTCTCCACTGGGTCCTGAGAGAGGGAGCAAGGCGCTATGTGTACCGTAACAACAATATTCAATACATCTATACGAAAACAAGAGAGATTGCCTTGAGGCATAGAAGACAGCAAATGTAGTCCCAATCCTTAAAAAGGAGACAGACATGAAGGCACTAACTTGGGAGGACCCAGTGTCACTGACATGTATGTATGCAAAGTCATGGACGAAGATTGTCAGGAGAAGGTGGTGGACAACACTAGAGGGAATGAATATCATCAACAGCACCCAACATGGTTTCAGGATGGGGAAATCCTGTGTCACAAACTACTGGAGTTATATGAACAAGGAAACAGCAGTAAGACAAATATCAGATGGAGGGGCGTGGCTGGATTGCATTTCTCTTGACTGCAGGAAGCCGTTGACACAGTACCACACAAGAGATTAGTGCAAAACTGGAGACCAAGCAGGGGTAACAGGGAAGGCACTTCAATCGGATTCCGGGAATATTGTCAGGAAGACAGCAGCGAGTATTGGGTACGTGGCGAGGTGTCAGAGTGGGCACCTGTGACCAGCGGGGTCACACAGGGGTCAGTACTAGGACCAGTGCTGTTTCTGGTAATTTGTGAAACGACATGACAGAAGGATAAATCTGAGGTGTCACTGTTTGCAGATGAGTGAAAGTTGATGAGAAAAATTCATTTCGATCGAAGAAACAGGCCAGAAACTACAAAGGATCGGACAGCTGCAGACCTGGTCCAGCAACTGGCTCCTGGAGTTTAATTCCCACCAAGTGCAATGTATGAGGATTGGGGGAAGGGCAAGAAGACAGCAGACGGAGTACAGTCTTGGGGGCCAGGATTACAAAAACATCCACTCATGGGAAAAGATATTGGGGTGAGTATAACACCAGACACATCTCCTGAAGCGCACATCACCAATAACTGCTGCAGCATATGGGCGCCTGGCAAAACCTCAGAACAGCATTCCGACATCTTAATAGGATCGTTCAGGACCCTGTACTCGTCTTCGTTAGGCCCATATTGGAGTATTGCGCCACCGTCTGCGAACCCACACCCAGCCAAGCACGTTAAAGAAACTAGGAAGTGCAAAGGTTTGCCACAAGATCAGTACAGAGCTAAGAGGTATGTCCTACGAGGAGAGGTTAAAGGGAAATCAACCTGACGACACTGGAGGACAGGAGAGATAGGGAGGGACATGATAACGAATTACAAATACTGAGAGGAATTGACAAGGATGGGACAAAGAACAGGATGTTACAGAGGACTGGACACAGAAACAAGGAGACCATAGGTAGGAAGCTGAAGACACAGATGAATCCACGGGATGTTAGGAAGTCATTCTTCAGCACAGGAGTAGTCAGAAGTGGCATAGTTTGGAAGGAGAATTTGTAGTGGAGGCTGGATCCATAATAGCTTTAAGCAGAGGTACGATAAAGATCATGGTTAAGGGAGAGTGACCTAGTGGCAACCAGTGAAGAGGGCGGGGCTCCAGGCGCTTGGCTCGGAACCCTGAAAACCTCAACTTAGGTGAGAACAATAGGTGAGTATATACACATACCTACACACACACATGTACACACATGCAACACACACACTATACACACACACATGCACACACACACAACCCACACACACAACAACACACACCACACCACCCACACACACACCACACATCACACACACCACTAAAAATGTTTGCGAGGTCCCTGTCAAACCACATGGGCCAAAACAAAGAAAGAGGGAGCACACTAGGACAGAATGAGAGGTTGGGAAGAAGACATGAAGGAACTAGGACATGTGCAAGGGACCTTACAGATACTGTGGGGGCCAGTGAACAGGTGGCAGGAAGGATAAACCAAGAAGCATAGGGCCATAACTAGGGATGGGATGAAGGAAGGAACACCACAGGAAGACTAAAAAATCAGAGGAAGCAATGGGAGTCACAGTGGGAGTGGAGCAGGGAGAGATCCGTGTTTGTCTATGGGCTAGACGAAGTAAGGGGGGAAGCTTATGATGAAAGAAAGCAGGAGGAGAAATAGCGATTGAAGATATTCATGATAGGTGATAGACTAGGGGGACATGACCAGGTGGCAAAATTTTCGGGTGAATTGGGGATTTACCCCTCCCCGGCCTCGGCTCTCCAAAGTAATTATTAAAGCAGAATCAACCCGAACATGATCCTGCAGAGAAAGCACGGCTGAGAGGCAAGCAGGAGTTCCGGAGTGTGTACCTCGATCGAGACAGAACCAGGACGAAAGGAAGACAATGGAAGAGAGAGTTAAAAACGAAAGAAGAAATGGGAGGTGAAATGAGAACAGGAGAGCAGAATAACCAGGATCAAATTGAAGGACAAGGCGCACCCCCAGAAACCACTGCAGAAGGACTCCAGCCACGACACCCCAAGGCAACTGAACAATCCAACGATCATCACACCGATCCCTCTGTTTCACCCCCCGCACTACAGTTACGTATTAGTACAGAAGTGAAGGTTTGGTACACAAATGCAGATGGAATTAACGATTAAACATGAGGCTGGCAAAGAAAGAATCAATGAGAAGTCCCAGACATCATAGCAGTTTACAGAAACAAAACTCATAGGGGAGACAAATAACAGATGCAATCTTCCACCAGGAATACCAGATCATGAGGAAAGAAGAAGGGGCAGGGGGGGAGGTGGGGTTGCTCTGCTCTTAAAAAAACAGATGGAATTCGAGAAAATGGAGAATAGATGAGACGGGAGGAAGAGATACTATAGCAGGTACATTTCAGTCTGGGGAACACAAATGGTCATTAGCAGTGATTTATAATCCACCACAGATCTGCAGGAGGCCAAGAGGGAATATGAGAGAGCAACAGAGCAATGGTGGACACACTTGCTGTGAGGATGAGCAAGAAGAGCTCACCCGCAGAGCAAAGTTGCTGGGTTATGGGGATTTCACCACAGGGAGATTGACTGGGAAAACCTGGAGCCACATGGGGTCCCGAAACATGGAGAGCCAGGATGTTGGTTGTGGTGCTGGAAAACCTAATGCACCAAATGTTAAAGGACCACTACCAGAGTGAGAGGGGAGGGATGAACAGGCAGATGGACCTTGTGTCACCCTGGGCAGCTCAGATATTGAGGACAGAAGGAGAGAAACACCACGCAAATAGGGAGATCCGTCGCAGAGCCAGATGAGTACGCACAGGAAGGGAGGGAGAGGCCCAGCGAAGTATGACAAAATGGACATAGCATCGAGAATCAAGACTGGACCCGAAACTGTTGTATAGCCACATCAGGAGGAAGACAACCAGTCAAACGATCAGGTGATCAGATTAAGACAGAAGTGGAGAATCACAAGAAATGATCAGGAGGTATGTGAGGAGTGAACAGGGAGATTTAGAAGTTTTTACAGCAGAGCAGGATGGGCTGTGGGAAGACAGCACATAAGGGAACCTCAAGAGGGAATTATACCAACAGTGTTGGAGACATACGAAACAAACTGAGGAGGAGGTGAAGAAGCTCTTAAGTGAACCTTGACACTCAAGGCATGGGACCGCGACAACATTCCCATGGGTCCTTTGAGAAGGAGCCAGAGATGCTAGTGCGTGCCTTCTAACCACAATCTTCAACAATCCCTTGAAACTGGGAACTACCTGATGAAATGAGACAGCTATGTAGTCCCCATATTTAAGAAGGGGAAACAGAAACGAGGCACTCAAACTACAGACCTGGTGTTCTGACATGTATTGTGTGCAAAGTCATGGAGAAGGATTATCAGGAGGAGAATGGTTCGAAAACCTGGAAAGGAACAAGCTTATAATGAAAACCTATGCATGGGGTTCAGGAAGGCAAAATCTTTGTATCACAACCTCCTGGAGTTTTATGACAAGGTAACAGAAGTAAGACACGAGAGATTAGGGGTGGGTAGATTACGTGTTTCCTAGACTGCAGGAAGGCCTTTGACACCAGTTCCCCACAAGAGATTAGTGCAGAAGTGGAGGATCAGGGCACGTAAAAGGGAGGGCTCTGCAATGGATAAGAGAATACCTGACAGGGAGCGCAGCAAACGAGTCATGGTTCGTGAAGAGGTATCACAGTGGGCGCTGTTACGTGCGGCGGTCCCACAGGGGTCAGTTCTAGGACCAGTGCTATTTTTGATATATGTGACCGACATGATGGAAGGAAAGTCTCTGAAGTGTCCTGTTCGCGATGACGTGAAGTTGATGAGAAGATTAAATCGGAGAGGAGGAGGGCAGGACGCAAAGAGACCTGGAAGGCTGGACCATGTGTCCAGCAACTGGACTTCTCGAAATTCAATCCAGCCAAATGCAAAGTCATGAAGATTGGGGAGGGGCAAAGCAAGACCGCAGACGGAGTATAGGCTCTAGGTGGACAAAGACTACTAGACACTCACTCAGGGGAGAAAGACCTTTGGGGTGACCATAACACGAAGCAACGTCACAGGTGGGCACACATAACCAAATACGCAGCAGCATACGGAGCGCCTGGCAAACCTGAGAATTGCGTTCCGATACCTTATAAGGAAACGTTCAAGAACTGTACATGTGTATGTTTGGCCCATACTGGAGTATTGCAGCACAGTCTGGAACCCAAACTGGTCAAGGCACGTCAAGAAGTTAGAGAAAGTACAAAGGTTTTGCAACAAGGCTAGTCCCAGAAGCTCAAGGGAATGTCGATACGAGGGAAAAGCTTAAGGGAAATCGGGACTGACGACACTGGCGAGGACAGAAGGGTCAGGGGAGAGACATGATAACGACATACAAGAACTGCGGGGAGAATAGACAAGGTGGATCAGAGATAGGATGTTTCCAGAGAGGGGAAACACAGGGACCCAGGGGTCACAACTGCAAGCTGAAAGACTCAGACGAGTCACAGGGACGTTAGGAAGTATTTCTTCAGTCATAGAGTTGTCAGCAAGTGGATTAGCCTAGTAAGTGAAGTAGGGGAGGCAGGACCATACATAGTTTTAAGAAAAAAGAGGTATGACAAAGCACAGGAAGCAGAAAGAGGATCAGTAGCGATCAGTGAAGAGGCGGGGCCAGGAGCTGAGTTCTCGACCTGCAACCACAATTTAGGGGGAGTTACAATTAGGTGATGTTACACACAACACACACACACACACACAACACACAACAATACCCCACACGTATATGTGAAACACGACATTGACGGATGGGTTAGACTCAGAAGTGTCCTGTTTTGCAGAGATGTGAAGTTAGGAGGAGAATAAATCGGATGAGGACAGGGCAGGACTTAAAAAAGAAGGTCACCTGGGAAACTGACCGGGACACCCTGGTCCAGCAATTGGCTTCTCGAATTTAATCCTGCCAAATGCAAAGTCATGACAGATAGGGGAGGGCACAGAAGACCACAGACAGAGTATAGCTAGGTGGCCAAAGACTGCAAACCTCACTCAAGGAGAAAGATTTGGGTGAGTATAACACGAGATGTCTCGGAAGCAACATCATCAGATAACTGCTGCAGCATAGGAGGCCTGGCAAACTGAGAAACAGCATTTCCGAACCTTAGTAAGGAATCATTCAAGACACTGTTACACCGTGTATGTCAGGTCCCATACTGGAGTATGCAGCCACCCTGTTTGGACCCCGCATTGATAAAGCACGTCAAGAAACTAGAGAATGTACAAACGGTTTGCCGACAAGTTAGTTCCAGGTAAGGGGAATGTCCTTATGAAAGAAAGATTAAGGGAAATCGGCCTGGGACACTGGAGGACGGAGGGTCAGGGAGACATGATAACGACATATAAAAACTGGTGGAATAGACGAGGTGGACAAAGACAGGATGTTCCAGGGAGGGGACACAGAAAAAGAGGCCACAAGTGGAAAGTTGAAGAACAAATGAGTCAGAGAGATAGTAGGAAGTATTTCTTCAGTCATAGAGTTGTAAGGCAGTGGAATAGCCTAGAAAATGACGTAGTGGAGGCAGGAACCATACACAGTTTTAAGACGAGGTTTGATAAAGCTCATGGAGCGGGAGAGCGTGGGTCTAGTAGCAACCGGTGAGAGGCAGGGGGCCAGGAGCTAGGACTCGACCCCTGCAACCACCAAATAGGTGAGTACAAATAGGTGAGTACATAGGCACACACACGCACACACACACACACACACACATCCACACACACTCACACACACATACACACATTGCACTGCTCATAAAACACCGATGGGGATTTGAGGAAATGGAAGGCATGAACATGATTGTAGAAAGAGACTACATTGTAGGTACAATTCGTCGGAGACCATAAAGTAGTCATTGGAGTGATGTATAACCCACCACAGACTGCAGGAGGCCAAGAGAGGAGATACGAAGAAAAAACAAACTGGCGTGATGTTGGACACACTGGCTGAGTGCAAAAGAAGAGCTCACTCGAGCAGAGCAAGTTACTGGTAATGGGCGATTTCAACACAGGAGATCGACTGAAACCTGGAGCCACATGGGGGGTCCCGAAAAATGGAGGCCAAGATGATGGATGTGGTACTTGGAAAAACCTCTGCATCAACATGTCAGGGACACAACCAGAGGAGAGGGGGAGGTGAGCCAGCAAGGAATGGATCTTGTCTACACCCTGAGCAGTTCAGGACATGAGGACATCACTTACAGCAGAGGCCCTTGGAGCTAGCGATCTCGTGGTCTGAGTTTTGATATATAGTAGAGTTTACAAAGGTGGAGAAGGTAACAGGAAGTGATGGGGGACAGGCAAAACTATAAAAAGGGGGGGGGACTACACAGGGTATGAGAAACTTCCTGCAGGAGGTTCAGTGGGACTGACAAATGGTAGTGAATATCAGGTAAACGGATGATGGAATATGTGGCAACAAAGTGAAGGAGGCAGAGGAAAGGTTTTGTTCCAAGGGAACAGAATAATAGGAAGACCAAAACGAGTCCGTGGTTTACCCGAAGGTGTAGGAGGCAAAAACATGTGCATCAGAGATGGAAAAGGTACAGGGAGGCATAGGACCCAGGAAAACAAGGAGATTAGTAGAAGAGCAGAAAGGGTATGCACAGATAAGGAGGAGGCCAGCGACTGTATGAAAACGGACATAGCATCGAAAGTAAAATCTGACCCGAGAGACTGCTGTTTATAGCCACATTAGGAGAAAGACAACCCGTTTCCCAAGGACCAGTGTGATAAGGCTGGGACAAAAAGAAGGTGGAAGAAATCACAGAAAACACGATCTAGCCTTGAGGTATGCGAGGAGCTCAACACGAGATTTAAGAAATGTTATTTACAGTGAGGAGACAGAGGGACTCTGGGGGGACACGACAGATGGAGGACACCAGCAAGGAATTACATCCAACAAGTGCGCTGAGGACGACATAACTACAGTTGAGGAGGGGTGAGTCACTGCTAAGGACATCGATACCTCAAAGGCAATGGGGACGCGCATCTACCTGTGGGCCTTAGAGAGGGAGCAGATATGTTGTGCTTGCACTTACCACAATCTTCAACTACGTCCCTGGAAACTGGGCAACTACCTGAGGATGGAAGGCGGCAAATGTAGTTCCATTTTTAAAAAGGAGGACAGAAAAGGGCACTAAAAACTAATTAGAACCTGTGTTCATTGACGTGTTGTATGCAAAGTTATGGAGAGATTATCAGGAGGAGAGTGGTGGGAGCACTGAACGGAACAAAAGTTTATAAAATGCAACCAGCATGGATTCATGGAAGGCAAATCCTGTGTCACAAACCTTCTGGAGTTTTATGATAAAATAACAGAAGTAAGACACGAGAGAGAGGGGTGGGTTGATTGCATCGTCTTGGACTGCAAGAAGGCATTTGACACAGTTCCTCACAAGAGATTAGTGCAGAAGCTAGAGCATCAGGCGCATGTGTTACAAAAAACGCGATTCTAAAAGCTTAGAGATCTCCAGTGAACACTAGAAAGGACTGCCCTTCTAGCATCCAGCCTGTTACTGGGTTTTCGTAACAATTAGTCAGTATCCTTGTCCAATTATCCATTAGAATTCAGTATAATTCAACAGTGCTTCAGGATTACAACTGGTAGGCTACTAACTAGAGAAATTAAAAATTTAATAAATTTATTAATCATTAAGTTGTCTACAGGTATATTATCACATTAAATTAGATTAAATTAATCACAGTAATCAAAATAATTTCACTTCTCTCAAGTACAATATTATTGTGCAGAAAGCTTATCACATTTATAATTCTTAATACCATTCTGGTACTTCAACATTTAATAGATATTAAAATATGTACAAGTTTGTGTGTATGTGGTGTAAAGTGCTCTAGTAGTTTAGTTCGGTTATGTCTCAGACTCGGACTAGCACTTAAACAAGTGACTTGACAGTCCTAAAATTAAACTAACTTCTTGACCGACTGGGCAACCAGAACTGTTCGGTTCTTGAACAATAAATAGAATGCTAAGCCCAATGCAATTTAACAGTAACTGCGACACAGAATCAAGAACAAGGAGATAATATAACGACACTCAATAGGGACCATCTGCAGATCCTCCACAAAAGTCACAAAATACCTCCCATACTACTGAATCTAAGTTCAGATAAGAAATATCCCCGGACTGTGATAATACACAGATACCAGTACAAGTTAAGTTGAGAAGCAACAGCTCAGGGACCTGAGATGTTTCGGTGTCTATGTGAACACCACCTCAGTACAAACGTCGAAAATCTCAAGTCTATACAAATGATTCTGTGAACAGAGTTTACAGAAAATAACAAGAATAATGAGACAGACAATCTGTCAAACCTCCAAGAGAGTCTAGAGAGACTGAATACTTTAGACGAGGGGGGGGGGGTGGGGGTGGGCGGGGGGGGGTGGTGAGGACAAATCCCCTCGATCACCGGATAGCTACGTGGACAAACTGCAGCTCAGAAGCCGGGCAGTCTATACGAGCTACAAGCGATTTACAGTAGTTTGACAATCAAGACTTGAACTGAGGCACTTTAATATGTTACATCCTAACAACATAAGTCAAAATAACAATATAAAGCAATACATTTACGATTTAGCTATTATCGCAAATATAAGCAATAATAAAAATTATATGAAAAGGTAATAATTATTATATAACTAATAATCATTGCAACCCATTCAGGGGTTTGCAACACCCCCCCCCAACACGAACGGACGGTCGCCACTAGGAGTTGCATTAAGGTCTTTGCACATTATTTACTGGTTACTCATATCAGTACAATTTATAATAAACATAATCAGTCTCCTCTTGTGCCAAGCACCTCTAAATTTCACTCAGCGTGTTCACTAGGGATATGCCCTGTACTAGGGCAGTACACAGTTTCGTATTCTGGCATACTCATGGTTATGTACATCAGTGTAGAGACAGGATAGGTAGGATGAGCCTGACACGATGAGGCTCGATCATAGTAGAGGAGACGCATTCCATCTTAAGTAGTGGTTGTGGATGCGAGGCAGTATGAAACATCTGAGTATGAAAATGCTTACGGTGTGTTAGTGAAGGGGGGGGGTTGCTTGCAGGACAGTGTTCCGCAAGCAGTAACATCTCCCACACGAACTACCCACTCAAACACTCAGCTTATGTCTTCCTTACACAAACAATACGTGAATATATAAATATAATAATTAGACATGAGTATATATAGTTAATATTGGCTGGAGGGATTTAGATACTTTACTGAATTTGACAATAGCAAGCAACAAAAGGTATTTGGGCATAAAATTATGTAATTTTAAATGGGGAAGTGCCCAAATACTCGTCAAATGTTCAAAGGACACCACAAGAGCTAGAGCCATCTTTCTCAATTGTGGCATAAATTTTTCTGGTGTCGTTTAAGCTTAGGTATGAATAGTAACATATAGGATGGAGAATATCACGTGGATGTTGACCTGTGGAGCAGCACAGCCCACATGCATAAACCACTAACATCTATATGTACAAAATAAGAGGAAGATTGAATTAGGATCTTCACCACAGGAGCAGAGGATAGCAAGCGCTTCAACCTTTTGAAACGGTCTGAACAATCCTCTAGTCAGAATGAACTGTATCTTTGCTACTGAGAACATAGTGGGAGGTGTTGTAGGTGAGGTGGTGTGCGCTGGTCTTGCTGTCACATTGACACCGTGGCAACGTCGCACAAGATCAGTACTGTTTCCTTTCCATCTTTCGGCCATGTAAACTGTTTTGCCACGTTTACCGGTGTCTTCTTGACACAAAATGTCCTCTATGGGACTATTGTTGGAGCAAAATCAATGGCTTGTTCCGAAATTGTAAAATGGTAACACTACGAGATGCTTGACTGTGGTGGAAACACTATCAGCTGATAAACTTGCATGTATTTTTCTCCATCAGTTACACCGTTACTTAAATAGTAACCCCATTATCCCGCAGATCCTTTGCTTCACTCTCCAGTAACTGTTATATCTTCCGTCTTTCCAGTGACTGATCAAACAAATGATCTTGAATTAACTCTTCATGAGAAAAGAAATTTAACGTCGTGTGTCTTGACTAGGTTGATGCCCGGGGGGGAGTCATGTTAAAATGCCCGGGGGCAGAGCGTCATAAACAAATATTCAACCCCAAAAATTTGTCATAAACTAACTCAACAGAGACAGGATGGTTTTTGATTTTGACATGCTTTTAAAATTGCGCGGGAAGAAATAAAATAGGTTTCTCTCTACAAGCTTAATGGAAAAATTATCATCATGTTTTTATCAATCACAAGGGGTTCTTTACATATCCCAGCAGAAGGATTCTTTCCCCATCAAAAGCCCACTAAACCTGATGGAAATAAAAACCACGGATTTTTTCCCCACTGAAATATAACCAGTATAATAGCTTGTTTAAAAAAAACTTTGTGCAGATACTTTTTTAACACCCCTCCATAGGTTTCCCCAAAAAAACAAAATCCTTTAAAAATTTTCTTTAATAACGTGAAAAACTCCCAGTTTTTGAAAGTAATTATTCATAATGTGATCGTCAAATCCTATTTTTACCTCTTGAAAAGTAAGGACTCACGCTGAACGAATCTTTTGTCAGATACACTTTCTGACGCTAGTATCTATCCTGAGTAACATTATCTAAAACAGAGGGGCAGAGGTATTATAGGATTTTGGTCCTTTGTTGCTCGGAAAGGATACGACTTGGGGGGGGGGGGGCGCCCCAACCGCACGACTGTTCTCGTATCTCTTTTTTAACTTATGCAAAAAACCTTTTTCATGTCCTTTTCTGTTTCAATAGGTTTCTTTAAACTTCTTTTTTTCTCTATCAGATTTTTTGTCTAGCCCCAGAGACAGTTCAGGGTTGTAGTTTCCTGGTAAAAAATACGAGAAGAAACAGTAGAGTACATCAGGGGCAATGACAGCTGAAAATTTGGTTTCCAACTTTTAGGGCAATTTTAGTTTCCTTGTTTTTATGTTTTTTAAAATAGTACAAGTTTGTGAGAAAATCTCGTAATTGTCTGTCTGCTAATGCTGCAGTTTACCAGAATATCCGAGGTAGTATGATCGAATCATATATTCTAGTATGTCAGCAGACATTACATTGTTTAAACTCTCGTGAAGTACAACTGCCAAGGCTGTCGTAGTTGTTACACTTGGCACAGCTCTAGACCATCTCTCTCTAATGTAACTTTTTTTTTTCTTCTCACTCACTGACAAACTCTACACATAGTTTTGATCTTGTATGTTCGTTGTAACGTACGAATGCACTTTGATACTTACAGGTAACAAGTTAAATGTTCTCTTCTAAAAATGTCTCTAGAATAGTTTGTTTGACAGCATCATAACTAATGTATCTTTTGGCAAATGGTTATGTAGCAGTACAAGTTTGAAGCTCTTTCTGTTTTCTTCTTGTCAAAGCTGTTAATGCAACAAGGTTGCCCCAGGTGCTTACGGTGGCCAGTTCATAGGCCAGCGTGCTGTTCCTCAAAAAATAACAACAACAAAATAGGTGTCTAAGGAGTCACCTCTCACACAAACTTAGGATAACCTTGAAGCAGAGCTTCTAGCACATTAAATGGGTCCCCTTTTTCCTGATATCTATCCAGTCAGTTGATCTTTATTTCTTTCCCAGACGCACATTTTCTCCTCAGAACTCGAATCATTCTTCCTTCACTCATCATCTTACAATTTCCTCTTGGCCTCTATTTGTGGGCATCTGGCACCATAAAGATTTTGGCTGTTCAGACAAACAAAACAACAACCTCTCAAGTCTCAAACTGGTTTCCTGAGAAAATAGGACCACCTAGTGGGTAAATGGAGTGAGTAGGGAAAATTAACTGGTCTCTCTGAACGGCGGTCCTTAGGGTTATCGGGCAACCTCGTTTCATAAGGCTGCTCTAGAGTGTCTTATATCTCCGTCTAGTAAAGTAGATACAGGTGTATGATACACTGTACCTAGAATTAGGGGTTAGGGGTGTGTCATGCAAACAACAGTTAGAGGGAAGGCGTTGAGCGGAGAACTGAGCAAACACTCTGACACTATGCTCAGACAACTAGGAGGGGCTCATTTTCTGCCTTAGTTGACTCTTTCTTCTACTAACACTACGTGTCATCTAAGTAGATGTAATACTTTCCCACTAATTGTGAACAATGCTCGCTCTTCTGAATCTGAATCATAGATCAGACATCTCTCAGTGTATGATCAGGACACAATATATCTTATCTTAAATTAATGCTCCCTGACATGTTCTGCAGTGAATTCCAGTTATAACGTTGGTCACAACACCCACAAGTCACAACCGAGATATTTGGCTACTCTCCAACACGTCTTAAGTTTTATATGCACTTAACTCAAGACAAAGTCAAGCATCAATTAACTGTTTCACTTTGGCATAACATCACGAGAAATAAGTGTACTAACTAACGAGAGACTTAACGAGAGAGTGATTAAGTGAACAATAATCGTATTACGGAAATTTAATTAGTGTTGGGAGGTCTTAGAGCTCGAACTCATAAACATAATTTCCATCCTCCTTGGAGTCAAGAGAGACCCACAAGAGTCAGGTACATTACAATCCACCTGGTATGTTGTACAAGACTAAACATCAAAGTCTTCAGATTAGGAAAGTACACTCAAAGGTGTTAGATCATAGAGTTACTAGTTGGTCAACTGGACAATATTTCCTCACAACACCTTGGATCAAGAGCCTCCAGGACAAAGCAGGCCCCCATTTGTAACAAAAAAAAACGCGAATTTCTAAAAGCTTAGAGTTCCAGTTAACACTAGAAAGGACTTGCCCTTTCTCCCTTCTAGCAACCAGCCTGTTACTCTTGTTAATACTAGGGTTTTCAGTACAATTAGTACAGTATCCATTGTCCAGATTATCCTTAGAATTCATATAATTTCAATAGTGCTTCAGGATTATACAACTGGTAGTGGCTACTACTACCAAGAGAACTTAAAAAAATTAAAATAAATTTTAATAATCATTAAGGTTTGGTCTACAGGTATATTATCATCACATTAAAATAAATCTAAAATATAATCACAGAAATCAAAAACATAAACATTCTCTTTCCACTCTCTCAAGTACCCACTATTATTTAGCAGAATAAACACATATCATCACATTTATAAATTCTAAGAACCCTGCACTGTTACAAAAAAACCATCAACTTACCAACCTCACAACCCCCACAGACCACGTAATTAATAGTATGGTGAGACTGCAGTGCATCAAATTAGTTCGTTAAGACACAAGACTCGACTCATACATAAACCAAGTGAACTGGACATTCCTCAAATAAACTAAACTACATGACCCACTATGGCAAAACCCAGGAACAGACTGCTTGAAACAATAAAAATAAAGCAAATCGCCCCATAGCCATAAAAACCAAGCAACTGCGACACAATCAAGAACAAATAGGAGATATATAACAGACACTATAAAGTAGGGACCATCTGCGATCCCCACCACAAAAGATCACAAAACTACTACAAAAACTCTTTTCCCAACTACTGAAATCTAATTCAGTCATAAGAAAAAATCCCAGAACTGTGATAATATAACACAGATACCAGTAAACAAGTATAAGATGAGACGCGAAAACAGCTCAGGGACCCTGGAGATGTTTCCGGAGTGTCCAATGTGACACAAACCACCCGATCAGCGTACCAACGTCGAAAAAATCACTTAAAGATCAATACATGTTCTGGTGAACAGAGTTTCTAACAAACTAACCAAGAATAATGAGACGAGAACAATCTGTCCAACCTCCAAGGAGGAGTCTAGAGCAACTGAAATACTTTTGTATTAGACTTTAGGCGAGGGTGAGGATCAACGCCCGTCAGCCCCCCCGATCACGAGATAGCTTAAACGTGGAACAAACTGCAGCTCAAAAGTGCCGGCAGTCTAAAAAACGAGCTACAATCGATAATTACAGTAGTTTGACAATCAAGTCAAGACTTGAACTGCTGAGCCACTTAATATGTTACAATCCTAAGCAACATAAGTCAAAATAACAATAAATAAAGCAATTACAATACAATAACGATTTAGCAATTAACATCAACCTGCACATATATGCAATATAAAATTGATATGAAACGGAAAAATTATTATATATACATAATAAATCATTGCAAACCCATTCAGGGGTTGCAAACAAGCATGTAACCGGACGGGCAAAGACTGCAATGAAATCAGAGAATACACTGACAGTGAGGCAAACAACGAAGTCAATGGACGTAATGATGTATGCAACAGTGGGCAACGCTAGTAGACGAGGAGCGGGGGTCCCACAAGGGGTCGGTCCTCCAAGTGACTCCCAGTTCAAATTTAATTTTGGTATAACATGAGCACGACATTAAGGGCCCTTTTAGACATCAGAAGTTCCCCAGTAAGCAGGATGAAGAGAAGTAAATGATATAAATAAAATCTGATATGGCCCCGGCAGTCCGGACTTCAAAGAGACCAGGACCGACTGGACAACCCAGGTCCAGCAAAATGGTTCTCGCATTTAATCCAGGTCTGCCCAAAATCAAAGTCAACGAAGTATATGGGAAGGTGGGGTCAACAGAATGCCCACAGCTGACAGAGTATAGCTCAGGTGGCCTAAAGACTGCAAACCTCAACTCAAGGAGAAAAGATCTTGGGGTGAGTATTTAACACAGATATGTCTCCGGAAGCACAAACAATCAATCAAAAACATGCTGCAGCAAATGGGCGCCTGGGCAAAAAACCTGAGAACACAATTCCGATAAACCATTAGTAATCGAATCGTTCGAAGACACTGTACAAAAAAAAAAAACCGTGTATGACAGGAGAAGGCCCCGATACGTGTAGTATTGTGCAGAGCAACCACCTGGTTTGGAACCCGAGCGTCTTGATAAAGCACGTCAAAGAAACCATAGAGAGTACAAAGGTTTGCGACAAGGTTAGTTTCCAGAGCTAAGGGAAAGTCCTAAGAAGAAAGATTAAGGAATTATCGTCCTGACGACACTGAGGACAGGAGGGTCAGGGGTGACCATGATTAACGCGACCATATAAAATACTTGCGTGGAATAGAACAAGGTGGACAAAGACCGGATGCTACCCAGGGAGGGGACAACCAGAAACAAGAGGCCCACAATTGGGAAGTTGAAGACCCAAATGAGTCAGAGAGCTATTATATTAGTAAGAAAATTTTCTTTTCAGAGGTCCTTAGAGTTAGTAAGGTACAGTGGAATTATAGAGCCTACGAAAATGACGTAGTGGCGGCAGGACCCCATACACATTTTTAAGACGAGTGTTACGATAAAGCTCATGGAGTCGGGGAGAGATGAGGAGCTCATGGAGGCGGGGATGAGCAGAGGGCCTAGTAGCAACCGTGAAGAGAGGCGGGCCTAGGAGCTAAGACTCGACCCTCCCTGCAGCAAAAAAACCAACACAACACATAGGAGTAGTAACCACACACATTTAAACCTACGCCCACCACACCCCCACAACAAAGACAGAGACACACACCCGGCCCCAACCTACCACACACCCCTACAACAAATACAACAGCACACACACACACACACCACCAGCCCCACGTATGAATGTTACACAACACACACCCACACACACACCACACACACACACACACACACACACACACACCCACCACACACACACAACACACATACGGCCTGACGACAACTGGAGGACAGTAGGGTCAGGGGATAACATGATAACGAAATATAAAATACTGCCGAATAGACAAGGTGGACCAAAGGCGGGATGTTCGAAAAGAAGGGACACAGAAACAAGGGTAACAATTGGAAGTTGAAGACACCGGAAGAATCAAGGGATTTTAAGAAGTAATTCTTATAGTCATAGAGTTTGTCAGGAGAGAGAGGAGATGGAGGGGGGAGGTTGTTCAGGCCGTGAATAGCCAGAAAGTGACCGTAGTGTGAGGCGGGGGAAAACCAAACAAAGTTTAAAGGCAGGTAGAAATAAAGCTCATGGTGCTAGGGAGAGAGAGGACCTAGCAGCAATCAGCGAAGAGGGCTGGGCCAGTAGCTATGATCGACCGCCCTGCAACCCACAAACAGGTGAACTACAAATAGGTGAGTACAAACACACACACAATCAGACAAACAACAGAACACCACCCACAACATCCCACATGACATCCACACTCACACACATCTATAATATATATAATATATATATATTATAATATAATTCTCACTCTCACTCCAAACACACATAAACAAATCAAACAATAAAGTACTGTCTACTATAACTGAGTGTTATAGAGTGAGAGAGAGAGTGTAAAACCCACACAGGACAGCTACACACAAACACACTACACACCAGCACACAATACACACACACAACCACACACACCCACACACACACACAACCCCTCCTTCACGCACGCACGCACACGACCTAGACCCCCTCATGCAATCAACTGCAATGTCATAACGATACCACACGTGTATATAACCAGAGACCCCTACAGCCCAGGGCCTTCTGAGATCCCCATGGACCATGACTGCATCCCTCTAGACATACAACCACTGGGCAACCACTCCACTACCCCCCCGGCCCCCCAGTAGTGTTTTCTCCCCCTGATGCGATACATACGTGTGTCCATGTGATTCCTCAGAGACAAATTTAAAAAAACCTATAATCCCTTATTTTAGGGTAACAAGCCTTCACGAACAGTCTGTATGTTATGAAATCATTAAGTAAGTGATTTTAAATAATTTAACACCCGAGAAATTGGCGGCTTGCTAGCCAGTGAATTCGATCCGCATATCATGGCATGCCCAGGAGGTGCCCCCACTACCATGAGAAACAGACGATGTATGCTTCACTCAATCCATCCCACCCTTCATCGGCCAACACTTCCTCAAAACCACACACAAGCACCCCGTTGGAAACTGTGCAAGTTTCTTTCCCTTTCCCGGAGCGAGAAGATACTTGGCCGTATAGGGGAGGCTAAAGAATTAAATTTTCTACTTCATACCCTAAAAACCCCACCCTTTCACGGATCTTTATCACGGCCGGGACTGAGCATGTTATGAGACAAACACAAAACCCATCCCAATTGTATGGTTTTGTTTTGCCACTCAAGTTCAATACGAATATTTCGTGAGTCAAACCTTCATCCATATGCTCGGGTACCCAGGTCTTCGTGAGCAGTGAAGCGTGTACAATTGTCCCACTTCCACAGGTCAAAGAGCGCATGGTGACGGGAGGAATGAATCCCTTGCTAGCCGCAGATAAGTTAATGAATTCCAGATCAATTGTTTTAAAATATGATTTAAATATTATATAGACTACTTGCTGGTGAAAGGGCTGATACCAGACAGGATGAGGTTGAAACAATAATATAACTTGACTGAAATAGGAAAATAATAATATTAAGTGGATTCTACTAACAATTAAAGAAGATAATATAAATTATATTGTATTGTGATAATAAAATATGATGAAGAATTATCATTTTAGGAATAACATTATCCAGTAGAAAACATAACAATTTAAAGTGGATAAATGACGATTCTTAAAGTGATGCCACCACCAACCAACCTCCCGGAGTGCCAAACAAAGTCGCAACAAAGGACTTACTCCGCATTATTAAAGGTGTGTTTCGGATGATCAAGCAGTAATAATATACAAACCTCTTTAAATAACCACATCCTAAAACTTAAGTAAGAGAGATTCTGCAACAAACCATCAAACGAGCACGATTCTTCTCACGAGATCTACACAAAGCGTGTTGGAAGGTCACATATGAGTATCTTAGCTGATACTAAACATTGTGAGTCACACACAAACCAACCCATGTAGTCCACCTTCCCCATCAACACACTAAACGCCAGTACTTGACCTCTTTCCTTCAAGCCATATTTTCCAATCAATAACAAACGTCACTAAGCAGAAGTCTAAGGTCACTACAAACAGGTAAACATCCCCCTCCCCCTCTCTTAATACAACTTATTTTTCCCCCCATCACCCACAAACCCCTTATATAAATAGCTTTCCTTGGATGCTTTACACCTTTTCAAGTTCCTTGATAATGTGAGTAGGTGCACGAAAGAGCGCTTTTCTTGGAATTTGCTTCTTTCTCTATTCCTTATCAGGTTGTTTTGTTTGGGCATATATATATATAATATAATATATATATATAAATAAATATCTAAAATATATATATATGAATATATATATATATCTATATATAAATATCATATCTATATATATATATATATATATAAAAAATAATATTATATTATATAATTAAAATTTTAAAATATCTGGGTATATCTGGTGTGATGTGTGTGTAGTGAGCGTTAAAACTCTGTGTATTGTTAAGAAATAATTTTATAAAATTACAAATACCTAGAGAGAGAGAGGGGCAAAGCAGGTGGTAAATTCAGGCAAGCTTCTGGTGTTTCTGGATGGCAGTTGGTGGTCAAAGTAGTAGGTTGTGTTTATGAAGGCATGCTTGGTGTAATTCAGAAAGGCAGCTCTGGGCTAAAAGGGCGGCTTATTGATTCAGGAAATGCAACTGGTGGTTTCACAGGAAGGCAGCTGGCTGGTGGTTCGGAAAGTGGCATTTGTTGTGTTTCAGGAAGCAGGTATGGGAGTGTTCAGGAAGGCAGCTGTTAGGTTCAGGAAAGATGCGCGCTGGTGGTTCAGAATGCAGCTGGGGTTCAGGAAAGGCAAGCTTAATGGATCAGAAAGGCGAGTTGTTTGTTCAGGAAGGCACGACGCCAAGGTTCATGAACTGCAGCTGTAGTTTCAAGAAGGCCACAGCAGTGGTAGTTCAGGAAGGCAGCAGGGTTGTTCAGGATGGAAACTGATGAATACAGAAAAGGCAGGTGGTGTCCGAATCCAGGAGCAGTACTTCAGGAAGAGCATGCTGGTTGTTGCACAGACTGGTTGTTTGCAGAAGGAAATGTTGTTTCCAGGGAGCAGCTGGTTGATTCAGGACGGAAGCCGTTGTTTGACGAAGGCAGCCAGTGGGACAGAAGGCAGAGCTGGTGGCTCAGAAAGGTATATTGTTATTCAGGATGTGTAGCTGGTGGTTTCAGAAGAGAAATTTGGTGGTTAAGAGAAGGCCACTGGAGGTTCAATGAGGGCATGGCTGGTGTTCAGTGAATGCAGCTGGTGGTTTGGAAAGGCAGCGGTGGTAGCAAGAAGGCCAGAGTATGTCTGGATGTTCGGAAAATGGGCAGCTGGTGGTTTCATGAAAGAAGCTGAAGAATCAGGGAATTCAGTTCAATAATAAGTGAAGAAGCAGCATGGTATTAAAGGAAGGCCAGGTGGTTCAGCAGAAAGGCAAGCAGGGGTTCAAAAAGGCAGAAGGTGGTTCAGGAATGCAGCAGGTGTTCAGGGAGCAGCAGTTGGTTCAGAAGGGCAGCAGGAGGTTCAGGAGGCAGAGAGCTGGTGTGGTTCGGGAAGGGCAGCTGGTGGTTCAAGAAGTCATGCTGGCGGTTCGGAACGAAGGCAGCTGTGCAGTTCAGAAAAAGAAAGCCTGATGATTCAGGAATTCAGTTCAATAATGAAGTAAGACAGCATGTATTCCCTGAAGGCAGCAGGTGTGGTTCAGGAAGCAGAGCAGGTGGTTCATGGAAGGCAAGCAGGTGGTTCAAGGAAGGCAGCAGGTGGATTCAGAATGCAGCATGTGGTACAGAAGAGCAGCAAAGGTTGTTCTGGAAAGGCAGAGCTGGTGGTTTCGGGAAGGCAGCTTGGTGGTTCAAAGAAAAGGCAGCTGGTGGTTCGGAAAGAGGCAGCAAGGTGTGTTCAGGAAGAAAGCTGATGATTTCAGGGAATCCAGTTCAATAATTTGAAGAAGACAGCAATGTAGTTCAGAAGGCAGCAAGATGGTTCAAAAAAAGCAGCAGGTGGTTCAGGAAGCCAGAGGTGGTTTCAGTAAGGCAGCAGGTGGTTCAGGAAGGCAGCAGGGTGGTTCAGGATGGCCAGGTGTGTTCAGGAAGCAGCAGGTGGTTCAGGAAATTCATCAGCTTGTGGTTCAAAAACGTAGGTAGCTGTTGTTCAAAATGGCAGCATTTTGTTCCAGGCAGGTAGTAATTGGTTTAAAAAAGGCAGAAGGCGGTTCTAGAATGGCAGGTGTTTGTTCACGAAAATATTAAAAAGGCCCGCTGGTGATCCAGAAGAAAGGAGTGGGCCGTCGGCTCATAAAGGCAGCAGGTAATTTCCAGGAGAAGGCAGTATGTGGCTTATAAACACGATACCAGTAAATTTAAGTGAGAAGCAACAGCTCAGGACCTGAGATTTTTTTCGAGTGTCTATGTGACACACCACCTCAGTACAACGTCGAAAATCACTAAGTCAATACAATGTTCTGTGAACAGAGTTCTACAGAACTAACAAGAATAATGAGACAGACAATCTGTCCAACCTCCAAGAGAGTCTAGAGCAGACTGAATACTTTAGGCGAGGTGAGGACACCCCCCCTCGATCACGAGATAGCTACGTGGACAACTGCAGCTCAGAAGCCGGCAGTCTAACGAGCTACAAGCGATAATTACAGTAGTTTGACAATCAAGACTTGAACTGAGCACTTAATATGTTACATCCTAACAACATAAGTCAAATAACAATATAAAGCAATACATTTACGATTTAGCTATTATCGCAAATATAAGCAATATAAAATTATATGAAAAGGTAATAATTATATATATACATAATAATCATTGCAACCCATTCAGGGGTTGCAACAGCATGTAACAGGAAGGGCACTGCAATGAATCAGAGAATACCTGACAGGGAGGCAACAACGAGTCATGGTACGTAATGATGTATCACAGTGGGCACCTGTGACGAGCGGGGTCCCACAGGGGTCGGTCCTAGGACCAGTGCTATTTTTGGTATATGTGAACGACATGATGGAAAGGTTAGACTCAGAAGTGTCCCTGTTTGCAGATGATGTGAAGTTAATGAGGAGAATTAAATCTGATGAGGACCAGGCAGGACTTCAAAGAGACCTGGACAGACTGGACACCTGGTCCAGCAAATGGCTTCTCGAATTTAATCCTGCCAAATGCAAAGTCATGAAGATAGGGGAAGGGCACAGAAGACCACAGACAGAGTATAGGCTAGGTGGCCAAAGACTGCAAACCTCACTCAAGGAGAAAGATCTTGGGGTGAGTATAACACAGAGCATGTCTCCGGAAGCACACATCAATCAGATAACTGCTGCAGCAAATGGGCGCCTGGCAAACCTGAGAACAGCATTCCGATACCTTAGTAATGAATCGTTCAAGACACTGTACACCGTGTATGTCAGGCCCATACTGGAGTATGCAGCACCTGTTTGGAACCCGCGCTTGATAAAGCACGTCAAGAAACTAGAGAGAGTACAAAGGTTTGCGACAAGGTTAGTTCCAGAGCTAAGGGGAATGTCCTATGAAGAAAGATTAAGGGAAATCGGCCTGACGACACTGGAGGACAGGAGGGTCAGGGGAGACATGATAACGACATATAAAATACTGCGTGGAATAGACAAGGTGGACAAAGACAGGATGCTCCAGGGAGGGGACACAGAAACAAGAGGCCACAATTGGAAGTTGAAGACACAAATGAGTCAGAGAGATATTAGGAAGTATTTCTTCAGTCATAGAGTTGTAAGGCAGTGGAATAGCCTAGAAAATGACGTAGTGGAGGCAGGAACCATACACAGTTTTAAGACGAGGTTCGATAAAGCTCATGGAGCGGGGAGAGAGAGGGCCTAGTAGCAACCGGTGAAGAGGCGGGGCCAGGAGCTAAGACTCGACCCCTGCAACCACAAATAGGTGAGTACACACACATTGACACACACACACACACATAGACACACACACGCACACACACACACACACACACACACACACACACACACACACACCACACACACACACACACACACACACACACACACACCACACACACACATCGGCCTGACGACACTGGAGGACAGTAGGGTCAGGGGAGACATGATAACGACATATAAAATACTGCGCGGAATAGACAAGGTGGACAAAGGCGGGATGTTCCAAAGAAGGGACACAGAAACAAGGGGTAACAATTGGAAGTTGAAGACTCAGATGAATCAAAGGGATTTTAGGAAGTATTTCTTTAGTCATAGAGTTGTCAGGCCGTGGAATAGCCTAGAAAGTGACGTAGTGGAGGCGGGAACCATACAAAGTTTAAAGGCGAGGTATGATAAAGCTCATGGTGCTGGGAGAGAGAGGACCTAGCAGCAATCAGCGAAGAGGCGGGGCCAGGAGCTATGAATCGACCCCTGCAACCACAAATAGGTGAGTACAAATAGGTGAGTACACACACACACACAGACACACAGACACACACACACACACACACACACATATATATATATATATATATATATATATATATATATATATATATATATATATATATATATATATATATATATATATATATATATATGGTGTGTGTGTGTGTGTGTGTGTGTGTATATACATATAATGTAAATATATATATATATATATATATATATATATATAAAATATATATATATATATATATATATACAGAAGGATAGATAGATAGATATCATTAACAGATCTGCAGCAAGCCAGGATTTGATCCTGTGTCACCATGCCCAGCCTCGTGAGAACAGGACAATGTATGCATCACTCTACCCACTGGGCTAACAATCCTCGAACACCAGGCACCCAGTAGTGTTTTCCCTGATGCGAGAACATACGTGGTCATGGAGTCTCAGAGACAAATTTAAACCTTATCCCTTTTGGGTACAAGCCTTCACGAACAGTCTGTATGTTAATGAAATCATGAAGTAAGTGATTTTAAATAATTTACAGAAATGCGGCTAGCCAGGATTCGATCCTGCATAGTCATGCCCAGCCCCATGAGAACAGGACGATGTATGCTTCACTCTATCCACTCGGCCAACAATCCTCAAACACCAAGCACCCAGTGGAACTGGGCATGTTTTCCCGGATGCGAGAAGATACTTGGCCGTAGAGGCTCAAAGAATAATTTCTACTTCATCCTAAACCCTTTCACGGCCGGGGACTGAGCTTGTTATGAGTTCAATCCCAGCCCATGGTATGGTTTGTTTGCACTCATGTCATTACGATTTCGTGAGTCAACCTCATCCTGCTCGGGTACCAGGCTTCGTGAGCAGTGAAGCGTACATTGTCCTCTTCCCACAGGGCAGCGCATGGTGACGGAGGATCGAATCCTGGCTAGCCGCAGATATGTTAATGATTCCAGATCAATTGTTTTATGATTTAATTATTATATAGACTGCTGGTGAAGGCTGATACCAGACCAGGATGAGGTTGAAATAATATAACTTGACTGAATTGGAAAATAATAATATTAAGTGGATTATACAACAATTTAAAGAAGATAATATAAATTTTATTGTATTGGATAATAAAATATGATGAAGAATATAATTTAGGAAACATTATCCAGTAGATAACATAACATTTTAAAGTGGATAATGTAATTCTTAAAGTGAATAATACTTCATAATAAAGTGGATAACATAGTCCTTAAAAGACTTTATAAGCTTTTAGGTGTTGTTAGGTTCTAGCTGATATTATTCTTTCTTTATAACACTTTAAGTTGTCAAGAGTGTTGCTACAACTTCTTCAGTTTCTACGAGAGTCGACACATGCGTGTTGGAAGGTCTCATATTGAGTATCGTAGCTGAGTACTTAACAATTGTGAGTCCACCCATGTAGTCCACTCCTCCATCAACCACTACAGCAAGTACTTGACTCTTCCTTCAAGCCATATTCCAACAACAACGTCTCTAAGTCACTACAACAGGTAATACATCCCCTCTCTTAACTATTTCCCCAGTCACCCCTTATATAGCTTCCTTGGATGCTTTACTTTCATAGTTCCTTGATAATGTGAGTAGTCACGAAAGCGCTTGGAATTTCTCTATTCTTTCAGAGTGGTTGTTTGCATAAATATATATATATATATATATATATATATATATATAATATATATATATATATATATATATATATATATATATATATATATATATATATATATATATATATATATATATATATATATCTGTTGTGTGTGTGTGTGTGTGAGCGTTAAACTCTGTGTTGTTAAGAAATTAATTTTAAATTACTAATTCTTGAGAGAGAGAGGGCAGCTGGTGGTTAATTAAGGCAGCTGGTGTTTCTGGATGGCAGTTGGTGGTTCATGTAGGTAGGTGGTGTTTCATGAAGGCAGCTGGTAATTCAGAAAGGCAGCTCTTGGTCTAGAAAGGCGGCTGATGATTCAGGAATGCAACTGGTGGTTCAGGAAGGCAGCTGGTGGTTCGGAAAGGCAGTTGTTGGTTCAGGAAGGCAGTTGGTGGTTCAGGAAGGCAGCTGTTAGTTCAGGAAGGCAGCTGGTGGTTCAGGAAGGCAGCTGGTGGTTCAGGAAGGCAGCTGATGGTTCAGAAAGGCAGTTGTTGGTTCAGGAAGGCAGCTGACGGTTCAGGAATGCAGCTGGTAGTTCAAGAAGGCAGCAGGTAGTTCAGGAAGGCAGCAGGTGGTTCAGGATGGAAACTGATGATACAGAAAGGCAGGTGGTGGTCCTGAAATCCAGCAGTTCTTCAGGAAGGCAGCTGGTTGTTGCAGAAGGAAAATGTTGTTCCAGGGAGGCAGCTGGTTGATCAGGACGGAAGCCGGTGTTTGACGAAGGCAGCAAGTGGGACAGGAAGGCAGCTGGTGGCTCAGAAAGGTATATGGTTATTCAGGATGGTAGCTGGTGGTTCAGAAGAGAAATTGGTGGTTAAAGAAGGCAACTGGTGGTTCAAGAAGGCAGCTGGTGGTTCAGGAAGGCAGCTGGTGGTTTGGAAAGGCAGCTGGTGGTTCAAGAAGGCAGCTGGTGGTTCGGAAAGGCAGCTGGTGGTTCAGGAAAGAAGCTGATGATTCAGGAATTCAGTTCAATAATTGAAGAAGGCAGCATGTAGTTCAGGAAGGCAGCAGGTGGTTCAGAAAGGCAGCAGGTGGTTCAAAAAGGCAGTAGGTGGTTCAGGAAGGCAGCAGGTGGTTCAGGAAGGCAGCAGGTGGTTCAGGAAGGCAGCAGGTGGTTCAGGAAGGCAGCTGGTGGTTCGGGAAGGCAGCTGGTGGTTCAAGAAGGCAGCTGGTGGTTCGGAAAGGCAGCTGGTGGTTCAGAAAAGAAGCTGATGATTCAGGAATTCAGTTCAATAATTGAAGAAGACAGCATGTAGTTCAGGAAGGCAGCAGGTGGTTCAGGAAGGCAGCAGGTGGTTCAGGAAGGCAGCAGGTGGTTCAGGAAGGCAGCAGGTGGTTCAGGAAGGCAGCAGGTGGTTCAGGAAGGCAGCAGGTTGTTCAGGAAGGCAGCTGGTGGTTCGGGAAGGCAGCTGGTGGTTCAAGAAGGCAGCTGGTGGTTCGGAAAGGCAGCTGGTGGTTCAGGAAAGAAGCTGATGATTCAGGAATTCAGTTCAATAATTGAAGAAGACAGCATGTAGTTCAGGAAGGCAGCAGGTGGTTCAGAAAGGCAGCAGGTGGTTCAGGAAGGCAGCAGGTGGTTCAGTAAGGCAGCAGGTGGTTCAGGAAGGCAGCAGGTGGTTCAGGATGGCAGCAGGTGGTTCAGGAAGGCAGCAGGTGGTTCAGGAAATCAGCTTGTGGTTCAGAAACGTAGGTAGCTGTTGGTTCAGAATGGCAGCATTTGTTCCAGGAAGGTAGAATATGGTTAAAAAAGGCAGAAGGCGGTTCTAGAAGGCAGGTGTTGGTTCAGAAAGGCCGCTGGTGATCCAGAAAGGTGGCTGTCGGCTCATAAAGGCAGCAGGTAATTCAGGAAGGCAGTATGTGGCTTAGGAAGACACTTTGGGGTTTAAAAGGTAGCAGGTGATTCAGAAAGGAAGCTGGTATTTCAGGAAGGTAGCAGGTGATTCACTAAGGCAGCAGGTGGTTCTCGAAGGCAGCTGCTGGTTCGGAAAGGTAGTCCGGGAAGGCAATTGATCTTCAGGAAGGCAGCGTGTGGTACAGGAAGGTATATGGTGATTCAGATGGCAGCTGGCGGTTCAGATGGCAGCTAATGGTTCATATGGCAGCCAGTGGTTCAAAAAAGCAGCTGGAGATTAAAGAAGGCAGCTGGGAGTTCAGGAAGGCAGTCGTTGGTTCTGGAAGACAGTCGGTGGTTCAGAGAGGCAGATGGTTGAGGAAGGCAGCTAGCTGTTTTAAAAGTTATTAAAAATTAATTATTTACTTCAGACAAGGAGTGAAAGAGGCAGCTGGTGGTATAGGACTGCAGCTGGTGGTACAGGACGGTAGCTGGTTGTACAAGACGGCAGCTGGTGGTACAGGAGGACCAGGAAGGTGTCTGGTGTTTGAGGAAGACAGAATGAAGAGTATTCTAGCCTTCGTTACCCTTATTTCACTGCTGGCTCCCAGAACTCTTCTTATCACAGCTTACGACAGTCTCTTCACTACGGTAAATGTCACCCTGAACCAAGTCACTATATATTATATATATATATATATATATATATATATAATATATATATATATATATGTATATAATATATATATATATATATATAATATAATATATATATATATATATAATATATATATATATATATATATATATATATATATATATATAATATATAGTATTGTAACCACGAACAAGTGGTATATAAACAATAACAAACTGCGACTAGCCGGGGGATCGAGCCCGTGTTGTTTTAGCCCGCCCGCGAAAATTCTCGATGCTGTAACCCACTGGTCCATACAGTCCAGTGGGTTAGGGAGTCGTAAATTTTCGCTCTCTTTGAGGCGGGTTTAAACACCACGGGTTCGACCCCCCTGCTAGTCACAGTGTTGTTATTGATATATAAATAAATAAATATGTGTGTGTGTGTATCTTAGAGTGGTCATCTCTGTGTCCCAGTTGAGTCAAATTATCACCGTCTGTGCCACAAACTTTGATAGAAAAATATTTCAAGATCACAAGGAAATATAGAGATATAGAAATGTCGTCATAGAATATACATATAATATAGACATATAGAAATTTCCTAGGGTATTAAAACCATGACCTATTTTCGTCGGTGTGTGATCCAAAAAGGTTTTTTCCCATTCTATCACATAATTCCAGCTTCACTCTACACTTCAGTCGTCAGTAGACATTTCTTGAAGTTGGTCTTAATTATATAATAACCAGCCACTCAAACTTTTGGTCATGTTACCGAGGCCTTCCACTGGCCTAGTCACCCCATTAAAAAAATAAGATTAGTTAACTGGCATAAGATTTTCATCTCAACTACATCAATTCCATCAATTCTGTCTACAAACCTACAATGTATGACTCGTGAAATATAGCAGTACAATTGTCTACATCTATGTTCCTTCCTTTTTAAGCTGGTTTAATTTAGACCTACCAAGTATGGCCCAGTAAGCCTACAGCAGTGCTCCTTTCTTATGTTCTATTTATATTTTAACTCTATCAACAGACCCCAGAGCTGTAGATCAACACCCAATAGAGGCGGAGGAAATACAGATTAACGTCACTGATAGGCTTAGGTGGTCAATATCGACACTCTTTATGTTAAGAACCTCACTCTCAAGAACTTTAACAATGTTAAGAACCTCACTCTCAAGAACTTTAACAATGTTAAGAACCTCACTCTCAACAACTTTAACAATGTTAAGAACCTCACTCTCAACAACTTTAACAATGTTAAGAACCTCACTCTCAACAACTTTAACAATGTTAAGAACCTCACTCTCAACAACTTTAACAATGTTAAGAACCTCACTCTCAACAACTTTAACAATGTTAAGAACCTCACTCTCAAGACTTTTAGTTAATTTTAACAATGTTAAGAACCTCACTCTCAAGAACTTTAACAATGTTAAGAACCTCACTCTCAAGACCTTTAATTAATTTTAACAATGTTAAGAACCTCACTCTCAACAACTTTAACAATGTTAAGAACCTCACTCTCAGCAACTTTAACAATGTTAAGAACCTCACTCTCAACAACTTTAACAATGTTAAGAACCTCACTCTCAAGACTTTTAGTTAATTTTAACAATGTTAAGAACCTCACTCTCAACAACTTTAACAATGTTAAGAACCTCACTCTCAAGACCTTTAATTAATTTTAACAATGTTAAGAACCTCACTCTCAACAACTTTAACAATGTTAATAACTCACTCTCAAGACCTTTAACAATGTTAAGAACCTCACTCTCAAGACCTTTAACAATGTTAAGAACCTCACTCTCAAGACCTTTAATTAATTTTAACAATGTTAAGAACCTCACTCTCAACAACTTTAACAATGTTAAGAACCTCACTCTCAAGACCTTTAATTAATTTTAACAATGTTAAGAACCTCACTCTCAACAACTTTAACAATGTTAAGAACCTCACTCTCAAGACCTTTAACAATGTTAAGAACCTCACTCTCAACAACTTTAACAATGTTAAGAACCTCACTCTCAAGACCTTTAACAATGTTAAGAACCTCACTCTCAATAACTTGGCTGGAAACTTTTCTTAAAACTTTCTAATTTAACTAACAAGAGAAAGTAATTTTTAGGGGATTAGTTAACTCTATCAAATTTACTTAGAAACACGATAATACAACAGCGGTGAAGGTTAGAAATACATACAGAGATATTCCCATGAATTAGAAGAGAAATAAATATTCTAATTGACTAATATTATTGGCAAATTCGTCACTACAAAAACTGTCACAAATCTGAAATTTTCAGACTAACATTCTCCAGTTATTGCTCGAGTCGCGTATTATGTCAGTCCGTTAAAAAAATCAACAAATTTCGACAAACAAGTAAGACTGTGAGGCTTGCAGGGAGCAAAATATCCCATTGATAATGATCAAGAGAAGTAATTTCAACTAATCCCACGGAAACTATAAATATCCATCTTTATAATTATGTTAGTAAATTAGCAAATTTAAAACTAGAGAGACATAAATATTGTTTAATATTTCTTCCTCTTACTCGAGTGTTTAATATTGCTTAGAAACTATATCACAATTATTTTTTTGTTATAAAAAGACCTATTATTATTGTACCCACGGAACGAGCGGTATTAATCAATAACAACGCTGCACTAGCCAAGGAGTCGAACTCATGTTGTTTTGGCCCGCCTCATGGTGAGTGAAAACGCATGACGCTTTAGACCACTAGACCACACTGTCCTTAGCAAGGGAGCATCCAGCCAAGCTAGATGTTGTACCCACCATCGAAGGACATACGGTGGTGTGGACGCCTCTAGTGGTCTAAAGGGCCATGCGTTTTCGCTCACCATGAGGCGGGCCAAAACAGCATGGGTTCGACTCCTTGGCTAGTGCAGTGTTGTTATTGATCAATACCACTCGTTCCGTGGGTACAATACTATAATACACTGCTTGTTTAGCTAGTACACAAATAGGGAGTAGAATGAAATTAGCTCAGAGGCGTCAACACCACCGTATGTCCTTCGATGGTGGGTACAACATCTAGCTTGGCTGGATGCACCATTGTTAAGAACTGTGTGGTCTAGTGGTCTAAAGCGACGTATGTTTTCTCTCACCATGAGGCGGGCCAAACAATAATTGTGATAAAGTTTAAGTAAGCACTTGAAAAAACCATGGTGATATAAAACTGTTTTAGTGATCTACAGTACTGAAAGAAAGGTGCCAGATAAACCTGTGTATATTGTGTAGTAAGACAGAGAGCCAAGGAGGGTGCCAGGTAAACCTGAGTATAGTGTATAGTAAGATTGAAAGCCAAGGAGGATGCCAGTCCAGTGTGTAGTAAAACTAAGTGTCATGTTAATAGTATTATTAGAGGGGTGCCAGGTAAACCTTTGTAGTATACACTAACACTGAGAGAGGGTGCCAGGTGAACCTGTGTATCATACAGCAAGATTGGGAAGGGTGCCAGGTAAACCTGTGTAGTATACACAAAGATTGGGAAGGGTGCCAGGTAAACCTGTGTAGTATACACAAAGATTGGGAGGGTTGCCATGTAAGCCTGTGTAGTATACACCAAGATTGAGGGAGTTGCCAGGTAAACCTGTGTAGTATACACAAAGATTGGGAGGGTTGCCAGGTAAGCCTGTGCAGTATACACCAAGATTGAGAGGGTTGTCAGGTAAACCTGTGTAGTATACACTAAGACTGAGAGAGGGGTGCCAGGTAAACCTGTGTATCATGCAGCAAAATTGGGAAGGGTGCCAGGTAAACCTGTGTAATATACACCAAGAGTGAGAGGGAGTGCCAGGTATACCTGTGCAGTATACACCAAGATTGAGATGGTTGCCAGGTAAACCTGCGTAGTATACACCAAGATTGAGAGGATTGATTGGTAAACCTGTGTAGTATACACCAAAATTGAGAGGGTTGCCAAGTAAACCTGTGTAGTATACACCAAGATTGAGAGGATTGTCAGGTAAACCTGTGTAGTATACACCAAGATTGAGAGGGTTGTCAGGTAAACCTGTGTAGTATACACAAAGATTGAAAGGGGGTTGCCAGGTAAACCTGTGTAGTGTACACCAACATTGAGAGGGTTGCCAGGTAAACCTGTGTAGTATACACAAAGATTGGTAGGGTTGCTAGGTAAACCTGTGTAGTGTACACAAAGATTGAGAGGGGTTGCCAGGTAAACCTGTGTAGTATACACCAAGATTGAGGGGGTTGCCAGGTAAACCTGTGTAGTGTACACAAAGATTGAGAGGGGTTGCCAGGTAAACCTGTGTAGTATACACCAAGATTGAGAGGGTTACCAGGTAAGCCTCTGTAGTATACACCTTGACTGGTCCGAACCCTTGACTGGTTACAAACGGATTCGTTGGACAATAAAGCAGACTGTAAACGGATGGGGTTGTAGGCGCCCTTATCAAACACAAACAATAAATATAAATCAGGAACATACACGGTAAGCTGTCCAATATAAAAGTACAGTTAGAAATAGAAATACAAATAGCTAGAGCTTCATTTAAGGAGGTTATTAATAGAGTATTCAAGAGGTTGCTAGTAGAATTACAGTAAATCAACCATTCAAATCATTATGAAGCTCTGCGTAGTCTGCAGTCAATCAAACAAACGGGCTTCCACATGGATAAATTGTCATTTTTGTGGAAATTGGTGTCACGCCCCTTGTGCAGATATCCAAGAACTAGCTACAAGCAGTGTTTTTGGTTATGCCCAAATGAGTTAAATCTGTGGACTAAAATCACAAGGGTATTAAAAGAGGATAACATCAAAGCTGCTTTCATAGAAAACCTGGAAGCTTTCTACAACAGTTGGGAACATAAAAAGTCTGGGCTCAATGGTACTGCCCTTGATACTGGCCATGTAGTCAGAAACTGTAAGGCTGGAGGTGATGTCCTGGTAGTCAGTAAATGTGGGGCTGACAGTGCTGTCCTGGGAGACAGTAATGGTGAAGCTGGAGGTGCTGTCCTGGGAGACAGTAATGGTGAAGCTGGAGGTGCTGTCCTGGGAGACAGTAATGGTGAAGCTGGAGGTGCTGTCCTGGGAGACAGTAATGGTGAAGCTGGAGGTGCTGTCCTGGGAGACAGTAATGGTGAGGCTGGAGGTGCTGTCCTGGGAGACAGTAATGGTGAAGCTGGAGATTTTGTCCAGGTAGTCGGGAATTATACGCAGGAAGGAATACATATAAATGACCTCATAGGGGACAGGAGCCGTAGTGGGGAAACAAGTGTAGTCAAAGATAAGATAAAACCAATATTGCAAACTAGAAATACCACAGGAAATAGCAAACAAGAGGACTCCACTAGCAATAGTGTTATATATTACCAAAAACAACTGGTGGGAGCTCCATTGTTGGTGCTAGGGAGGATAGGAATAAGACAGGGAAACATGCACCAACAGGGAATACAGTCACAGAAACCCAAGGCAAACGGAAACCAAGCCTGTGCACATACTATGCACCTGATATATGCAGACATGGAAAATCTGGAAAAACAGACGGGACGTGCAACTATAACCACCCTAGAAAATGCCGTGCCCATATGACAACAGGAAAATGCAAACTCCCTTCCTGTAAGCTTTTTCACCCTGAAATGTGTACCTCTTCAGTACAGGAAAGACTATGCTATAACTTAATTGCCAGGCACACCATCTAAAGGGGACAAAAAGATACAAAACATCCAGGCCATGGGAAACCCTGGGTAGCCACAGCCACTCAAGACGGAGAGGTTTTTTAGTGCCAGGAAGGAAAAAAACTAGCAGGAAATGGCAGAAATAGTACACCAAATACAGTCATTCCTGGAGTGGAACCACAGTCGATGGCCTCCACTCCAAACCAACAGATACAGATACTAATGCCGGAAAAAAAATCCCTCCCCCAGTACCAACAATACCACCAATCCGATGACATTCTTCTTTGCAAATATACAGGGTCTAAAGCCAGCAACAAACAACAAAATACCTTTCATCAGTGGACTGCTTGCAGAGGCAAAGGCAATGTTCGCGGCTTTCACTGAGACCCACATAAAGGATCAATTGGACAACGAAATATGGATCCCAGGCTACAACCTATACAGATGTGACAGAGTGAACAGGCAAAAGGGGAGGGTTGGCCTGTACATTGCAGAGTCACTTGTTTGCACAGAACTGCTTAATGCCTCAAATGATGTAGTGGAAGTTTTAGCAGTAAAGGTCGAGAACCAAAACCTAGTCATTGTGGTAGTCTACAAGCCTCCGGATGCAACATCCCAGCAATTCCAGGAACAGCTGTTAAAAATTGACCACTGTTTGGAAAATCTTCCAGCTCCTGCACCCAACATCTTGCTCCTGGGGGATTTCAACTTAAGGCACCTAAAATGGAGGAATATAGCAAATAATATTGTTGCAGTAATAACACCAGGAGGCAGCTCTGATGAAAACTCACACTCACACGAGCTTTTAAATCTCTGCACAAAATTCAATTTAAACCAGCAAATAATAGAGCCTACTAGACTGGAGAATACACTAGACCTCATCTTCACTAACAATGATGATCTGATAAGAAATGTCACCATATCAAAAACAATATACTCAGATCACAACATAATTGAGGTTCAGACATGTATGCGTGGAGCCCCAGACCGACATAATGAGATTAGTCACGAGGGAGCATTCACCAAATTCAACTTCAATAACAAAAACATAAAGTGGGACAAAGTAAACCAAGTCCTAACCGATATAAGCTGGGAAGATATACTAAGCAACACAGACCCCAATTTATGCCTAGAACAGATTAACTTGGTGGCACTCGATGTATGCACAAGGCTTATTCCTCTAAGAAAAAGGAGGAGTAGATGTAAAATAGAAAGAGACAGGCGCTCCCTTTACAGGCGATGGAAAAGAATAACAGAGCGGCTAAAAGAGGTCAATATATCTGAAATGCGTAGGGAGACACTGGTCAGAGAAATAGCAAGCATCGAACTTAAGCTAAAGGAATCTCATAGGAGTCAGGAATCGCGGGAAGAACTAAAAGCCATAAATGAAATCGAAAGAAACCCAAAGTATTTCTTCTCCTATGGCAAATCAAAGTCGAGAACAACGTCCAGTATTGGGCTCCTACTTAAACAAGATGGGTCCTACACAGATGACAGCAAGGAAATGAGTGAGCTACTCAAGTCCCAATATGACTCAGTTTTTAGCAAGCCGCTAACCAGACTGAGAGTCGAAGATCAAAATGAATTTTTTATGAGAGAGCCACAGAATTTGGTTAACACAAGCCTATCCGATGTTATCCTGACGCCAAATGACTTCGAACAGGCGATAAATGACGTCCCCATGCACTCTGCCCCAGGGCCAGACTCATGGAACTCCGTGTTCATCAAGAACTGCAAGAAGTCCTTATCACGAGCCTTTTCCATCCTATGGAGAGGGAGCATGGACACGGGGGTCGTCCCACAGTTACTAAAAACAACAGACATAGCCCTACTACACAAAGGGGGCAGTAAAGCAACAGCAAAGAACTACAGACCGATAGCACTAACATCCCATATCATAAAAATCTTTGAAAGGGTCCTAAGAAGCAAGATCACAACCCATCTAGAAACCCATCAGTTACACAACCCAGGGCAACATGGGTTTAGAACAGGTCGCTCCTGTCTGTCTCAAATATTGGATCACTACGACAAGGTCCTAGATGCACTAGAAGACAAAAAGAATGCAGATGTAATATATACAGACTTTGCAAAAGCCTTCGACAAGTGTGACCATGGCGTAATAGCGCACAAAATGCGTGCTAAAGGAATAACAGGAAAAGTCGGTCAATGGATCTATAATTTCCCCACTAACAGAACACAGAGAGTAGTCGTCAACAGGGTAAAGTCCGAGGCAGCTACGGTGAAAAGCTCTGTTCCACAAGGCACAGTACTCGCTCCCATCTTGTTCCTCATCCTCATATCCGACATAGACAAGGATGTCAGCCACAGCACCGTGTCTTCCTTTGCAGATGACACCCGAATCTGCATGACAGTGTCTTCCATTGCAGACACTGCAAGGCTCCAGGCGGACATCAACCAAATCTTTCAGTGGGCTGCAGAAAACAATATGAAGTTCAACGATGAGAAATTTCAATTACTCAGATATGGTAAACACGAGGAAAATAAATCTTCATCAGAGTACAAAACAAATTCTGGCCACAAAATAGAGCGAAACACCAACGTCAAAGACCTGGGAGTGATCATATCGGAGGATCTCACCTTCAAGGACCATAACATTGTATCAATCGCATCTGCTAGAAAAATGACAGGATGGATAATGAGAGCCTTCAAAACTAGGGAGGCCAAGCCCATGATGACACTCTTCAGGTCACTTGTTCTATCTAGGCTGGAACATTGCTGCACACTAACAGCACCTTTCAAGGCAGGTGAAATTGCTGACCTAGAAAATATACAGAGAACCTTCACAGCGCGCATAACGGAGATAAAACACCTCAATTACTGGGAGCGCTTGAGGTTCCTAAACCTGCATTCCCTGGAATGCAGTCGGGAGAGAAACATGATTATATACACCTGGAAAATCCTAGAGGGACTAGTACCGAACTTGCTCACGAAAATCACTCACTACGAAAGCAAAAGACTTGGCAGACGATGCAACATCCCTCTAATGGAAAGCAGGGGTGTCACTAGCACGTTAAGAGACCATACAATAAGAGTCAGGGGCCTGAGACTGTTCAACTGCCTTCCAGCATACATAAGGGGGATTACCAACAGACCCCTGGCAGTCTTCAAGCTGGCACTGGACAAGCACCTAAAGTCGGTTCCTGACCAGCCGGGCTGTGGCTCGTACGTTGGTTTGCGGGCAGCCAGCAGCAACAGCCTGGTTGATCAGGCTCTGATCCATCAGGAGGCCTGGTCACAGACCAGGCCGCGGGGGCGTTGACCCCCGGAACTCTCTCCAGGTAAACTCCAGGTAAACACCAAGATTGAGAGGGGTTGCCAGGTAAACCTGTGTAGTATACACCAAGATTGAGAGGGGTTGCCAGGTAAACCTATGTACTATACACCGAGATTAAGAGGGTTGCCAGGTAAACCTGGCTAAGTTACACATCATTAATAGGATAATAGTTAATTAATGATCAGCAAAATGATTAGACAAGGAGTTGAAAATCGGACTGATTTAGCTATGGCTATGTATGATATTCACTTCTGGATGAGAAATACATATTTTTTTCACATATCAGCTGGTGTTCGTAAATGTAAGCAGTATTGTTTATTTAGATTTTAGTATGGCTTTTGAGAGAGTACCGCACCGAAGACTGTTAAAGAAAGTGGCAGCTCATGGCATTGGGGGAAAAGTTCTGTCATGGAGAGAGTCATGGCTCACAAACATGAAGCAGAGAGTGTCCATAAATGGGGTTAAATCTGAGTGGGGATCCGAAACAAGTGGCGTTCCACAGGGATCAGTCCTAGGCCCATTGTTGTTTATAATATATCAATGATCTTGATGAGGCATCTAGAACTAACATCAACTAGAATCCGTCATCTTAGATTCTAGATTTTGCGTGTCATAGGCATATAAGAGGAAATTATAATATAAGAGTCCATCTTGAATTTTTTGAGAAGCCTAATTACCCCTATTTTTTGAGAAGCCTAATTGCCCCTATTTTTTGAGAAGCCTAATTGCCCCTATTTTTTGAGAAGCCTAATTGCCCCTATTTCTTGAGAAGCCTAATTACCCCTATTTTTTGAGAAGCCTAATTGCTCCTATTTTTTGATAAGCCTAATTACCCCTATTTTTTGAGAAGCCTAATTGCCCCTATTTTTGGGAGAAGTCTAATTATCTCTATTTTGTTTGAGATACCTAATTACCCCTATTTCCAGGATATGTATTGACTAAGCATATGACTTTACCCTAAAATCTACTTTAAAAAGTTACTTTCCTAATTCGCACAATTATCTATTTCCAGCTATATCTCTCTGGGAGAAACAATGGTATATTACTCTTGCTTCTGAGAAATTTACGTTAATGGTCAATGGGCAGAATAATGATGTTATTTTGATACAATTAGAGTTTGGACAAGACTGATGAATTTGATGATCTGAGATGAATTAGACTTCTAGGAAGACTATGAAAATATCTTTTCGCGACTTGCTTTTTGACAGAATAGGCCTGAACATTTTTAGAAGTGAACTTGCTGTCATATTAGTAAAAGTTCAATTTGTTCTCCTGTAAATGTCAGTTCAACTGCCTAGTTGAACTCTGGTATACATCACCTGTATGAAGTGAAAAACTCATCTATTTGTCCTATATATCAATTCTAACTTTCTAGACACATTAGACAGAACCACAAAGGCGAATCACATCTATCCTCTATCTATCATTATTGTACTTATCATTTAAGCACATAATTCAACATCACAGTAATTGTTCTGTCAGGTAACTGTGTCTGTTACTTTCGTTCAACTTAACAGACAGTGAACAGATAGTTACTACACTTTACAAACAAACTTTAGCCATATATCTGGCTGAACCTTTCGTAATGCTATCATCAGTATTCATACACTTAAATACTGTCTCTATTCTGGAACAAATTCTCACGATACTTACAAAAATTCTTCATAACTAGCACCGACTTCAATTATTTTACAAATTTAATCAATAATATAACAAAAAATATTTTTAATGTAAATATGACTAAGTTGAATTATTTAAAAGATTAAGGGAACGAATTCATCTGCATTTTCTACGTATTGGGAAATATTAAATATGTACAGGGTTTTAAGTCCACTGTATGAATAGACTGTATAAATTAAACTTGATCCACGGAACTCAGTCCACCTGATAAACTTATAATTTATAATTTAAAAACTGCTGGAAGTAATATTACTTAAACTCTTAGGTGATACAGAAGGGAAATAGATTTGGATAGATAGACATAACATTTAGTTAGGTCTGTGGAAGACGATTACTGATAACTTATGTGATACAGAAATATATAAATAGATAGATATAACAACATTCATTTAGGACTGTATGAGAAGATGGCCCGTGGCCTGGTGGCATAACCTCTCGCTTCACAGGGTGAGTCCGGGTTCGATTCCCATTGAGGGTTGAAACATTGGGCGTGTTTCCATTCACCGGTTGTCTATGTTCACCCATCAGTATAAAATAGGCACCTGGGTGTTAGTTGACTATAGTGGATCACATCCTGGAACAAAATAGACCTAATTTGCCCAATATACTCAGCACAACAAGGGACTTTCTATATAGTAGTATGTAATTGATGTCAGCCATGGTCTGTTATAGTAGTATGTCATTGATGTCAGCTCTGGTCTGTTATAGTAGTATGTCATTGATGTCAGCTATGGTCTGTTATAGTAGTATGTCATTGATGTCAGCTATGGTCTGTTATAGTAGTATGTCATTGATGTCAGCTATGGTCTGTTATAGTAGTATGTCATTGATGTCAGCTATGGTCTGTTATAGTAGTATGTCATTGATGTCAGCTATGGTCTGTTATAGTAGTATGTCATTGATGTCAGCTATGGTCTGTTATAGTAGTATGTCATTGATGTCAGCTATGGTCTGTTATAGTAGTATGTCATTGATGTCAGCTATGGTCTGTTATAGTAGTATGTCATTGATGTCAGCTCTGATCTGTTATAGTAGTATGTCATTGATGTCAGCTCTGGTCTGTTATAGTAGTATGTCACTGATGTCAGCTCTGGTCTGTTATAGTAGTATGTCATTGATGTCAGCTCTGGTCTGTTACAGTAGTATGTCATTGATGTCAGCTCTGGTCTGTTATAGTAGTATGTCATTGATGTCAGCTCTGGTCTGTTATAGTAGTATGTCATTGATGTCAGCTCTGGTCTGTTATAGTAGTATGTCATTGATGTCAGCTCTGGTCTGTTATAGTAGTATGTCATTGATGTCAGCTCTGGTCTGTTATAGTAGTATGTCATTGATGTCAGCTCTGGTCTGTTATAGTAGTATGTCATTGATGTCAGCTCTGGTCTGTTATAGTAGTATGTCATTGATGTCAGCTATGGTCTGTTATAGTAGTATGTCATTGATGTCAGCTCTGGTCTGTTATAGTAGTATGTCATTGATGTCAGCTATGGTCTGTTATAGTAGTATGTTATTGATGTCAGCTCTGGTCTGTTATAGTAGTATGTCATTGATGTCAGCTCTGGTCTGTTATAGTAGTATGTCATTGATGTCAGCTCTGGTCTGTTATAGTAGTATGTCATTGATGTCAGCTCTGGTCTGTTACAGTAGTATGTCATTGATGTCAGCTCTGGTCTGTTATAGTAGTATGTCATTGATGTCAGCTATGGTCTGTTATAGTAGTATGTCATTGATGTCAGCTCTGGTCTGTTATAGTAATATGTCATTGATGTCAGCTCTGGTCTGTTATAGTAGTATGTTATTGATGTCAGCTCTTGTCTGTTATAGTAGTATGTCATTGATGTCAGCTCTGGTCTGTTATAGTAGTATGTCATTGATGTCAGCTCTGGTCTGTTATAGTAGTATGTCATTGATGTCAGCTCTGGTCTGTTATAGTAGTATGTCATTGATGTCAGCTCTGGTCTGTTATAGTAGTATGTCATTGATGTCAGCTCTGGTCTGTTATAGTAGTATGTCATTGATGTCAGCTCTGGTCTGTTATAGTAGTATGTCATTGATGTCAGCTCTGGTCTGTTATAGTAGTATGTCATTGATGTCAGCTCTGGTCTGTTATAGTAGTATGTCATTGATGTCAGCTCTGGTCTGTTATAGTAGTATGTCATTGATGTCAGCTCTGGTCTGTTATAGTAGTATGTCATTGATGTCAGCTCTGGTCTGTTATAGTAGTATGTCATTGATGTCAGCTATGGTCTGTTATAGTAGTATGTCATTGATGTCAGCTCTGGTCTGTTATAGTAGTATGTCATTGATGTCAGCTCTGGTCTGTTATAGTAGTATGTCATTGATGTCAGCTCTGGTCTGTTATAGTAGTATGTTATTGATGTCAGCTCTGGTCTGTTATAGTAGTACGTCATTGATGTCAGCTCTGGTCTGTTATAGTAGTATGTCATTGATGTCAGCTCTGGTCTGTTATAGTAGTATGTCATTGATGTCAGCTCTGGTCTGTTATAGTAGTATGTCATTGATGTCAGCTCTGGTCTGTTATAGTAGTATGTCATTGATGTCAGCTATGGTCTGTTATAGTAGTATGTCATTGATGTCAGCTCTGGTCTGTTATAGTAGTATGTCATTGATGTCAGCTCTGGTCTGTTATAGTAGTATGTCATTGATGTCAGCTCTGGTCTGTTATAGTAGTATGTCATTGATGTCAGCTATGGTCTGTTATAGTAGTATGTCATTGATGTCAGCTCTGGTCTGTTATAGTAGTATGTCATTGATGTCAGCTCTGGTCTGTTATAGTAGTATGTCATTGATGTCAGCTATGGTCTGTTATAGTAGTATGTCATTGATGTCAGCTCTGGTCTGTTATAGTAGTATGTCATTGATGTCAGCTCTGGTCTGTTATAGTAGTATGTCATTGATGTCAGCTCTGGTCTGTTATAGTAGTATGTCATTGATGTCAGCTCTGGTCTGTTATAGTAGTATGTCATTGATGTCAGCTCTGGTCTGTTATAGTAGTATGTTATTGATGTCAGCTCTGGTCTGTTATAGTAGTATGTCATTGATGTCAGCTCTGGTCTGTTATAGTAGTATGTCATTGATGTCAGCTCTAGTCTGTATAGTAGTATGTCATTGATGTCAGCTCTGGTCTGTTATAGTAGTATGTCATTGATGTCAGCTCTGGTCTGTTATAGTAGTATGTCATTGATGTCAGCTATGGTCTGTTATAGTAGTATGTCATTGATGTCAGCTCTCGTCTGTTATAGTAGTATGTCATTGATGTCAGCTCTGGTCTGTTATAGTAGTATGTCATTGATGTCAGCTCTGGTCTGTTATAGTAGTATGTTATTGATGTCAGCTCTGGTCTGTTATAGTAGTATGTCATTGATGTCAGCTCTGGTCTGTTATAGTAGTATGTCATTGATGTCAGCTCTGGTCTGTTATAGTAGTATGTCATTGATGTCAGCTCTGGTCTGTTATAGTAGTATGTCATTGATGTCAGCTCTGGTCTGTTATAGTAGTATGTCACTGATGTCAGCTCTGGTCTGTTACAGTAGTATGTCATTGATGTCAGCTCTGGTCTGTTATAGTAGTATGTTATTGATGTCAGCTCTGGTCTGTTATAGTAGTATGTCATTGATGTCAGCTCTGGTCTGTTATAGTAGTATGTCATTGATGTCAGCTCTGGTCTGTTATAGTAGTATGTCACTGATGTCAGCTCTGGTCTGTTACAGTAGTATGTCATTGTTGTCAGCTCTGGTCTGTTACAGTAGTATGTCATTGATGTCAGCTCTGGTCTGTTATAGTAGTATGTCAGTGTTGTCAGCTCTGGTCTGTTACAGTAGTATGTCATTGTTGTCAGCTCTGGTCTGTTACAGTAGTATGTCATTGATGTCAGCTCTGGTCTGTGTACCTTGTACATGTACTTGTAGAAATAAAGATATTATTATTATTATTATTATTATTATTATTATTATTATTATTATTATTATTATTATTATTATTATGAAAAGATAGATATAACAACATTCAGTTGGTATCTGGGACGACTACTGAAAACTTATGTAATACTAAAGGAAATAGATACGAATAGATATATTTAATAACATTGAATTAGGCCTACATGAGACGACTACTGATAATTGATGCCTTCACAGACTGTGTCGAGTCCTGACAACTGTTACATGATGGGAACTCTGTCTATCCCTAAACCAATATTCAACAAAAATTTGGATTCCTACTGCATTCTAGTGTGCTCTCAGAACCCAGGCTGCCAGTTCGTATACCGTAATGGTGAGTATACTTTTAGAGCATATTCTTTTAGGGTATAGCTTCATATACCTTCAGTACACACTAAGATATGCTTCTTATCTTCATTATATACTCTGATATGCTCCCTGTCTTTAAAAATATACTCTAACATACTAATTATCTTTACGACATACTCTGATACTATGTACTCGAATCTACTCTCTTATACTTTAATATACTCTCTGTACTATTGTTATGACCAAGGTCATTTGGAGATTGACTTACACAGAATGTATATGTATCCATTATTATTATTGCTAAAGATTCGCTGGCATTCTCCCGGCCCGGGCCTTTCCGAGTCGTGGCCCGGCCTAGGCTCCCTGTCTTTTTTTTTATATATATATATTTTATTTAAAACTTGATGTACAATATTATATATATAGGTAGGTACATATATTAATACGTAACAATGGTACTAGTTATGAGCAATATATCAACATTGTCACTACTCAATCTACTGAATAATGGTACTAAAACTAACCTAAGACAGCCTACACTCAGCTTCCACGTACAATGCTACGCAAGTACAAAGGTTTTTATAAAATAATATAATGGTACAAACACAGTATTGCTTACACTCCTATCCCCCCCTCCCCCACCACAAGTGAAAACTGTCCAGTTTCACTTGGCTATACACAATATCAAAAACTCTTTCACTTAATTATGTATAATGAACTTATGAAAGGCATCTGTAACAATATATAAGCAAGAAACAACCCAGGCAATATCTTACACTATATATACAAGTAATACCTAAACATACCACTACTTGAAAATTATGAATGCCTCATTATTGTGACAATGTTATATTGCTCATTTTAAATTATGCACAAAATACATACATAGGTAGACACGTGTGGGTACAGGTAACAAAATCTCTACTGGCATGACTCCAGTCCAGTCATAATGGCGCTGTTCCTCCCAAACCACACCATCCACACCCTTCCTCTAAATAATCCTATGATACAATCAAAGATGTTTATATACTAACATACTTACATCCTTACAGTACATTAAGGAATAACCTTAAGGAAATATATAATCATCGGTGTTCACCATAACACCAAGACACAGTACATTAATATCAAATATTAACGTAAGTGTGTTATAACCTTATCTAACACAATGTCACCTCAACCAGGTGACAATAACAGCCAGTCATAAATATTTCTAGGAACGTTACAACAGTCACATTCAACTTAACCCTAAGCAACGTATATATATACTTTAATTGTAACCCTACCATTTCTACCGTAAATAACTAATTAAAAGAGTATTCCCCATGATGACAGTCGCATGTCCCGCTTATATGTGGACATCTTCCATCATGCAAAAAAAAGTGTCTATGAATACACATAGGGTACAGGATAAACACAGTTTACACTCAAGCTGGCCGCTGGCACAGACAGCCACAATTTTCACATGCCCTTACCCATCCTATAACACATGTGCGTTACACATCAGAAAAAGTACGTTATTCCAACACACTCGCACTCCCAGCAAATCACACACATCCTTAGCAACTGTCAACCCTAACGAGGCGACCCCGTTTCATACCCCTGACATCCCTTCCCACAGTAGCATACACCATCCTTATCCTACCCCTTCTTCCTGATTTACAAGTCTAACAAAACCCCTAACGGAAGTTCTCTGTATTCCACTGGAAAATCCCTTTCCCATCGCCGCCCATAAATATCACTGTTTCGACACAACGTTTTGTAAAACGTATCCGCTAATACTCGCCGCTTCACCTCGCTAAAACCTTTCCCCCTCATTCCCCACGATTTGTATATATAATTTACCATAATGTAGCCCACAGCCCTAATGATACTCTCATCCATACCCCCCACGTCAAGACTTAATGCCCGCAGAACAGAAATGTTTTTACCCCCTGCCCTATGCAGCACCCTGCTCAATCAACCCCTGACGCTCCCCATCCCCTCACAAAAATACGCTACATGGAACGCCGAATCCTCCCCTCCACATATTCCACAGACCCCCCTTCCCTCAACCACCCGTCTATCCAGTAAAACCACACCCGACGGTAAAATCCCATGCAAAAAAACGATACATCACTTCACGCCCACGGGGTTGTAACCTCAACCTACTGAACCTACCAAATATACTTCCCGAGTCATACATGGGGAAAATCCCCTCCACTGGTGCCACTACCCTCTCAACTAACATCCTACACAGCCTACCTATTTTTACCTTCCCCAGATCCCGAGCCAACACCAGAGCCCTCAAAACAGTTTCACACTCACGCAACTCTGCCCCAGTATACATATGTTTCAATCTACCGTGTTTCTTGACCAAACCTCCCCCCCCCACCCACACCTTCCCTCATCACCTCCCTCTTAATGAAGATGCATTTAACCCTCCACCTTAAATCCATCAAACCCAACCCCCCCCCCTGACGCACAGGTAACATTACCACATCCCTTGCCAATCACAGCCCTAACCCCACAAGAATTTAAAAACTCTTCTAAGTATGTTGGCAATTACCGTCCCAGTTAAAAGGAACACGGCTGCTACGTGTAATACCTTACTATACAATAAGACGTTAATAACAATGGCACACTGCACAAGGGTCAAATGATAAGGCTGCAATGCTCCCAAGCGACCCAGAATCCTGTCTACCAACCTAATCGAGTTTTCCACATGTGCAACATCCAGATCGTCTGCATAGATAAGACCACACATTTTTAACAGTCACCCACCTCGTCACGACTGCACTACCCCACTCAACCCTCCCCGCCCAAGCTCCTAACCCAATGATCATAGACTTCTGAATTCACTCTCATACCAGTTGCACCTGCGAACATGTTGACTATCCCATCTAAGGCATCCATTGACATCCCCTCCCTAACCAGAACAGTAATATCATCTACATACCCTATTAGAACTGGCCAAACCTTCCTAACTCCACTCCCTTCTCCCTCACTAATGCACATTTGCTGCTCCAGCATTCTATAAAAGGGGTCCTGTATGCACGCAAACAATAGCTCTGACAAAGGACACCCCTGTCGAAGTCCCATACTCATTACAGTCCTCCCCACCAATCTTCCATTAATCTGTATCCTCGCCGTTGTCCCACGATATAACACATCTACCCATCCCACTATTTCTTCCCCAAAACCCTGTCCCCTAAAGATAGCTCTCAATGCTTCTCGCTCCACTCTGTCATTTGCCCCTTGCCAGTCTCGTGCAACCAAGCCCCCCTTCCCCCCTTTTGCTTCCACAAAATCCCATAGTTGCTCATGCCCCTTCACCATAGACCTCCCTGGCAACTCAAACCGAGTTTTCGATACGACCACCCCTACTACGCACTTAAACCTATTTCCTAAAATCTTAGCAAACAACTTATAATCTGCACATAACAACGATATTGCCCGGTAGTCCCTAAGTGTATGTTGCCCCTTACCCTTCGATACCAAGACTACTACAGCTGTTGCCTGCTTTTCTCCCAACTTGCCCCTCTCCTTCATTAAATTTAATAACATTACCAAAAATCCCCCATTAGCTCCCAATGCTGTTGATAGAAGTCTGCCGGTAGTCCATCGATTCCCGGCGCTTTGCCCTTTCGAATTTCACTTAAAGCCCTACATATTTCCCCCTCAGTTATTTCCCCACCCATTGCTTCGCTATCACTGTTTCCCAACCGACATATCACACTCCCACACACCTGTTCTAAATCCCCAGCTCCTACTCCTTCCCTTTTCCAATACTGCTCATACCACTTATCCGCAAACGCCCCCATCCCATCTGTGGTTTGTATAACCTGACCCACCCAATACCCACCCACTGACTCATGAACCTCCAACCATAAAACAGCCGTTACCTGCTGTCGTTTTTGCCTACACAATACCCACGACGACAGCCTATCGCCCCATAACACCTCTTCCACCCCTGCCATTACCCTCACTGCTTGGAACATCTCGTCCTGGATTTCACACAGTCTCCCCTTAATTACCATAATGTCTTCCATAGGATAAGTACCCGCCACTGCCCCCCTTACATAACAATCCTTTAACCTGTCCTCCAAATAGTTAGCAGGCCCATATTTTAAAGAACTGATTAGTTTCCCTTCTCTCATGTAATAATGCCGAATCCGTCCTTTAGCCACACCATCCCACCATGTCACTACATCCTCCACCCCTTTTACCTCCTCACTTAACCCCTCCCATAGTGTTGTAAAACCCTCCAACCCCTCCTTATCTCCTAACACACTCATATTTAACTTCCAGTATCCCCTAGAGATACCAGCTAGTGACTCCCACACCATCCAGTGATCTGAAAAAGCTACTTCTATCGCACTGACAAACTTTGACAAAACCCCTTGAGATATGTACAACCTATCTAACCTATCCCCATAACTCCTTCTTACGAAAGTATGCTCTGCCTCCCACGCCCCCCCCCACCTACCACATCCCTCAACTGAACATCCACCACGAGAGTTCGTTAGGCTGCCATGTGTCCCACCCCTTGTGGTTCCGCATCAGCCTTCCTAATAACACAATTCCAGTCCCCACCAACGATGGCCAGCGCAGGTAAACCACGTAAGGAGAAAACTAGGTCATCACATACAAAATCCCGCTTTACTTTCACATCGTTTTCCGTTGGCGCATACACACTTACAAAGGTTACCCTCTGCCCCATCCACCAACCATCCACAAGCAAAACCCTCTCCCCTCCCCCCTCACTTCGTATCAACACAAATGGGCTCGCCTCCTTTATCAATAAACCCACACCACCTTTCAGAGGTGCAGATGGCAGAGTCATTACCTTAAACCCTGCTACCTCTAGCACTCTTCCCTCCCTGAAATTATGTTACTGTAGAAACACTACATCCACTCTATATTTGCACAGAAGCATACAAAAACATTCCCTCTTCACATTATTACACAGTCCATTCACATTCACAGTCATGCGCATAAGGCCTTCTTAAAATTTCCAACCCTTCATCTTCTCCTTCCCAGGGCCTCCTGCCCCAGGGCCAACACACGATTTCACACCATCCACCCTGCCCTCCTTCTTTCGATGCCTCTTATCCTGGCTACCTCGAGAATATTCGTCCTTCCTCCCAGACCTCTGCGCCGGCATCAGGACATCGTCTGAGTCTGACGCCGCCGCTCTCTTCCTCATGATGCCCTCCACTGCCATGTTGTCTTCCGAGGATTTCTCACAATGAACCTCAACCTCTACCATTTCATGTTGCACAGAACACGGCGACACCTCCCTGTGCCTGCTAATCTCCTCCTTCCTTCCTATGCATGTCCCGACACTCTTTTCTTGCAACTCAGAGACATTCTCCCGTACAGAGACGTCATCCTCCCCAGGCAGAGCCAAAGTTTTCAAAACCTCGTCCAGCTCTTCCTCCAGCGCCATCACCTCCTACTGCACAAGCACTTCCGCCCCTGTCACCGGCAAAGTGGCCATTTCTGGCTCGACACAACTTATGGCAGGCCCATCATTCACAACAAGGGTATCTTCAACTATATCACTACACAGACGTCCACTCCCTCGTTTGCCAATGGTGCTCTCCACGACGGCTTCTACACCTCTAACTGGTGCTCCACCAGTCTGTGCCATCCCCCTCCTCTGTTGCATACACGTCGCCGCCATGTGATCATACTCCCCACACAACCTGCATGTACATCGTTGCCCAGCATAAGACACAAGAATCTGGGTCCGGGACTCCTTCATCACAGCATAAGATGGGACTGGATGCCTCAGAGTCATTTTGAGGGAGAACATACCCTCCGGACGTTCCATGTATTCACCTGCCGCCCACTTGACTCTGAGGCACCCGCTTCTGTCTTACGTTGTGATGAAGGAGTTCCAGACCCAGATTCTTGTGTCTTATGCTGGGCAACGACGTACGTGCAGGTTGTGTGGAGAGTATGATCACATGGCGGCGACATGTGTGCAACAAAGGAGGGGGATGATGCAGACTGGTGGAGCACCAGTTACAGGTGTGGATGCCGTTGTGGAGAGCCCCACGGGAAACGAGAGAGTGGACGTCTGTAGAGTGATATAGTTGAAGATACCCTTGCGTAGGCAAAAACAACGACAGCAGGCAATGGCTATTCTATGGTTGGAGGTTCATGAGTTGGTGGGTGGGTATAGGGTGGGTCAGCTTATACAAACTACAGATGGGATGGGGGCGTTTGCAGATAAGTGATGTGAGCAGTATTGGCAAGAGGAAGGGGTAGGAGCTGGGAATTTAGAACAGGTAAGTGGGAGTGCGATATGTCGGTTGTGAAACAGTGATAGGGAAGCACTGGGTGGGGAAATAACTGAGGAGGAAATATGGAGGGCTTTAAGGGAAATGCAAAAGGGCAAAGCGCCGGGAATCGATGGACTACCAGCAGACTTCTATCAACAGCATTGGGAGCTAATGGGGGGTTTTTGGTAAGGTTATTAAATTTGATGAAGGTGAGGGGCAAGTTGGGAGAAAAGTAGGCAACGGCGGTAGTAGTCTTGGTACTGATCGGTAAGGGGAAGCATACGCTTAGGGACTACTGGGCAATATAGTTGTTATGCGTGGATTATAAGTTGTTTTCTAAGATTTTAGGAAATATGTTTAAGTGCGTAGTAGGGCGGGTCATATTGAAAACTCAGTTTGGGTTGCCTGGGAAGTCTATGGTGGAGGGGCATGGGTTACTATAAGATTTAGTGGAAAAAAAAGGAAGGAAAGGGGGGGCTTGGTGCACTATACTGGCAAGGGGCATATGACAGAGTGGAGCGAGAAGCATTGAGAGCTATCCTTAGGGGACAGGGTTTTGGGGAAGAAATAGTGGGATGGGTAGATGCGTTATATCGTGGGGAAATGGCGAGGGTACAGATTAATGGAAGATTGGTGGGGAGGATTGTAATGAGTAGGGGACGTCGACAGGGGTGTCCTTTGTCAGAGCTATTGTTTGCGTGCATACAGGACCCCTTTTATAGAATGCTGGAGCAGCAAATGTGCATTAATGAGGGAGAAGGGAGTGGAGTTGGGAAGGTTTGGCCAGTTCTAATAGGGTATGTAGATGATACTACTGTTCTGGTTAGGGAAGGGATGTCAATGGACCCCTTAGATGGGGAACTCAACATGCTCGCAAGTGCAATTGGTATGAGAGTGAATTCAGAAAAGTCCATGGTCATGGGGTTAGGAGCTTGGGCGGGGTGGATTGAGTGGAGTAGTGTAGTCGTGACGAGGCGGGTGACTTTGTTAAAAATTTGTGGTCTTATCTATGCATTTGATCTGGATGTTGCACATGTGGAAAACTCGGTTAGGTTGGTAGACAAGATTACAGGTTGCTTGGGAGGATTGCGGCCTTTTCATTTGACCCTTGTGGAGTGTGCCATTGTTATTAACGCCTTATTGTATAGTAAGGTATGGCACATGGCAGCCATGTTCTCTTTAACTGGGACGGCAATTGCGAACATACTTAGAAGGGTTTTTAAATTCTTGTGAGGTTCGGGCTCTGATTGGCTTAAAAGGGATGTGGTAATGTTACCTGTGCGCCAAGGGGGGGGGGGTTTGATGGATTTAAGGTGGAGGGTCAAATGTTTCTTCATTAAGAGGGAGGTGATGAGGGAAGGTGTGGGTGGGGGAAGGTTTGGTCAAGATACACAGTAGATTGAAACATGTATACTGGGGTAGAGTTGCGTGAGTGTGAAACTGTTTTGAGGGCTCTGGTGTTGGCTCGGGATCTGGGGAAGGTAAAAATAGGTAGGCTGTGTAGGATGTTAGTTGGGAGGGTAGTGGCACCAGTGGAGAGGATTTTCCCCATGTATGACTGGGGAAGTATACGGGTAGGTTCAGTAGGTTGAGGTTACATCCCTGTGGGCGTGAAGTGATGTATCGGTTTTTGCATGGGATTTTACCGTCGGGTGTGGTTTTATGGGATAGACAGGTGATTGAGGGGGTCTGTGGAATATGTGGACGGGAGGATTCGGCGTTCCACGTGGTGTATTTATGTGAGGAGATTGGGAGCGTCAGGGGTTGGTTGAGCAGTGTGCTGCATAGGATACGTGGTAAAGGCATTTCTGTTCTGCAGGCAGTAAGTCTTGACTGGGGGGTATGGATGAGAGTATCATTAGGGCTGTGGGGTACATTATGGTAGATTATATATACATATCGTGCTGAATGAGGGGGAAGGGGTTAGCGAGGTGAAGCGGAAGGGATATTTATGGGCGGAGGTGGGAAAGGGATTTTCCAGTGGGATACAGAGAACTTACATTAGGGGTTTTATTAGACTTGTAATTCAGGAAGGAGGGGTAGGATAGGGATGGTGTATGCTACTGTGGGAAGGATTGTCAGGGGTATGAAACGGGGTCACCTCCTTAGGGTTGACAGTTGCTAAGGATGTGTGTGAATTGTTGGGAGTGCGAGTGTGTTGGAATAACGCACTTTTTCTGAAGTGTAAGAAGTATTATCACTGGCAGTTATTGTCACCTGGTTGAGGTGACATTGTGTTATATCCTTATCTAACACACTTTGCTTAATTTTTGATATTCAGTGTAATGTGTCTTGGTGTTATTGTGAACACCAATGATTATATATTTACTTAAGGTTATTCCTTAATGTATTGTAAGGATGTATGTAAGCATGTTAGTATATACACATCTTTGATTGTATCATAGGGTATTTAGAGGAAGGGTGTGGATGGTGTGGTTTGGGAGGAACAGCGCCATTATGATTGGACTGGAGTCATGCCAGTAGAGATTTTGTTACCTGTAACCACACGTGTCTACCTATATATGTATTTTGTGCATAATTTAAAATAAACAATGTAACATTGTGACAATAATGAGGCATTTATACCTATTTTCAAGTAGTGGTATGTTTAGGTATTGTATATATAATGTAAGATATTGCCTGGGTTAGTTCTTGCTTATGTATTGTTACAGATGTTTTTCATAAGTTCATCATACATGATTAAGTGAACGGTTTTTTTGATATTGTGTATAGCCAAGTGAAACTGGACAGTTTTCACTTGTGGGGGGAGGGGGGGAGGAGTGTAAGCAATACTGTGTTTGTACCATTATATTATTTTATAAAAACCTTTGTACTTGCGTAGCATTGTACGTGGAAGCTGAGTGTAGGCTGTCTTAGGTTAGTTTTAGTACCATTATTCAGTAGATTAAGTAGTGACAATGTTAATTTATTGCTCATAACTAGTACCATTGTTATATATATTTTTTTTTCTATTTTTTTTTATATTTTTATTTAAAACATTGAACAAATTCAAGGATATATAGGAGTATAACAAAAGTAAAAACTACACTGGATATTAACAATAACCTCTATTACACAATCCCAGTACAGAAAATAAACACTATAGATAATGGCCATATTACAACCAGATACACAACCCACAACCTATCCTACAAACCCCTCCTTTTACAATAATTATTATTGCCAGTGCAGACACACAGCTAACACTTCTCCCCCCCCCCCCCAAAAAAAAAAAAAATATTTACATTCTCCGTTCTAAGAAACACTACCATTAAGCATCCTAATTTAGGGTCACTCTGACCTCATCAAAAACTTAATGAGTATTTACCAATAGTTGGTGGTGCCCCTTCCCCCTCCTTCGACCTGCACGCATCACTTCCCTCTTAATGAAAACACATTTCACGTTCTTTCTCAAGTCCAACAAACCCAACCCTCCCTTATATACCGGCAATGTCACTACCTCTCTTCACAACCAGTTGCACCCTGAACCCCACAAGAATTTGAACACCATTCTAAGAATACTCGTGATAGCCGTTCCTGTTAACGGCAACACTGCCCAAACAATCCAGACTTTACTATATAGTAGTACATTGATGACAATTGCTCGTTGTCTAAGGGTTAAATGGTGAGGTCGCAGCATTCCCAAACATCGCTGCAACTGTTCCACATTCTTATTCGAATTATTGACCCTTGCAGCACTCAGGTCAGCCTCATATATGACACCACAGATTTTTAGACTACCAGCCTGACGCTGCACGACATCATATCTCCATTCTAATCTCCCTGCCCACTCTCCCAGCCCCATTATCATTGACTTCTCCAGATTTACCTTCATCCCAGTAGCTCTCCCAAACATGTGTACAACTTCCTCTAAAACTCCTAACAGTATCTCCTCACACAGCAGAATAGTTGTATTGTCAACATAGCCCGCCAAGCCAGGCTAAGGCTTCTGCACACCATCTACCAACCCCATTCCTTAGACAATCCTCGACCATCCTATAAAAAAGATCCTGAATGCATGCAAACAAAAGCTGTGATACTGGACAACCCTGCCGAAGACCCCACTCCATGTTGACTCCCTCCCACACACCCATTGATTTGCACCCTTACCTTTGCTCCTGAGTACAACGTATCCACCCACCCCACTATTTCTTCGCCAAACCCCTGTCTGAGAATATCCTGCAAAGCCCCTCTTTCCACCCTGTCATAAGTCCCTTGCCAATCCAATGCCAACAACACCCCTCTGCCTCCTTCCATGTCCTCCAAGAACCCCTTTATGATCCCGTGGCCCTCAACCATTGGCCTACCCGGCAACCCAAACTGAGACTCAAACACCACCCTCCCAGCAACACATTTAAGCCTATTCCCAAGAATTTTCGCGAACAGCTTATAATTAGCACAAAGCAACGAAATGGCTCGGTAATCCCAAAGGGTACTCTGCTTTTTACACATGGTTACTAACACCACCACCGCTGTTGCCTGCGATTCTCCCATCTTACCTCCGTCTTTCATGGAATTCATTAACCTTACTAGGAAACCCCTTAGCAGACCCCAGTGTTGTACATAAAATTCGCTTGGTAAACCATCTATCCCAGGCACCTTTCCCTTCCTCATGTCCATAAGGACTCTCTATATTTCCTAATCCTCAATGACCCCACCCAGTGCCTCCCGATCACTCCTCCCCAGTTTGCATGGCACATACATACCTGCCCAAGAACCTCGCCATCCACGACACTACTTTTCCCATACTCCTCAAACCATCTCTCTGCACAGGCACTCATCCCCGTTGTTTCCTGTAATACCTGACCCTCTCGATAAACCCCCACCGAAGAAATGACTTGCAATCCTGGTATTTTAGTTGTTTGTTGTCATACCTTCTGTCCTCGCAGCACACAAGCCGATGGCTTGTCGCCCCAGAGTACTTTGTCCAGCCCCGCTTGTACTTGTACCGCTGCAAAACACTCTTCTTGCAAATCCTTTATCCTATCCTTCAACATTTGTTTTTCCTCCGTGGGGTACACCCCCGCCACCGCCCACCCCCGCATAACAATCCCGTAATCTACATTCTAAATAACTTGACAAACCATACCGCAATTGATTAATGCTCTTGCCCTCCCTCACATAAAATTGACGTATTCTTACCTTAGCCACACTATCCTACCATCCTACCACATCCTCTTTAGTGCTTCCCACTGCACAGAGCTGTTCCCAAAATACTGCAAAACCTTCCACTCCCTCGCCATCCCCCAAAACCATCGTATTCAGTTTTCAATAGCTTCCCTGCCTACGAGCCAAATCTTCCCACCTCACCTCCACTATTACCACCCTATGATCAGAAGACACCATCTCAATAGTTTTAAAAGACTCTACCAAAACCCTCTGAGATAAATATATCCTGTCCAAATGAACCACATATCCCCGCCTTATAAAAGTATGTTCCACCTCCGACAGACCTCTCCCAAAAGCATCACATAACTGAAGATCTCTAAACAGGCCCCCCAAAACTGAGGAAAAATATCCCACTCCTCTGGGTTCCACATCTGCCCTCTTAACTACACAATTCCAATCCCCCACCCCACAATCGCCACAGACGGTAACGTGTGTAGGAAGTACACAAGTTCCGCACAAAATCCGTCTTTACTTTCACGTCACTTTCTGCTGGGGCATACACACACACAAATGCCACTTTCTCGCATCCACCATCCTTTCCTGTGCAATACAAATGGGCTCGCCTCCCTGATCAACACACCCACTCCTCCTTTTAAATGCTCAGACGACAACACATAAGCCTGGTACCCAGGCACCACTTATTCACGACCAAGTCTAAAATTGTGTTCCTGCACAAAAGCCACGTCAACCTTGCATCTATTCGAAAACATCTGGAAGCACTCACGTTTTACACCATCACACAGACCATTAATATTTATCTGACCATTCCCCTCGGCATTGCCTTTGCCAAGTACTCCACCCTCCTTCCCAACCATCCCCCCCCCTTCTGTTGTGGCCCTCTCTTAGAGTCACTCTGGGTACCATAACCCCATGACTTTTTCCCTGGCCCTTGCGCCGGCGTCAGAACATCGTCCGAATCTGATGCGCCCGCCCTTTTCCTCGTTGCTCCCTCAGTCTCCATATCTGTGTCCTGGGAGTCCTCACAATGGACTTGCACCTCTGTCACCCTTAATTCGCCTCCGTGTCCTTCCATGGAACTCGCACTGTCCATCACAGGTGCCACCTGGTCCTCCCTCATCCCGCACACACCTCCATCCGCCCCAATCCCAGGTTCCTGCTCGCTGCGACTCTCCATCTCCATAGACTATAGCATAGCCTGTATCACCGTCGCCAACTCCTCCTCGATAGCTTTCACTTCTGTGCCCACTTGCACCTCCTCACTCGACAACTGTACTCTCAATGGGCTGGGCGATTCATGGCTCACCACGTCCCCTTCCGATTCCACAGGAGGACCCACCACCTCTTCACTCCTCATGCAACCACACCCTCCTCCTTGCCTCCGTTCTTCCTCAGGCATCGTTTTCTCATGCGCAGGTGCTCCGCCTCTTGCTGGCCCAGGAGCCATATTCTGCTTGCCACAATCTGCCGCCATATGGTCATATTCGCCACACAGTCGGCACGTACGCCTCTGCCCAACATACGCCACCATTACCTGGGTTTTAAACTCCTCGAGATATACATACGAGGGTATAGGATGTCACACCATCATCTTGAGATTGAAAGTAGCCTCAGGAAATTCTGCATAAGCTCCTTTTACCCATTTTCCAGGTTGGGCTAGATGTACAGTCCCATATCTTTCGAAAACACTTCTGATGTCTGCTTCATCAGCCTCAAAAGGCACGTTGCGGAGCTTGACCCACGAATAATGTCTTGATACATCTGCCAACCTGACCCTCACTACTGGTGTTACGTTAATGCTGACATCTTGGTAACGATCCACCAACGCCTCATACACTTGAACTGTTAGCACTTTCACGAATATTCTATAAACACCATTTAGTGCCACTCCATATAAATCCTCGTCTCTGATGCCGTATGTCCCTCTTACAATTTTGGGCAATAACACCTCGACTGATGTAGGCGTTAAAGCCCAACTAATGAGCTCAATGCCCACAGAATTCACTCTCTGGTGCACTGTGAAGGCTTACTCAGCCCTGTAACAACTTCAGTCAGTATTACTAAGGCTGGCTCCTCCTCAGGAAAATTAATGAATAGAAAAAGAACTAAAACTGACAAATATAAACACTTTATTATTTTGGAAATATGAAATATAAAACACTTAAATATGAAATACTGATCCTACATGAAAGAAAATGAAAAATTAAAAATATAAATGATATCTGAATTCAACGCCAAAAACTTGGGTATCTGGTGTTGGTGACACTGCGTATTGTTGCAATAGAAGCCGTTGCTGATGATGTGGGGGGGGGTCGCAGTTGTTGGTGACAACCCACTGGCTCGTTCTAGTGGCCGTAATTAATCTTTCCCGATGACAGGAGATCAGGTTCTTGACTGCTGTAATGATGAGGGGTTATGTCCTGATTCTTCATACAAGTGCACAGGCAAGTAAATCCAATATGGGACGTCTCCAGGACGTTAGTCCATCTCCTTCAGTTTTTCTCGTTGATTGACAGGTGACCCTCTCTGTCATCCAAGCTGAAAAGATAGACAGGTTACCCACTGCTTAAATAATCACTCTCCATGATAAGTACAATACCTAAAAGACGTGGTGATTATTACAACAGTCAACTTAGAGCAAGGCTGAAAAGACTAAGTTTATTATTGGTCCAAAGTGAAGCTTTCAACCAATAAATCCACTAGAATACAAGGCAGGCATGTACTTACAGTAGTGTTGGGAGCTGTGAGTCGAGTGATTTACTGTTTGACCAGAGCCCCACACGTCACCTTTTGGGGGGGGAAGAGGGAGGGGAAGGGATAGTGGGAGCTAGACTGACCCTACGTTAACAAACAGCCGGCAATCAAACTATCACTTTAGGGGTGGGGGAGAAAAGGCGGGAATAGCGGGAGCTGGACTTACCCTACCTTAACAAGTAGCCGGCAATGAAACTATTGTTACTATATATTCCCTCGCTACTCCTATCTATTGAACTTTTCCCTCACACGCACACCTAGCACCATATTGTTTTCTGAGTAGCTTGTCTGGGTAAACAGTAGAGGGGTGCAAAGCACGACCACACTCTACCTCATCCAGGCAGCGAATGTGATTGTTACATATTAATATATGTACCTACCTATATATAATATTTGTACATCAAGTTTTAAATAAAAAAATTATTATTATTATTAAAGATTCGCCGGTATTCTCCAAGCCCGGCCTTGGCTCCCTCTTTAGGGAGCGTCTGAGACCTAAGTCTCCCATGGGAGGAGGCACAAGTACTTCCTCATCTTTGGGACAATGTGTCCCCAGGCCTAGCCACAAACTAGGCCTCTTTGGTCTGCCATCCCTGCCCCAAGGGGGCTAATGGGAATGACAGGCTTGTGAGCTGCAAGCTCGGGCTCAGGCACCTACCCTACCTTAGAAGGGTCTATTCTATTCTATTCTATTTGATTCGCCGGTACGGTATCCCGGCCCGGGTCTCTTCCATTTTGGTGACCTGGCATTGGCTCCCCGGGTAGGGAAGTGTCGTTTATCTTTACTTGCACCTGCGTGGCAGGTCTTCAGCAGGAAAGGGGGGCTACCTCACCGGCTCTATGGCCATATGACTTACCAAACGTTAGTGTGTGCTAACAGCGGCTGGTGTGCAGTGCAATGGACGCCCAAAGCAGGCCCTCGCAGCAACTTTAGCGGGGTGACGGATGACATGCAATGACTGGAAGTAAGGTTTCCAAGTCCCTGACAGCTAAGTACACAAGATGTGCTGCCTCATCCTCTCGGGCCTGCCCCACTGGGGTCATTGGGAAGTGTCTACGGCGAAGGGGCATCGTAGCCGGGCAGTCTAACACATAGTGCACCAAGGGCTTCGGAACCATTTGGTCACAATGGTCACAGAGCTCCTCTCATGCCCGTTCAACAATCCGTGCAGTGGTGGGATACCCTAAGCATAGGCGGTGGATATGCACCCTCAGTTCTCTAGACTGTGTCCGAATACTTGGAGGGGGCACCCTGTGGGTCGCCCTGACATACCAACAGAGGCTCTGTGAATCCCCAGGGTCACGGAATGGGCGTCTGGCCACACTGGCAGCCCACAGCACAATCTGGCTGAGGCTGATGGAGATTGCAGCACGTGGCTGTGCCTCGAGGGTTGCAGTCCTAGCAGCCTCATTTGCAGCATCATTGCCAGGGATACCCACATGGCTCGGGATCCAGTTGATGGTAGCCCTGCGACCCTGGGCCATGAGAGTCTGCAGGTCACCCCAGATTGAAGTGATTAAGTGTATGTTGTCCTTTGGCTCTCTGTGCATAAGCGCTTGGATCACTGCCTTGGAATCAACGTGGATGATGGGGGAATGCTGATGGTCTGCAAGTGCATGCTGCAGAGCTTGTTGGATGAAAAAGAGTTCAGCCTGGAGGATGGTGCAATGGTCTGGGAGGCGCCAACCTGCTGTCAGATTGCTGTGGAACATCCCAGCAGCTGTGCGGCCTGCCACTGGGTCTCTGGAGCCATTGGTGTAATACGCAAACACCCTGGGCCTTCTGCACCCACAATGCTAGCCGAGGCAAGTCGTTGCAGAATGTCCTGGGTGCAATGCCTCTTGCTGTCTGGTAGGGTTGTCCAGTGCACCTCAAACAGCTCTGGTGCCCAAGGGGGTGGCACCGTGTAATTCGCTGCCAGTCCGTCGCAACCTCCCGCCTGGAGCAATGTCATGGGCAAGAGCTTCCGTGTGGCATCTGCTACCGACCACATCCATCGGCGGCCGGGATGCAGTGGAATGACCTGTCCCTGGCAGACCCGTAAATCTCTCATCAGTTTGTCAGTCCCTGGGAGTCGGAGATACTTTGCAATCCTCTTGGCAGCTACCAGTTGGATCCTGTCTTCAAGAGGCTGTAGCTGCACCTCAAGGTTCAGAGCCACTGCATTGGCCCACCTAGGAGCCCCCAGCATGGCCCGTACAGCTGTGTTCTGGATGACACAGAGGGATTTGATGTTTGTGGGTCTGGCGTGAACCAGAGCAAGTGCCCCATAGTCAACGAGGGAACGTATTGCCTGGATGTAGAACAACCTCATGACCTCGAGGCTGACCCCAACCCTAGGGTTGGCCATGGCACTCAATGCCCTGACCCTCTGCAGAGCCCTCTCTTTAATGTGGCACACATGTTTCTGGAAGGTGAGGTGCCTGTCAATGTAGATGCCAAGGTACCTATAACTGTGAACCCACTCCCAGGACCCGCAGCCTCTGACTGGGCACCCTGGTGTGAAGGATCATGGCTTTGGATTTTGCCGCAGATATCTTGAGCCACAAGTGACGGCAAGTGGAAGCCAGCAGATCGAGGTCCTCCTGGGCACGCTGCAAAGGCTGGCGCTTCCTAGGTATGACAAGTGCCAGGTCATCGGCATAGCTGAGGAGGATGGTGCCTCTGGAGAAAGGCAGGTACACCAGCTGGTGCATTAGTACATTGAACAGGGTGGGACTAAGCACCCCGCCCTGTGGAGTGCCGTTGTCCAGGGTCTTGAGAGAAGAGGCATGCTCCTGGAAGTGTACCCGGGCCCGCCTGTCCTGGAGATAGGAACGAAGCCATGAAAGCAGCCTGCCTTTAACCCCCCTGTGGGCCAAGAGTGAGAGGATGGCAGGTGCACTGGCTAGCTCAAAAGCTTTCTCAAGGTCAAGAAAGACAACAATGTGGGCTTGGGCATCTGACCCAATGCCGGCCAATAGAGTGGTAAGGCTTTCGAAAGTGCCTACTTCTCTGGTGAAGCCATAGAGGTGTTTATGAGGAGGGCCAAGCTTCCACCTCAGGTGCTCCAACACCATCCTTTCAGACACCTTCGAGATGCAACTGGTTATGGAGATGGGTCTCACACTGCCAGGATCCCCAGGCTTAGGAATCGGTATGATGTCAGCCTCCTTCCATACGACAGGGAGTTTGCCAGCTCGCCAAGTCCGGTTGACGACCCCCAGGACAGCTGAATGTCCAGAATGGCCAGACCGAGTGATCATGCCATAGGTGATACCATCATGCCCCGGTGCAGTGTCCCGATGAGATGTGAAGGCTGCCTGGAGCTCCTGGTCGGTGAAGTCTTCATCCGTGACATCCCCAGCCTGGCATGCCGCTTGGATCACCATCATCCTTCTAGGAAGGAGGGTGGCTTGGAGGTCCTGGAGATTCTGAGGCAGTTGAGCCATGGCCGCTCTGGAGGTGAAAAGGTCCACCAGACGTTCTGCCTCCACTGCGGGGTCTGGGTGCAACCGAGCCACACTGCGACGCTGCCCAGTGGCCAATCGTAACTTGGTCCAGATCTCAGATAAGGTGGAGGAGTAGCTGAAGGAGGCACACCACTCGAACCATTTAGCCTGCCGGACCCTGTGCGAGACATGGCATGCATGCCGCTCCACTTCCCTGAGCAGACACATGGACTCAACCGTGGGATTACGCCTGTGCATCTTGCGTACGACATTGATGCGGTGGTTCTGCTCCCTGATGTCCTCATTGTAAAACCACCAGTCACGTTTATATGACCCTCCGCTTGTAATCTTAGGTATGGTTGCCTCAGCTGCACATGTGAAGGCCGCCTGCAAGCTTTGAGCTGCCTCATCTGGGTTTTCCGAAAGAGGAGACTCTGCCCACCAGCGCTCAATGACCTCCTGGAAGCACTGCCAGTCGGCCTTTTTTAGATTCCATCTGGGGGTAGGTGTGGGGGGCGGGCACCGCTGGACCATTAGCGTGGTGATCACTGCAAAGTGATCACTGGTTAGACGGGGGTGGACCTCTCATCTCGCACTCGAGAGCAACCGCCTAGAGATGAGTGTGACATCCAAGCGGCCTCCGTAGTGATGGGTTGGCTCACCATTATTGAGGAGGGCGATCTCAGGGACCTCCTCCAGCACAGCCGCAAGGTGCCTCCCAGCTGCGTTGGTAGGAGAGACAGAAGAAAGTATTGGGTGGTGGGCATTGACATCCCCAGCCACAACAAGACCCTCCTGTGGGGCGAGTGCTGCCACCTCTGAAATGTCAAGGGTATACCGAGAGCTTCTGTAAATATTGTAAACGACGAGAGGTCCATCCGCTAGGTGTAGGGTGACAGCCTGAACCTCTACGCCCTCCCCACAGTTAATGGGGTCATTGAAGATTGAATGAGGGATAGTGGTCCTGACGTAGATCGCCGTGCCCCTGCCAGTCCCTTCCAGGCGCTGAAGGTAGGCCGAGAATCCCTGTATACTTGGCTGCATTTGACATGAATCGGTAAGTGTCTCATGAAACAGAAAGACATCAACCTCATCCTGAACTGCAGCTTCAATCACTAAGTGAATTTTCCGCTGCAGCCCGCAAATGTTCCACTGGAGGATCTTCAAGGGCCACAGAGGTGGCACACTGATTCCATCTCTGCCTGGGACTCGTCGTCCGTTGTCGGCGACTCCGGGACCTCCTCCATCAAGGACTGGAAGGACTCCTGGATGATGGCTTGAAGTTCCATTGAGTCTTTCCTGTCAAGTAGGACCACGCCCAGCATCCATGACAGGAGCTGCCTGCAGGCGCCCTTGTCCTCTGCCGACGACAGCAGGCGACAGAGGAGTGCTGAGATGACCCCGATGGTTTTCTTCAGTCGATCCGGAAATGATCGACCATTACCTCTGCAGGCATTGAGCTTAACGACCCGTCGAGTCGGGGCTGGGTCACTGGGTATGTCTGGGTGGCTGTAGACACTGCATAAGCTGGGTGCACCCTGGGCCCGGCCTGAGTGGCCATGGGCTTCTGGGTCCCCCGGCGGGGAACCTCTGCCTGACTCTGGCCGCTCACAGTAGGGGCCTTCCCTTGGGAAGAGGCCTGCTGGTGGTATGGCAAGGAATGTTGGTGCCCAGCTGGGACCTGCTGGGCAATGTGCCTGGCCTGTGGCTGTTTTTCCCAATGATTCTGTCTTCTTGGCCACCTTGCCATCTTACCCCACAGTTGACCGCGCTGCTGCAAACCAGTGCCTGCCCCCTGATGCCACCGCTGGGAGCCCAGTGCTGGGAACTCGCTGGTAATGCCCTCCTGCGGTATCCGGGGAACTGTGGTTGGAGCCCATACCGACTGTTGCTGGGCAGTTCCAAGGCTGGTATAAACCTTGGTAATAAATACCGACAAGTTGGTTTAGAAAGACACGTAAGCAAACACTATAACATATTTATTAGAAAACGTTTCGGTCCTGGGACCTTGATCACTTCTGAGAAGTGATCAAGGTCCCAGGACCGAAACGTTTTCTAATAAATATGTTATAGTGTTTGCTTACGTGTCTTTCTAAACCAGTTCCAAGGCTGGGTGGCATCGGGGCTCTCGGGTCGTTCCGATGATGAACCTGCTGCCAGTGCTGCGCCATCACAGGACAGCTCTGGTTCCAGGCATGGTGCCTCTTTGAGCAGTTGGCACACCTGGGCTCTGGCCGAAGGGCCTCGCCAGTTAGCTGTTTGAGGATTGCAATGCAGTCCTTCGAGTCGTGTGCCTTGCTGCACACACCACACTTCTTCTCTTGCTGGCAGGTGGCTGCAATATGATTGAACCCCTGACAGTTGAAGCATTGTACAGGGCCTGACAGGTATGGTCGGGTCTTGAATCTTCCCCAGACCCCAAGGTCCAGGTGCGTGGGAAGTGGACCTTTGTGGTGGATCAGCACCTGGCGGGTGGGCACCTTGTTCGCCGTTGCAGTGAGTCACTCCGCCTTGACAATATTGAGCACTCCCAAAATGGGGTCCAGTGGGAGGGGCACACCAGTTCCACCATGCTTAGATGGGTCACAACCAGCCCCTTCAACTCCTCGTAAGAGTCGTCATCCCAAGGAATGACCAGAACCTCGTTCCTGAGAGTGAACTCGCAGCAGAACTTGAGGCGGGGTAGACCTTCCAGATACCTTACAAATCCGTAGTTGGGAACCTTGAATTTGTTGAAGGCCCTGGTTGCTTGTGCCCGAGCTGAGCGGGAACTCCTCCTTCTACGTGGAGTCAGTCAGTCCCCGTCCACGGTGGAGGCCGGCGCAACTGGAGTAGGGACCAGGGATGGCTCCATCCTTGCCAGTTGAGGAGCTACAGCTTCCCGGCTTCCTTCGACGACCCCTATGGCCATCTGGGGGTGCAAGTCCCCTTGGGTAAGGGCTGCCGACGGACCTAGTGGCAGATTGGTAGATACAATAGTCTCCACTGCATCCTTGGCCTTCTTGGTGGGGGCTCCCACCTGCCCCACGTCGTCCTCCAACTCGTCCCCGCATTCCAATGAACGTTTAGGCCGCTCTCTTGGATCTGTCATGGTGACTGTAGGTGTGGGGACAGAGCCAGCAGCAGAGCTGCTGCCTGTGACCTCACAGCCGCCCACACTGGGTGCAGAGCTGTGAGGCTCAGAGCCCCGTCGGGGCCCGTAGCCACCCTCTCGTGGCTCACTGCTCTGAAGCACTGAACACAGTCCAAGGATCACCAGGAATGACGCTAATCTGTGCGTAAACTAACACAGATTTGCGAACACAACACACACTGTTTTCTAATCTTCGTCCAGTCGATAATCCTTATGAATCTCCAGTCCAGTTTTGATCACGGAGGTGTCCCTTACAAGGGTTAGGCATGGTGTCGATGAAATAAAAAAATAATTTATTATTATTAAAGATTAGCCGGTATTCTCCCGGCCCGGGCCTTTTCCAAGTGGTGGCCCGGCCTTGGCTCCCTCTTTAGGGAGTGTCTGAGACCTAAGTCTCCCATGGGAGGAGGCACAAGTACCTCCTCATCTTTGGGACCAACTGTCCCCAGGCCTAGCCACAAGCTAGGCCTCTCTGGTCTGCCATCCCCGCCCCAAGGGGGCAAATGGGAATGACAGTCTTATGAGCTAAAGGCTCGGGCTCAGGCACCTACCCTACCCTAGAAAGGTTAGGCATGGCGTCGATCTAAAAAAAAATAAAAAAATATATATATATATATACTAGGGGTTTCTTTAATATTAGCTAAATTAAAGATTCCACTAGTTTATAATATTATCTGGTTCAGGGATATGTATTATTACGATTTTACCAGGGTATGATGTGTAAATATATATTTATGTATTTTTAGTAATGTGTTAAGTAGGTAGGTAACAGCTGGCTAAGAGCTTCAACAAGGTATGTCCTGGGAGGGTAGTTTAGTCTGGTCTACCCTCACCCCTTTGACGAATAGACGTCATGAAGGGGTTAACTGTGTTAATTCAGTTTGCTCTCTCTGCCGACTCAGTGAGCATTGGCTAAGCAATACCTCTAGTACTCCGCCTTATACTCGCTTGGATAGATAATTGTGTTGTAGAAACTCCTGAACCGGCTGGAGGTACATTCTAAAGTGAAGTCTGCGGACAGTTATATACGGTTACCTTCAGTATTACGATGTTACGACCTGTGTCATATTTAGAACTTTAAGTGATATTTACCTTATGTCAGTGTGTTACTCAGTGAAAGTGTTTCTTCTCAATGTATATACTCACGTTCAAGAATGTGTCATTAATGAGGAAGCTGTCCTATTCCTCTGATCATTAACAAGTGTAGTGACCATAATGACAGTCTCTGGAAGGGGTCTATGATGTTCATTCTATTTAAGTGTTTTCTTATGTGAATGAAAGTTTCTGACGAAGTGATATTTAATAGATATTTATGAATATCTAAGAACTATTTAAGCTTCTAAATAAAAAGAAACAAGAAAAGACTGAGTAACTACTATTTGTGCCTTACATTTCTGAGTTTAAAAGTCTCTTTTCATTCTATGAAGTGTTTTGTAACAGAGTGAACTAACCAGGCTAAAGATTAAGATTCGAACCGTAACAATTATATACTAGGTTATAGTCCCTATCTTCAGTAAATACTCCGATACATTCCCTATCTGGTATATATTCTGATATACTACTTATCTTAACTATATGCTATGTTGTCAAGAGTAGTGTTCAACTCTGTTGTGAACAGTGGTGTTCAACTCTGTTGTGAACAGTGGTGTTCAACTCTGTCGTGAACAGTGGTGTTCAGCTCTGTCGTGAACAGTGGTGTTCAGCTCTGTCGTGAACATGGTGTTGCTCTGCGTGAAATGGTGTTCAGCTCTGTCGTGAACAGTGGTGTTCAGCTCTGTCGTGAACAGTGGTGTTCAGCTCTGTCGTGAACAGTGGTGTTCAGCTCTGTCGTGAACAGTGGTGTTCAGCTCTGTCGTGAACAGTGGTGTTCAGCTCTGTCGTGAAACAGTGGTGTTCAGCTCTGTCGTGAACAGTGGTGTTCAGCTCTGTCGTGAACAGTGGTGTTCAGCTCTGTCGTGAACAGTGGTGTTCAGCTCTGTCGTGAACAGTGGTGTTCAGCTCTGTCGTGAACAGTGGTGTTCAGCTCTGTCGTGAACAGTGGTGTTCAGCTCTGTCGTGAACAGTGGTGTTCAGCTCTGTCGTGAACAGTGGTGTTCAGCTCTGTCGTGAACAGTGGTGTTCAGCTCTGTCGTGAACAGTGGGTGTTCAGCTCTGTCGTGAACAGTGGTGTTCAGCTCTGTCGTGAACAGTGGTGTTCAGCTCTGTCGTGAACAGTGGTGTTCAGCTCTGTCGTGAACAGTGGTGTTCAGCTCTGTCGTGAACAGTGGTGTTCAGCTCTGTCGTGAACAGTGGTGTTCAGCTCTGTCGTGAACAGTGGTGTTCAGCTCTGTCGTGAACAGTGGGGGTTCAGCTCTGTCGTGAACAGTGGTGTTCAGCTCCTGGGAAGGAGTGGTAGTTCTGGGTTGTATGAAAGGTGGGTTCAGTCTTGTTCGGGTTTTAAAGGAAGGGGAAAGTTATTCTGTAACTTGATTATAGGTGGTGGTTCATGGAGGGGGTAAACAATGGGAAGGAGAAAGGGGGAAAGTTGTTCTTGGGGGTTGGAAGGATGCCCGAAAGTTAGGAAGAGTACTTGTAACTGGGAAGGCTTGAAAGGAAGAGGAAAGTTTTTGGTAACTGAATGCATAGGCTATTGGTGGCGGGAGAGCAGGAGCATAAAAAATGAATCAGCTTCTGGACGCATTCTTTATTTGCAGAGGACAGGTGGGTTTCACAGGCATGTGATCTTTCTGTGGCCATGTCTCTCTCCGGGCCAAGGCACAGAAGAGAAAGTAGGCATTATTACTGGAATGAGAAAACTTTAGAGGAAGTGAAGAAACAGGTCTGGGGTACTAACTGAAGTAGGCATAGCCGTATAGGGGCATTCACGCCTTCCTGCGTCGAGGATGCAAAAAGAACCTCAGCTGGCAGAACAGATAGGTCTCCTAGCGAGACGGTACAGGCATCTAGGAGTTGCTAGGCCATGGGGAACCCCCAAAGAGGCATCTCGGAACCATGGAGACTGGCTGATAAAAATGGTACTGTCTCTCTCACTGCCGGAACAAGGCAAGACGAGAAACACTGAGTTAAACATCAATCATTACATGCAGTGGGACACATCAGAAAAAAATAAATCTTTTTCCTATAGGGGAAAATTTAAAGGGAAACCCCAATTTAATGCAGGTGCGAGTGTATTCTCTCAAGTTCGTGGTACAGGCAGGAGGTTAGTTTAAGGGATCCCACTTTTTCACCTTTACACTGCACTCTGGCAGGATACTGTCAAACATACGCAGCTTCCTCACTGGGGATGGCTGGGCTATTGACAAAGACGGGCACGGTTACTTCTTCACGAAGGTCTGAAGCACCAGTTAGAGTTGCGCAGGTTTCATCAACCTGGGCCACACTTGGGGGTGCCTCTCGAATGAGGTCATCGTCGGTAATCGGCCACTGAGGACTTCTGGCAAGCGACTCAAAGGGCATTTCTCAAGGTACTGTCGCTGGGGCTCTCCTGCCCGGCAAGAGGGGCTTGGGGAGAGCGACTCGGCGAAACATTGGGAGTCGTAACATCATACACTGTACTGCAGTGAGCGGACTAGCAGTCAAAGTGACATCATCTTTGTGCAGGCTACTCACTGAAGCTATGACACAAGGCTGATACAGTGCCTGCCGTCAGGGTCTAACTGCGGCTTGACGAGTGTCATTCTCTCGGCAGTTGGAGTTACAGCAGAGGTTAGTTTAAGCATCCCCAGACTTGTTTCTATACATTATAACTGCACTCTGGCAGCTCACTTCACTCAGTCAACAGGTCTACTCAGTCTCTCCCTCACTGGGCATGGCCCTCCCGGGCTATTGGCACAAATGCACGGCCAGTGTACCTACTATCTTGCAAATAAAGTAAGAAGCCTCTGAAGCCTTACCATTACTCCCCGCTACCAAGAACCACCAATTAACTCATAATAAATGGAGTTTATGAAAAGACAGAGAAAGTTAGAAAGTGGTTATCAAAGGAATGGGAAAATTAGAAAGTAATTATCCTTGGATGATATCAAGGAACATAAGAAAGAAGAAAAACTGCAACATGCCTACTGACCCATGCAAAGCAGGTCCATGTCTTTCCCCTCCCCCCCAGATTAGCCCAATGACCCACCTAGTCAGGTCACTTTCACTTAAAGGAGCAAGGCATCAGACCTAGTAGCACAAGCTAGTCAGGTCTAACTCACACCCACCCACACCCAGTCATGTATTTACCTAACCTATTTTTAAAACTACACAACGTTTTAGTCTTAACTGTACTCGGGAGTTTGTTCCACTCATCCACAACTCTATTACCAAACCAGTGCTTTCCTATATCCTTCCTGAATCTGAATTTTTCCAACTTGAAACCATTGCTGCGAGTTCTGTGTTGGCGGGAAATTTTCAGTACGCTATTTACATCCCCCTTATTTATTCCTGCTTTCCTTATATACACCTCGATCATATCCCCCCTAATTGTACACCTTTTGAGAGGGTACAGATTCAGTCCATCCTCACAGGGAAGATTTCTGATATATAGGATCAGCTTTGTCATCCTCATCTGTACGTTTTCCGGAGCATTTATATCCATTCTGTAATATGGTGACCAGAACTAAGCAGCATAGTCTAAATAAGGCCTAACCAAGGATATACAGAATTGAACAACCTGAGGACTTCTATTATTTATACTTCTAGATATGAAGCCAAGGATTCTGTTAGCTTTATTGTGAACATTAATGCACTGTTGTCTTGGTTTTAGATTATTGTTAACCAGAACTCCTAAATCCTTTTTGCAATCAGTATTAAGATCTACATTATTTAGTTTACATGTGGCATGGTTATTTTCCTGTCCAACATTTAGAACTATGCATTTGTCTATATTAAACTGCATCTGCCCTTCTTAGACCTGTCGGTCTCCTTCCTCAGACATAACCTAATTACCCCCCAATCCCCCCTTCCCTATCCCATCCTCCCCTTTTTCCTTTCCTCCTCCTCCCTACCCCTCCCTTTTGCCCTTCCTCTTTTTGGCCTTTGGTATTTTTCCTACAGGCACACTAGTTCATAGGTATGGGGAAGGGTACCGAGGTCCATCCCATTCCGTTGAGGTTCTTGGTGGTGGCGTAGTTTGCCGTGGGATATGCATCGCCTGAGGATGTCCCGATCCCTCTCCGGTATCCCGGAGGGTGGCTTTGGGTGTCTTTCGGGCGACGGGTGTATCTCTGGAAGCCACCTTTCGGATTCTGGGGTTGGTGGCCAAAGGAGGTATGCTTTGTGGCAGATATCCGGCCACCCTCTCTTTTGTAAACCGAGGTAGCTCAGAAGATGTGAGGTTGCTATCCCGGATTGCTGGTTTACTGGCATGAAGGGTAGGGTATGGCACGGGTTCCATGCTGCATCTGTGCTACTTGCGGTGCTGAGGTCCTCTTGGGCGCGGAGGGAGATTTCTGGCCCTTTCATTCCTCCTAGGAACTATCCCTCCCCTGTCCCCTCTTTTTTTATTCTTTTTTTTTTTTTTACTTTCATTTTCTTTTTTTTTTCTTTTTATTCTTAAAAACAAAAAGAAATAAGTAACCTAACCATGGAGTCCCAAATCCATGACCCAGCTACCCCTGGGCCCCTTATTGTTACCGAACCCTGTTCTGACCTCGCCTCGTCTTTTGGCCACTCTTTGGACACTCCTAAGGCCCCTGTACCTCTTGCTGGTGCTGTTTCCTCACCCGCTTCAGGTACCAGGGCTTCCACTGACTCCTTCGATTTGTCTGACCTCCACTCTCCTTTGACTACGCTTCCGGCCTCTCCCTCTATGGTGCGACGATTTTCGAATCGCCAGCCCGTCTCACATCGGACCGACTCTGGCCCCACTTCCAAATGCCAACGACAATCTCATGATGTTACTTCGTTACCTTCCCATTCAGTTTCAGACCACACAATGGACTAAATTCTTTATGACCGACTTCTTCTACTGCCCATCTTTCTGACCATAGTATTGGCAAAGTGCTCCCATGCCACTCTTAAGTGTGGTATGTGCATCATCACAGTCCAGAATTCTACCCAAGCTCATGATCTTTCTCTTCTTTCACATATCGATACTATTCCTATCACTATCGAAAAACATAATTCCCTCAATTCTTCTAGTGCTACTGTTATTCTGCCCCATACCATAGTCCAGCAGAATTTCCAAACATGTGGCAATGACATTCTCGAACAGCTGGAACTCCAAGATCTCCCAATTCTCAAGGTAGACACTTATGTTCTTCCCGCCCACGGGTGAAGACAATGCCCTTGCAATGTGGCTCGTTTAACTTTTGACATCCGTGAACTCCCATCCTCTGTTTATGTAGCAGGACATTGGTTACAAGTTTGGAAGGTGATCCCTACACCGCAACAGTGTAGGAATTGCTGTCGATTTGGCCACCCAGCAAAATATTGCAGATCTATAGCCGAATGCCCAGTCTGTGGTGCCGATAACCATTCTAATACATCTTGCAATCGACCTCCCTCTTGCCTTAATTGTCATGAGGTTCACCCTTCGTACTCTTGCCGTTGCCAGGTCTACTTAAATGAGTGGGAAATTCGTTGCCTCAATTGGCAGAAGGTCTCCCTTATGCTATGGCAGTTTCTCATCTCCGCCTCCAAGGGAGACTACCCTGTGTTTCTTATTCTCGTGTTTCGAAACGTCCACCCACTTCTGGGGTCCTATCTTCTGCAGCCTCCTCTGCTGTTGTCAGTCCCATAGTCATCCTGTATCTAATTCTTTTGCTGTCCTGGGCTCAGACATCCCTACTTCAACACCTCAGTCTGTCCTCACTTTTTCGTGTTCTTCCTCACAAACCCCGGTATTGACAAGATCTCGTACGACACCTCCTCCCAGTCGTCCCTCTACTTCTCAGAGGTCCAACAAATCTCCTTTAACCCCTCCTTCCCTTCATCCACCTTCACATTTTACCTTCCCGGCCTCTGTATCTAGGTCTTCCCCTTTCTCTGGCCCCAGTGGCCTGGTGGCTAAAGCTCCTGCTTCACACACGGAGGGCCCGGGTTCGATTCCCGGCGGGTGGAAACATTTCGACACGTTTCCTTACACCTGTTGTCCTGTTCACCTAGCAGCAAATAGGTACCTGGGTGTTAGTCGACTGGTGTGGGTCGCATCCTGGGGGACAAGATTGAGGACCCCAATGGAAATAAGTTAGACAGTCCTCGATGATGCACTGACTTTCTTGGGTTATCCTGGGTGGCTAACCCTCCGGGGTTAAAAATCCGAACGAAATCTTAGGTTATCTCTTATCGTCCTCCGTGTACTGTGCCTTCCTTCCCTGTCCCCTCCCAAGTTTCTTCCTTTTCTGCCATCTCCCGGGTTTCTGCCTCTTCTGTCCCCTCACACACTTCTCCAGTTCCCTCCACCCTTTCGCCTCCCCCTACCTTGGTACAGTCCATTACAGCTCCGAACTTTACTCAAACTCCTCCTTCTTCCATCTCCAATTTTGCCTCCCATACGATGTCTCTGAACTTCAAAAAACTTGAAGCAATCTCTGAATATATTGCAGAGACCAAACCATCAATGGACACTGATCCACCCTCTGTTCCTTCTCTTTCCTCTTCTCCATCTGCGCAACTCCTTTCTTCACAACGCACCGTTCCTTCACTACTTGAACTTTTTCCTTTGCCACCGCATGTGGACTTTTCTAACCCTTCTAGTCCATAGGTATCCTTACCTGCAGATTTCAGGTATCTTTATCATTGCCAATTATGGCCTATTTTCAGTGGAATATTTGCGGCCTCAGGGGTAATCGGGGTGAGCTTCAGATGTTGCTCTCCCAGTTTTCCCCTGTTGGTGTTTGCTTACAGGAACCAAAATTACACTCTGCCGTTATCTATCCCATCTCAGGCTATAATTTATTGTATTCTTCAGATCCTTTTCCTGATGGGACCTTTAATGAAAGTGCCCTTCTTCTACGCACTGATATTCCGTACCATCAGCTATTTGTTCGTACTTCGCTGCATTACACAGCAGCCCGTATCCACTTGCATAGGTGGTATACACTCTTCTTTGTATCTCTCTCCTTCTCGAGCATTATCTATCCCGGATATTGCCTTACTTGTTTCGTCATTACCGACACCACTTCTGTTACTTGGCGATTTTAATGCCCATCATTTCCTCTGGGGGGTCTCACTGTGATTCCCGTGGCATTCAGTTAGAGGCTTTTCTTGCTACCAACCCCCTCCATGTTTTAAATACAGGTACTCACACTCATTTTAATCCTCGGACTCATACTCTCTCTTGCATCGATCTCTCAGTCTGCTCTTCCTCTGCCGCATTAGACTTCACCTGGTCTGTTCTCCTGGACTTACATGACAGTGATCATTTCCCAATTATTCTTAGTTCCCCTTCATATTCACCACCTCTTCATATCCCACGCTGGCAATTTGATCAGGCAAATTGGAACCTTAACTCACAACTGTTTTTAGTGAGGTTCCTTCTTCGTCTTCCATTGATGAGCTTTTACACCTCTTCTCGTCCTCAGTTTTAACCGCAGCTTCTCATTCTATGCCCCAAACTTCGGGCAGGAATTCTCAGAAATGCGTGCCTTGGTGGTCTCCTGCTTGTGCTCGTGCAGTACGTTTGAAACGCCCTGCGTGGGGCAGGTACCGGTACAAGAGAACCACGGAGAGGCTTTTTGATTTTAAGCAGAAGCATGCAATCGCTCGCCATATCATCAGTGACGCTAAATGCACTTGCTGGCGAGATTGTCTCCACCATCACCTCTGCTTCCTCTGAGTGCATTCTGGAAAAAAGTACGAAAACTGAGTGGTAAATATTCTCCTGACCCGGCTCCTGTTCTGCAGGTTGCCGGTGTTGATATAGCAAACCCACTAGATGTTGCCAATGAAATTGGCAATCGTCTGGTCGGTATTTCTCAGGGGCTCCATCTATGCCCCTCGTTTCTGTCCTCAAAGGCTGCCAGAGAGTTAGCACCCTTGGACTTTCCTTCTCTCAGAGAAGAACAGTATAATGTGCCTTTTACACTTCAGGAACTGAAGACAACACTCTCAGCTTGCCGATCATCGGCAGCTGGGCCCGACGACATTCATATTGGTATGCTACAATATTTACATCAGTCAACCCTTGCAGTCCTATTACGCCTTTTTAATCTTATTTGGTCACAAGGAGTTCTTCCACAGCTGTGGAAATCTGCCATTGTTCTCCCTTTCCGCAAACCGGGTACTACGGGACATGAAGCCTCCCACTATCGTCCCATTGCTCTTACCAGTGCAATTTGCAGTGATGGAATGCCTGGTAAATAGACGTTTAATGTGGTATTTAGAGACGCACAACAGTCTCTCCACTCGTCAATATGGCTTTCGTCAGGGCCGTTCTACCATAGACCCCTTACTATGCTTGGATACGTATGTTCGTAATGCCTTTGCGAATAACCACTCAGTTATTGCCATATTTTTTGATGTTAGGTAAGACACATATGCAACAGTTAGGTATCTTTATTTCGAAACGTTTCGCCTACACAGTAGGCTTCTTCCATGGAACAATACTCTTCTCCAGACTGAGGGACTGACCACCTCAAAACTTTAAGGGTGATGGACTGATTACATCGTCTTCAAGTATCTTCTGCTTCTATCAACTTTTCTGTACTCGACTGTGTAGGCGAAACGTTTCGAAATAAAGATACCTAACTGTTGCATATGTGTCTTACCTAACAACCTGTCGGTATTTTATACCATTTTAATGTTCATATTTTTTGATCTTGAGAAGGCATATGACACAACTTGGAGGTATAATATTTTGGCCACAGCTCACTCCTTAGGCCTTTCGAGGCAATCTACCATCCTTCCTTAAGAACTTTTTAACTGACATACATTTCCGTTTTCGGGTTAATAATGTGCTCTCCCCGGACTTGATCCAAGCTGAAGGTGTTCCCCAGGGATGTGTTCTGAGCACACTTTTTCTCCTTGCTATAAATGATTTGGCCTCTAGTCTTCCATCCAATATTTGGTCATCACTCTGTTGATGGCTTCGCTATTGCCTGTGCAGGCGCTGACTGTCACCTCATTACAGTTTCTCTCCAGCATGCGGTCGACCGTGTTTCCAATTGGGCCACCACACATGGGTTTAAATTTTCTCAAGGGCCGAGAAAAACTAATTTTGGGTGTGATTTACAGGGCCCCAAATCTTGATAGGGAGTGCAGTAAACTTCTATGGTACGAAATTCGTAAGGCATCTACATACGAAAATGTGCTAATGGGAGATTTCAACTATAGACAGATTGACTGGAGCAATTTGACAGGAAATTTAGAGTCAGGTGACTTTCTTGATACGATCCAGGATTGTTTTTTAAAACAGTTTGTAACAGAGCCAACTAGGGGAAATAACCTCCTTGACTTGGTTCTTGCCAGTAGGGAAACACTAATTAATAATCTTGAGGTTAATGACGAGCTTGGGGAAAGTGATCACAAATCACTCAGTTTTAATATATCATGGAATTCCCCTAATAATGGCAATCGAGTCTCTGTCCCTGACTTCCGCTTGGCTAATTTCATAGGACTGAAAAATTACTTAGGTGGGCTGAACTGGAATGACCTGACTAAGGGTCAGGTAGGTGGTGATGGATGCCGATATGACGCTTTCCAGGGCATAGTTCTAGCTGCTCAGTCAAATTATGTTCCAAATAGGGAAATCAGATCAAACAAAAATGATCCTAAATGGATGAACAATAGATTAAAATATCTAATTGGTCAAAAGAGAGGCATATATAGGCAAATCAAAAGAGGAGAGGGGCAATTAAAAAATCGATATATTCAGTTAAAGAGAGAAATAAAAAAAGAAATTAGAAAAGCAAAAAGAGATTATGAGGTTAAAGTTGCAAGAGATTCGAAGACTAACCCAAAAGGATTCTTTCAGGTATACAGAAGATCAGGGACAAGATAGGCCCACTCAAAAGTTCCTCGGGTCAGCTCACTGACAGTGATAAGGAAATGTGTAGAAGTTTTAACACATACTTCCTCTCAGTTTTTTACACAGGAGGATACCAGCGATATTCCAGAAATGATAAATTGTGGAACAGGACGATAATAAACTGTGCACGATTAGGGTCACAATTGACATGGTCCTTAGGCAAATAGATAAACTAAAACCTAACAAATCCCCAGGCCCTGATGAACTGTATGCAAGGGATCTAAAGGAATGTAAAGAGGAGCTTAGCAAAACTTTAGCTAATCTTTTCAACACATCACTACAAACTGGCATGGTGCCAGATAAGTGGAAAATGGCAAATGTGATACCTATTTTCAAAGCAGGTGACAGGTCCTTAGCTTCGAACTATAGACCAATAAGCCTAACCTCCATAGTGGGAAAATTTATGGAATCAATAATTGCCGAGGCAGTTCGTAGCCACCTTGAAAAGCATAAATTAATCAACGAATCTCAGCATGGTTTTACAAAGGGGCGTTCCTGCCTTACGAATTTATTAATTTTTTTCACTAAGGTATTTGAGGAGGTAGATCATGGTAATGAATGATATTGTGTATATGGACTTCAGTAAGGCTTTTGACAGGGTCCCACATCAGAGACTATTGAGGAAAATTAAGGCACATGGAATAGGAGGAGAAATTTTTTCCTGGATAGAGGCATGATTGACAAATAGGCAGCAGAGAGTTTGCATAAATGGGGAGAAATCAGAGTGGGGAAGCGTCAAGAGCGGTGTTCCACAGGGGTCAGTGTTGGGCCCCCTGCTGTTCACAATATACATAAACGACATAGATGAGGGCATAAATAGCGACATCAGCAAGTTTGCCGATGACCCCAAAATAGGCCGTCGAATTCATTCTGACGAGGACATTAGAGCACTCCAGGAAGATTTGAGTAGACTGATGCAGTGGTCGGAGAGGTGGCAGATGCAGTTTAATATAGACAAATGCAAAGTTCTAAATGTTGGACAGGACAATAACCATGCCACATATAAACTAAATAATGTAGATCTTAATATTACGGATTGCGAAAAAGATTTAGGAGTTCTGGTTAGAAGTAATCTGAAACCAAGACAACAGTGCATAAGTGTTCGCAATAAAGCTGATAGAATCCTTGGCTTCATATCAAGAAGCATAAATAATAGGAGTCCTCAGGTTGTTCTTCAACTCTATACATCTTTGGCTAGGCCTAATTTAGATTATGCTGCACAGTTTTGGTCACCGTATTACAGAATGGATATAAATGCTCTGGAAAATGTACAAAGGAGGATGACAAAGTTGATCCCATGTATCAGAAACCTTCCCTATGTGGATAGACTAAGGGCCCTGAATCTTCACTCTCTAGAAAGACGTAGAATTAGGGGGGATATGATTGAGGTGTATAAATGGAAGACAGGAATAAATAAAGGGGATGTAAATAGTGTGCTGAAAATATCTAGCCTAGACAGGACTCGCAGCAATGGTTTTAAGTTAGAAAAATTCAGATTCAGGAAGGATATAGGAAAGTACTGGTTTGGTAATAGAGTTGTGGATGAGTGGAACAAACTCCCAAGTACAGTCATAGAGGCCAGAACGTTGTGTAGCTTTAAAAATAGGTTGGATAAATACATGAGTGGGTGTGGGTGGGTGTGAGTTGGACCTGATTAGCTTGTGCTACCAGGACGGTTGCCGTGTTCCTCCCTTAAGTCAAGGTGACCTGACCTGACTAGGTTGGGTGCATTGGCTTAGGCCGGTAGGAGACTTGGACCTGCCTCGCATGGGCCAGTAGGCCTTCTGCAGTGTTCCTTCGTTCTTATGTTCTTAAAACTCACCAAATTACTTTAACTAGACGCTCTATCATCTCCGATCATACTTTATACCTCTATGGCACCCGTATCCCTGAACGTGATAGTCAGGTTTCTAGGCCTCCTCTTTGACCTTAGGTTATCCTGGAAACCTCACATTACCTCTCTGAAGACAACTTGTCACAGCCGGCTGAACCTTCTTAAAACCCTTGCTCATCTTTCATGGGGAGCTGATCATCGAACTCTCCTTCACCTACATTCCACCCTCATTTTATCGAAACTTGACTATGGTGACCACATATATTTAGTTGCCTCTCCTGCTACTCTATCTAGCCTCAACCCTATTCATCACCAAGGATTACGTTTATGCCTAGGTGCTTTTTGCTCTTTTCCTGTTGAGAGCCTCTATGCAGAAGCGAACGTTCGATCCTTATCCGATCCCCGTGATGCCCATTGCCGTCGCTACTATGTACACTCTCATGATCTCCGCAATCCTTCCATTTATAGAATGGTCACCGATATTAGTAGACATTATTTGTTCGCTGCCCCTGTTTGCTCCGTCCCTTCTCTCTTCGCCTACATTCGCTTTTGTCTTCTCTTCAGTTTCCACCTTTCTATGTTCATGTAGCATCTCACTTTTCCATACCCCCCCTGGGAAGTTCCAGCTGTTCGAGTCTGTTCTTTTTCACTCCCTTGCTCGAAAGCCCAACTGTCTACGGTAGCTTCCCGCTCTTTTTCTTGACCACTTCCACTCTCATTCTCATGCCATTCCAGTGTACACAGATGGCTCTGACGGTGTAGGATTCGCAGCAGTGTTTCCGGACAGCGTTGTACGAGGGCATTTACTATCTTCGGCTAGTATCTTTACTGCTGAATTGTATGCCATTCTTGCAGCACTTATCCGTATTGCATCTATGCCTGTGTCATCATTTGTGGTTGTCTCAGACTCCCTTAGTGCTTTACAGGCTATACAGAAATTTGATACACCTCATCCCTTAGTCCTCCGTATCCAAATTTGGCTATGCCGCATCTCTACCAAGCATAAAGATATTGTTTTTTGTTGGGTCCCTGGTCATGTTGACGTACAGGGCAATGAACAGGCAGACACTGCTACGCGGTCAGCAGTACATGACCTACCAGTTTCATATAGAGGTGTTCCATTTACGGACTATTTTGCTGCAATATCTTCCCACCTTCACACCCGTTGGCAACAACGTTGGTCTACTCTACTCGGTAACAAAGTTCAATCTATTAAACCGAGTATAGGTTACTGGCCGTCTTCTTGTCACCAGTGCCGAGGTTGGGAGACTACTCTCTCCCGTCTCCGCATTGGCCATACTCGTCTTACTCATGGATATCTCATGGAGAGGTGCCCTGCTCCTCTCTGTGAGAATTGTCAGGTTCCATTATCGGTCAGCCACATTCTGTAAGACTGCCCACTTTATCAACGAGCACGCAGAATTTACCTCCAACGTCGTCTTCGCTCCGCTGCTCTCTCTTTACCTTCCCTTCTCGCTGATGGACCCACCTTTCAACCGGTCTCTCTAATTGACTTTTTAACAACTGACTTCACAAACTCTGATGATACCTTCAGCCCTTTCTACCTCGATCTCTTGCTACCCTCTACCCTGCACTATCCCCTGCCCTGCTGTTTTCTGTAACCCTTCCCCCTTCTGCCGCCCAATACCCTCGCTTCCTTTCCTACCCTGCAGTGCTGCACAGCCCTTGTGGCTTAGCACTTCTTTTTGATTATAATAATCTGCCCTTCTCCGACCATTGCATCAGTCTATTCAAATGATCCTGGAGTGCTCTAGTGTCCTCATTAGAATGAACTGGACGGCCTATTTTGGTGTCATCAGCAAATTTGCTTATGTCGCTATTTATTCCTTCATCTGTGTCGTTTAGGTAAACTGTGAACAACAAGGGACCCAACACTGACCCTCGCAGAACACCGCTTGTGACGTGCCCCCATTCTGATTTCTCCCCATTTATGCAAACTCTCTGCTGCCTACTTGTCAGCCATGCCTCTATCCAGGAAAATTTTTCTCCTATTCCGTGTGCCTTAAGATTCCTCAATAGCCTCTGAAGTGGAACTCTATCGAAAGCCTTACTGAAGTCCATATACACAATATCATATTCATTACCATGATCTATCTCCTCAAACACCTTAGTGAAAAAAGTTAGTGAATTCGTAAGACTAGAACGCCCTTTTGTAAAACCGTGTTGAGATTCGTTAATCAATTTATGCCTGTCAAGATGGATACGAATTGCTTCGGCAATTATTGATTCCATAAATTTTCCCACTATAGAGGTAAGGCTTATTGGTCTATAGTTCGAAGCTAAGGACCTGTCACCTGCCTTGTAAATAGGTATTACACTTGCCATTTTCCACTTATCAGGCACTATGCCAGTTTGTAGTGACATGTTAAAAAGATTAACCAAAGGTATGCTAAGTTTCTCTTTACATTCCTTTAACACCCTTGCAAACAGTTCATCAGGACCTGGGGATTTGTTAGGTTTTAGTTTCTCTATTTGTCTGAGGACCATGTCACTAGTTACCGCAATAGTGAAAAGTATTGATAATTGTATTTATAATTGTAAAGAGAAAGTAGGAAAGTATTTGTAGGAGAAGCAGCGCTGTATAGCCCTTGTGGCTTAGCGGTTCTTTTTGATTATAATAATAATAATTTGTAGGAGAAAGTTGGAAAGTACTCATACAGAGAGGTTATGGAGAGAAGGAGAAAGTTTGAAAGTACTTGTATCTGGAGATTATCAAGGCGAGAGAAAGAAAGCTGTTGTACCCGGTGGGTAGCAGAGGAGAAAGTTACAAAGCCGTTGTATCTGGAAGGAAAAGTTAGGAAGCGCTTAAACTGGAGATATAAGTAGCAACAAATACTTTCTAACATTCTCCCTTCAGATACAACTACTTTCTAACTTTTCCCTCCAGGTTCAACTACTTTCCAACTTTCTCCCTGCAGGTTCAACTACTTTCCAACTTTCTCCCTGCAGGTTCAACTACTTTCCAACTTTCTCCCTGCAGGTTCAACTACTTTCCAACTTTCTCCCTCCAGGTTCAAGTACTTTCTAATTTTCTCCCTGCATGTTCAACTACTTTCCAACTTTCTCCCTCCAGGTTCAACTACTTTCTAACTTTCTCCAGGTTCAACCACTTTCTAACTTTTTCCCTCCAGGTTCAACTACTTTTTAACTTTCTCCCTCCAGGTTTAACTACTTTCTAACTTTCTGCAGGTTCAACTTGCGTTCTTTACAATCGTCAGTTCTGGGCCAAGGGAGACAACACTGACGTGCATGGCTGGAAGACACCCGTGTGGACCGATGTATCTGTCAATTGCCTGGGTATCAATTCAGGTCCCACTGCCTCGGGTTACCCGGGCTGGGGAAACTTGGTAAGTACCATCAACCATTACCTCTGGTTTATTAAAACACACCTGATGGTAAGTTGATTACCATCATCCCCCCCATGATGGTAAGTTGATTACCATAATCCCCCCATGATGGTAAGTTGATTACCATCATCCCCCCCATGATGGTAAGTTGATTACCATCATCCCCCCCATGATGGTAAGTTGATTACCATCATCCCCCCCATGATGGTAAGTTGATTACCATCATCCCCCCCATGATGGTAAGTTGATTACCATCATCCCCCCCATGATGGTAAGTTGATACCATCATCCCCCCCATGATGGTAAGTTGATTACCATCATCCCCCCCATGATGGTAAGTTGATTACCATCATCCCCCCCATGATGGTAAGTTGATTACCATCATCCCCCCCATGATGGTAAGTTGATTACCATCATCCCCCCCATGATGGTAAGTTGATTACCATCATCCCCCCCATGATGGTAAGTTGGATTACCATCATCCCCCCCATGATGGTAAAGTTGATTACCATCATCCCCCCCATGATGGTAAGTTGATTACCATCATCCCCCATGATGGTAAGTTGATTACCATCATCCCCCCCATGATGGTAAGTTGATTACCATCATCCCCCCATGATGGTAAGTTGATTACCATCATCCCCCCCATGATGGTAAGTTGATTACCATCATCCCCCCCATGATGGTAAGTTGATTACCATCATCCCCCCCATGATGGTAAGTTGATTACCATCATCCCCCCCATGATGGTAAGTTGATTACCATCATCCCCCCATGATGGTAAGTTTGATTACCATCATCCCCCCATGATGGTAAGTTGATTTACCATCATCCCCCCCATGATGGTAAGTTGATTACCATCATCCCCCCCATGATGGTAAGTTGATTACCATCATCCCCCCATGATGGTAAGTTGATTACCATCATCCCCCCCATGATGGTAAGTTGATTACCATCATCCCCCCCCATGATGGTAAGTTGATTACCATCATCCCCCCCATGATGGTAAGTTGATTACCATCATCCCCCCCTGATGGTAAGTTGATTACCATCATCCCCCCCATGATGGTAAGTTGATTACCATCATCCCCCCCATGATGGTAAGTTGATTACCATCATCCCCCATGATGGTAAGTTGATTACCATCATCCCCCCCATGAGGTAAGTTGATTACCATCATCCCCCCCATGATGGTAAGTTGATTACCATCATCCCCCCATGATGGTAGTTGATTACCATCATCCCCCCCATGATGGTAAGTTGATTACCATCATCCCCCCATGATGGTAAGTTGATTACCATCATCCCCCCCATGATGGTAAGTTGATTACCATCATCCCCCCATGATGTAAGTTGATTACCATCATCCCCCCATGATGGTAAGTTGATTACCATCATCCCCCCCATGATGGTAAGTTGATTACCATCATCCCCCCCATGATGGTAAGTTGATTACCATCATCCCCCATGATGGTAAGTTGATTACCATCATCCCCCCCATGATGGTAAGTTGATTACCATCATCCCCCCATGATGGTAAGTTGATTACCATCATCCCCCCATGATGGTAAGTTGATTACCATCATCCCCCCATGATGGTAAGTTGATTACCATCATCCCCCATGATGGTAAGTTGATTACCATCACCCCCCCATGATGGTAAGTTGATTACCATCATCCCCCCATGATGGTAAGTTGATTTACCATCATCCCCCCCATGATGGTAAGTTGATTACCATCATCCCCCCATGATGGTAAGTTGATTACCACATCCCCCCCATGATGGTAAGTTGATTACCATCATCCCCCCATGATGGTAAGTTGATTACCATCATCCCCCCATGATGGTAAGTTGATTACCATCATCCCCCCCATGATGGTAAGTTGATTACCATCATCCCCCCCATGATGGTAAGTTGATTACCATCATCCCCCCCATGATGGTAAGTTGATTACCATCATCCCCCCATGATGGTAAGTTGATTACCATCATCCCCCCATGATGGTAAGTTGATTACCATCATCCCCCCATGATAAGTTGATTACCATCATCCCTCCCATGATGGTAAGTTGATTACCATCATCCCTCCCATGATGGTAAGTTGATTACCATCATCCCTCCCATGATGGTAAGTTGATTACCATCATCCCTCCCATGATGGTAAGTTGATTACCATCATCCCTCCATGATGGTAAGTTGATTACCATCATCCCTCCCATGATGGTAAGTTGATTACCATCATCCCTCCCATGATGGTAAGTTGATTACCATCATCCCTCCATGATGGTAAGTTGATTACCATCATCCCCCCATGATGGTAAGTTGATTACCATCATCCCCCCATGATGTAAGTTGATTACCATCATCCCCCCCATGATGGTAAGTTGATTACCATCATCCCCCCATGATGGTAAGTTGACTACCATCATCCCTCCATGATGGTAAGTTGATTACCATCATCCCCCCATGATGGTAAGTTGATTACCATCATCCCCCCATGATGGTAAGTTGATTACCATCATCCCTCCCATGATGGTAAGTTGATTACCATCATCCCTCCATGATGGTAAGCTGATTACCATCATCCCTCCCATGATGGTAAGTTGATTACCATCATCCCTCCCATGATGGTAAGTTGATTACCATCATTCCTCCCATGATGGTAAGTTGATTACCATCATCCCTCCCATGATGGTAAGTTGATTACCATCATCCCCCCATGATGGTAAGTTGATTACCATCATCCCTCCCATGATGGTAAGTTGACAACTTCTACTCTGCTTCTAACTTAAAAACGTGGTTAGACAAGTGGGTGGGTGAGTTGAACCTGTCTAGCATGAGCCAGTAGGCCTTCTGCAGTGCTCCTGGTGCTTTTATGTGCTTTTATATCATATTAACATTATATTAGCACTATATTAACATATTACCACAATATTAGCATATTGTTATCATTATGTTAGCATAACATTAGCATGATATTAGCATATAATCAGCAAGATACTAACATAATGTTCGAATATTAGAATAAAATTAACATACAGCAAAATATTAACATAGAATTAGCATAATATTAACATGATATTAGCATGATCTGAAACAAAAGGGAATCCTCTATCACTCATTATAACTGATAAACATGTTTTGTGTAGCAATAATTGTGTTTCTTGCTTGAAACTACTTCTAAACTTAATTTTGTCTCCATAATGTGCTTAGATAATTTATTATGTAATGTTTAATACTAAGCCACAAGAAGATAGTAACTGGAAGTGGGAATATTCTCTGTGTTGGCTCCATTAGGGTTAATTCTCTCCACTGACAAGGTTTATCTTTCCTTTGGATATTACCTAATATTGTTATTAATATTAGAAATATTTGGCTTGGGTGTATATCAACGAGAAATGTTGATGCACACATAAATTGCGATGTTTTTAGTTAATTTCGCATGTAAATGCTCACTGAATTAGATAATGGGTGAATGTTGAACCTACGATAAATGAATTTGTAAAAATCTGTATGTGAGGTCACTGTTGTGGTTGAACCTCTCTATGGTACACAGATATACAACTAGTTATATGAATCTTATTTAAGTCAGGTGGCCCAGTGGTTAATGCACTGGTGTTTGAGTTGTAACACTCAATTGCCATGGGTTCGACTCCTTCCCGTTCCTTGATTCATTTGCAATAGTGTTCCGATTTCGTGAGCCATTCTAACTCACTAAATGGAATAGTTTTCAGGCGCTACATGTAAACAGGCCACAGACTGTCCCTGTTCAGCCCCTGGCAGTGGGAACTGGGTAGGAATCGACCTGGGGTATGCTCAAAACGTCACTTCTGTTCAGGTCACCACTTCATTTGCACCTCCTCCTCTCGCTATCAACACTAACATCTACGTAAGTCTAACTAACCATTTACAAAACATTATGTAGTTATTTACAGGTCCCTAAATAAATACTGAAGTAATCTCTCAGCCTGCAGAGAGAGATTATTTTTAACCCTAAAACGAAGGATTAAATTAATATCTCGCCGTGAACAAATTATTTTAATCTATAAAACAGGGATTAAATTATTATCTCATTGTTTACAAAGATTATTTTAATTCCAAAAGCAGTTATTAAAGTAATCTCTCACCGTGTTTAGAGATTACTTTAACCTGTAATGCAGGTATTACATTAATCTTTCAGCGTGTATGTCCAGATATTCTGGTCGCGGAGAAATATTCTTCCTGTCTCTTAAATATCTTTCAACACTCATGACTGGTGATATTCCTTTCTGCTGTCTATTTCACCCCAGTCAAAAAACGAGAGTAGATTCGATAGTCAACGTCATTACAAATACAGGGGGATTTAACTGTGCCAGTCTACTCTAGAATGACTGGAAAATACTGACTGATATGACTATACCAGTCCAATAAAGAATTACTCTTTAATAAGTGTTTATGATGAATATAACAAAAACGAACATTTACCACGAATATTCTTAAAGCTGGTTTTTCGGGTTATTAAAATTGGTGGGTAGAATGCGTACCCACTAACGACAGTCACGAAAGTCTTCGTGTCTTGTTCATCCCGTCTTCATGGCATGTGTATGTACTCACCTCACCTAATTGTGGTTGCAGAGGTCGAGACTCGGCTCCTGGCCCCGCGTCATCACTGATCGCTACTAGATCCTCCCCCTCTCTGCTTCCTGAGCTTTGTCATACCTCTTCTTAAAACTATGTAATGTTTCTGCCTCCACTACTTCACTTGCTAGGCTATTCCACTTCCTGACGACTCTATGACTGAAGAAATACTTCCTAACGTCCCTGTGACTCGTCTGAGTCTTCAGCTTCCAGTTGTGACCCCTTGTTTCTGTGTCCCCTCTCTGGAACATCCTATCTCTGTCCACCTTGTCTATTCCCCGCAGTATCTTGTGTGTCGTTATCATGTCTCCCCTGACCCTTCTGTCCTCCAGTGTCGTCAGTCCGATTTCCCTCAACCTTTCTTCGTACGGCATTCCCCTGAGATCTGGGACTAGCCTTGTTGCAAACCTTTGTAGTTTCTCTAACTTGACGTGTGTGTGTGTGTGTGTGTGTGTGTGTGTTGTGTGTGTAATATGTCAGGTATTGGGAACAAGCCCATCATCTGTCTTGCTGCTTATGGAAATGATTTTGGAAAGGGCAGGAGAAAAGAACTGCTGGATAAGCACGGATCAGCCATAGACGTAATTAGGTCTAAGGGAGGGATCCCAATCATATGTAGCATCTTGCCTAGAAGGGGAGCGGGCAATGAATGGATGTCTAGGGCAGCTGGTGTAAATTGCTGGCTTGACAGGTACTGCATGGAATTTGCAATCCCATTCATTGATAACTGGGACATATTTTATGGCAAACATGATATGTATGCAAGGGATGGAGTACATCTCTCAGGGGCCTGAGTGGTTGCATTAGCCAACTCGATTGAGGGGCCCATTGCTGACTTGTCTAGAACTTTAAAATGAAAGATGATAAAGGTATGAGTGTGTGTGGGAAACAAGCTGCAGTACAAGGACAGACAACAGAAGATATTACGAGGATACCACAGGGATATGTTTTATAGACTATATACAAAATAAAGTTGCTAGTAAAGATAAAGCATTTGAACAACAAACAAAGAGAGACAGAATAGGACAGAGAGTGAATAGCTCCCTTAAGGTTTACTATACTAACTATAGGAGTCTAAGAAATAAAATATATGAGCTAAGATTACTTGCATATGCAGGTAATATAGATATTATTGCTGTAACAGAGACCTGATTCAATCTGAAAGATAGACAAATGCCTTCTGAATGCCACATACTAGGCTATGAGCTATTCCACAATGATAGGGTCAACGTTAATTAAGGGTGGTGGAGTGGCGATGTAAGTTATAGATAATTTAAATTTTTGTATTAGACAAGATATAAGATAAGAAACATCGGACACAGAATCTGATTGCCTACAGTTTCTCGAGGGTAGTGATAAATTAATTTTGGGTGTGATTTATAGGCCCCTAAACCTTGATAGAGAGTGCAGTAATATGCTATGGGACGAAATTCATAAGGCGTCTAGATATGAAATTGTTGTGCTAATGGGAGATTTAAACAGACAAATTGGTTGGAACAATGTGACAGGAAATCTTGAGTCTAGTGACTTAAATCGTTTCAGGATTGCTTTTTAAAACAGTTCATGAGAGAATCAAATAGAGGAAATCATGTTCTTGATTTAGTTCTTGCCAACAAAGAATCACTAATTAAAAATCTTGAGGTTAATGATGAGGTTGTGGAAAGCGATCACAAATCACTTAGTTTCAACATATCATGGAATTTCCCTAATAACTGCAATCAAGTCTCTGTCCCAGACTTCTGCATGGCCGATTTCGTGGGACTGAGAAATTACTTGGGTGGGATAAATTGGATCAACCTAACTATGGGTCAGGTAGGGGGTGTTGGTTGCCAATATGACGTTTTTCAGAGCATACTTCTAGTTGCTCAGACAACTTATGCTCCAAGTAGGGAAATTAGATATACCAAAATTGATCCCAAATGGATAAACAACAGATTAACACATCTCATTGGTCAAATGAGAGGCATATATAGGCATATCAAAAGAGGGAATGTGCAGTTAAGAAATAAATATATTAAATTAAAGAGATAAATAAAAAGAGAATAAGAAAAGCTAAAAGAGATTATGAAGGCTAAAGTGGAAAGGAATTCGAAGACTAACCCTAGAGGTTCCTTTCAGGTACATGGAAGTAAGATTAAGGACAAGATTGGCCCACTCAAAACTAACTTAGGTCAAATAACAGACAGTGATAAGGAAATGTGTGAAAATTTTAATTCTTATTTCCTCTCGGTTTTCATGCAGGAAGGTACTAGTGAAATTCCAGAAATAATAAATTATGTAGAACAGGATGATAATAAATTTTACACGATTAGGGTAAATAGTAACATGGTCCTCAGACAAATAGAGAAATTAAAACCGAACAAATCCCCAGGCCCTGATGAACTGCTTCCAAGGAATGTAAAGAAGAGCTTAGCAAACCTTTTGCTAATCTTTTCAATTTATAACTACAAACTGGCATGGTGCCAGACATTTGGAAAATGGCAAATGTAATACCTATTTGCAAAACAGGAGACAGGTCCTGAGCTTCGAACTACAGACCAATAAACCTTACCCCCATAGTGGGAAAGTTTATGGAATCAATAATTGCCGAGGCAATTCGTAGCCATCTTGAAAGGCATATATTGATTAATGAATCTCAGCATGGTTTTACAAAGGGGCGTTCCTGCCTGACGAATTTACTAATTTTTTTCCACTAAGGTAACTGAGGAGGTAGATAATGGCACTGAATATGATATCGTGTATATGGACTTCAGTAAGGCTTTTGATAGAGCTCCATATCAGAGACTATTTAGGAAAATTAAGGAACATGGAACAGGAAAATTTTTAACCTGGGTAGAGGTGTGGTTGAAAGATAGACAGCAGAGAGTTTGCATCAATGGCGGAGAAATCAGAGTCGGGGCGCGTCACGAGGGGTGTTCTGCAGAGATCAGTGTTGGACCTTTGTTGTTCACAATTTATATAAATGACATTGATGAGGGAATAAATAGCGACATAAGCAAGTTTGATGACACCAAAAGAGGTCGCCAAATTCATTCTAATAAGGATATTAGAGCACTCCAGGAAAATTTGAATGGACTGATGCAGTTGTCGGAGAAGTGGCAGATACCGATTATTATAGACAGATGCAAAGTTCTTAACATTGGATAAGAAAATAACCATGCCACATTTAAAGTAAATAATGTAGTTGTTAATATTACTGATTGCAAAAAAGATTTGGGAGTTCTGGTTAGCAGTAATCTAAAACCAAGACAACAGTGCATAAGTGTTCGCAATAAAGCGAACAGAATTCTCGGCATAAATAATAGATGTCAGGTTGTTGTTGAACTCTATCCCCTCAAGGAAGGTTCCTTGATGTTGGTGAGGGGCTCTTGATTTAGGAAATTGGATCTGTGCTCCAGTTCTCCGAATTAAGCCTGAATGCCTTCCACCCCCCCCCCAGGCGCTGTATAATCCTCCGGGTTTAGCGCTTCCCCTTGATTATAATAATAATAATGTTCAACTCTATGTATCTTTGGTTAGGCTTCACTTAGATTATGCTGCTCAGTTCTGGTCACCGTATTACAGAATTGATATAAATGCTCTGGAAAACGTTCAAAGGTGGATGACAAAGATGATCCCATGTATCAAAAATCTTCCCTATGAGGAGAGACTGAGGGCCCTGAATTTGCACTCTCTAGAAAGGCGTAGAACTGGGGGGGGGGGGGAATAAGACTGAGGTGAATAAATTGAAAAGAGGAATAAATAAAGGAATGTAAATAGCGTTCTAAAAATATCTAGCCAACACAGAACTCACAGCATTCGGTTTTAAGTTTGGAAAATTCAGATACAGGAAGGGTATAGAAAAGCACTGTTTTAGTAATAGGGTTGTGAATGAGTGGAACAAACTCCCGAGTAACGTTATAAAAGCTAAGATGTTGTGTAGCTTTAAAAATAGGTTGGATAAATACATGAGTGGGTGTAGGTGGGAGGAAATTTTTGCTGCCACATTTATGGAGTGGGGCTATATCCGTTGCTTTTAGTGACTGTGGAATTTCACCCATGTCTAAGCTCCTTATGTATAGTATACTTAGGGCATGAGAAAGTGGTTTCTTGCAGTACTTAATGAACACTGAGTTCCACGAGTCTGGGCCTGTGGCTGAGTCCATGGGCATGTTGTCAATTGCTTTCTTAAAGTCTCTCAGGGTTAGAGCATGTCGGAAATCTAGCATACATTGATGGAATTTTGAGGCTCATTTACGAAAAAATCATTTGGATTGTTGATCTTTAGAATGAGTAGTGGCTCGCTAAACACAGAGCCATATTGGGATTCCAGTATCTCACTCATTTCTTTGTTGTCATCTGTGTAAGTCCCATCTTGTCTAAGCAAGGGCCTGATACTAGATGTGGTATTTGCCTTGTTTTCAGCATATGAAAAGAAATATTTCGAATATCTTTCAATTTCACGATTCGCTTTTAACTCCTGTCTCTCTTGGATCTTGCATGAGTCCTTTAACTAAAGTTCGATACTTTCCACTTCCCTGGTCAGCGCCTCCTTCTATGTATCAGATAATCTAGCATTAATGAGGAGCTCAGTGATTCTTCGTCGTCTTCTGGAGAGGGAGCGTCTTTCTCTCTCCAGTTCTTCTCTTCTTCTTAGGGAAATTTGTCTTGAACATACTTCAGCTGCCAGGAAGTTTTAAGACATGGTTCACCTGGTCCCAGTTGATGTTCTTGATGTTGAAGTTGTATTTGATGTAGACACCTTCACAGCTACATGCATTTTGCTGATCAGGACTCCTGCGCATGTAAGCCTGACCATCGATTAGACTGTGATCAGTGTTAGTTGTTTTTTTATATTTTTATGTTTCTTACCAGGTCCTCATTATTTGTGAATGTATAAGGTCAAGTGTGTTTTCCAGTCTTGTTGGCTCCAATATCTGCTGACTTATGGTGTGTTTATCGCAGAGAATTAGTGTGTGACCTTTCACCTGCGCTGCCTCCAGGGATTGTTTCTGCTATAACATTATATACTACATTTTTTCCATTCTGTATATATAGATCGAGATCACCAAGCAGTAAGATGTTTGGGGATGGGCCTGGAAGGCTTTCCAGACAGTAACCAATTTTCCATAGCTGTTCCTTGAACTGTTGTGAGGTTGCATCTGGTGGCTTATATACAGACACGATGACTAGGTTTTGGTTCTCGATCTTTATTGTTAGAATTTCAACTACATCATTTGTGGTGTCCAGCAACTCCGTGCAGATGAGCGGCTCTTTGACATACAGGCCACCCCCCCCCCCACTAGTTGCCTGTTCTTTCTGTCACATCTAAAAAGGTTGTACCCATTTATCCATATTTCGTTGTCAAAGTGATCTTTTGTGTGAGTGTCTGTGAAGGCTGCAAACATCGCATTTGACTCCTCTAGAAGTGAAATAATGAAAGGTATTTTGTTGTTGGTGGATGGCTTACGGCCCTGTGTATTATCAAATATAAATGAGGTTGTATTCTGTGTTTGTTGGGGGTATTTTGTTATGGGCATCTGTTGTTGTGGTTCTGGAGAGCCATGGGGGGCCACTAGCTGTGCCTCCAGTGTAACAAGGCTCCAAGGTGGAGGACTAATTTTATTTTCTTCCACTTTCTTTCTACGTTTCCTGCCACTAAAAAATCACCTGTCATAACTACTATTGTTTGTCTTATGAGGTCTGTACCTCCTGGTCCCTTTTAGAACGTATGCAGGGCAATTGCTGTTGTAGCACTGTTTTTGGAGAACCGAAGAGTGGCACATTTCTGGGTGAAAGAATTTACAGGAATGAGAACGACACACTCCTTTAGACAGGAAGCCACGACATTTTTTGGGATGCTCAAAGTTGCATGTCCCATTTGCTTTTCTTGATATTCCATGCTTACAGATGCCCCAAACATAGAATTTACACAATTTCGCTTTTGGTTGGGAAGAATTTTTGGTAGGTGTGTTCATAATTTGTGCAGTTTCTAGGACTGCACAGTAATCTTCAGTATCCAAGCCAGGGCCACCTTGTCCTGCTTCAGGGGAACTACTCTCCCCAGAATAAGAAGACTCCACTGCATCTGTAATGTGGGCTATGATCTTGTGCAGTGATGGTTGTGCAGTGCTAGTCACTGCATTATGCCGGGTGAGCACCCCGGCATACTGCCGTGACGATAATCAAAGGCTTACCATAGTGGGATGTCTTTTTTCGTCAGTGCATTATGCCGGGTAGCAGCCATTAGCATTACGTCACGTCCTGCCGCCACAATCGACAGTGACTCTTCAGTGTTCACTTGGCTGCCGTGGTGAGAAGAAGTGTTTCACTTTTGTTTCTCATCCACCCCATCTTTTGTCCAGTGTTCCCTTTTGTTTTGGGGCTATACATGTTTGGTCATGGGTAAAAGGAAGTCTGTAACACTTGAAACTATAGCTTTTGAGCTATAGGGCTTCACTAAGCTAGGCACCAGACGAAAGAAGTTGTGGAGAATGTTGGTGTGTGAGAGTTCAGTGAGGCACTGGGTGCAGCATTTCAAGGCTGGTGGCGGTGTCGAGTTTCCGTCTGTCTAACCTCAGTTTGGCCCCCTCGAAGAAGACATTTGTTCGTACCTTAGTTAGAGAGTACACCTAAGATAAACTGCTAGAGAACTGAAAGAAAAGAGCCCACATCTTCTCTCAGAGGTGTCTGTAAGAACTGTTAACAGACGTGTGTCAGAACTGGGCTATAGTAGTCACCGCCAGGTTAAGGAACCAATCCTCTCCAAGCCACGAAAGAAATGTTGGCTGGATTATGCAAAGAAATATCTTCACTGGAATTCTCAACAGTGGTCTGGAGTACTTTGTAGTGATGAAGCAACCTTCACTGTCACCTGCAACCTTTGTCGACATGTGTTCCGGCCCAGAAGTAGTGACCTGCTAGACCCACACTACACCTGTGGGACCACCAAACACCCAGATTCGCTCATGGTTTGAGGGTGTTACAGTGCTCAGTGTTGGTGAGTTCATTGCTCTTCCCAAAAACCAGTATATGAACCAGTATAATTATTACCTAGGTTATTGTTTGATAATTTACCTGAGGCGTTTGACAAACAAGGGACTACGGTTTTTATTCAGGACAGTGTCATACCGTCAGATTTGTAGTTCAGTGGCTTAAGGACTGAAGTGAGGTTCTTTAATGACAAGCCAGGCGATTCCTCAGACCCAAACCCCATTTAGATCCTCTGGTCGATAGTGAAACGAACTTTACTGGACAAGGATATCATTTCCATCCCTCAGTTGGAGGCTGCTCTACATGAGGCATGGAATAATATACCTCCCCAAACCCTCACCCTCATGGTGAGTGAAAATCACATGACTCGCTAACCCACTCAATAGCACTCATTTGTGGTTACAACAATGTATATACTGCTTTTGGAGGCTAGTACACCAAATGGGAAGTAGAATGAAATTAGATCAGAGGCACCCACACCACCATATGTCCTCGGATCAATGTAAAACACATAGCTTTGCTGGGTGCTAGATTCTTGTTGGATTGAATGGTCCATTGGGTTAATGAGCCCTGTTTTCTTTACATAAAAGTCTCCCCTCTATACGTTAGGGTTTTCTATCGTCATTTAAAGGACACGATGTCCTGTGGAGGGTATAATATAATTGCCAGTGACTCCTATGTCAGACAATATTTATATACGTATATGACTGAATTTATTACTATTGCTACGTTAATTTCGTTTGTTACAATATCAATATTTGTGGAATTTTTCTAATGCTATAATTTTTCTAATGCTATAATATTCATCCTTCAGGCTGCTGTACCTGTGGGCACTTCCGGTACCTTCTCCTCTCTCCCTCTCACTCCAGTGAACGCGGTCCCCTGGGAACGTATTCGCGTGGGAACCCTCCTCTTTTCTGCAATTTTGTAAGCTCCTGATGATGTGCTGATTGCAACACGAAAGGCCTAAAGCTATCATTCTACTCCTCCCGTGGTTGTTTTGCATCTTGTATCGCTTGGTTTGCGACATTTGCTTAAAATGAATACCATTTGCCAAATCTTACCCCAATTCTCTAGACTTTTTCCTTCTTATTCCTTTGCTGTTTCCTCTTATAGATCTGTACTTTTTAAGGCCCACAAAGCATCCTTAAAATTAGTATTTTTACGAAAGTGCCTCAGTGAATAGGTACTATGGAAATCACTTCTACAAAACAGGTTGGTCAATCTGTCGTCGACCCCATTTGATCAGCTCCACAGGTTAGTAATTACTTAGAATATTGATCTGCTTCAACACAAAAGGAAAATGTTATTTATTGAAGTTAGAAAAGCCAAACAAAACTATTTCATCGTAGTACCACCTGAGTGGCAAGATCATTTACATATATAGGGGACTGAGAATAATGAAACGGTAAACGGAATGTTGACGTACTAGGAATCTAAACAATCTCATAGCACAAAGTGGCTGGTCTCAACATGCTAACCCGGAGTTTGCTATTAACCTGTCGAATGTTGAACTTACTCGTGACCAGCAGACAACATTGGGATATGGGTTAACTAAGTTTCGCGCCTACTAGTGGGGGCACTAATTATGTTGAGCTTGCCAAACCCTTTTGCAATTTGGAAAAACAAGGGGACCTATCCCCTGAAACTTTTAATATCTGCAAAGGCATGGTATATGGAGCTGTGCTCAGACCTATGGAACCGAACTGTCCTCAAAGATTTATTAAGTCTTACCATGAAATAAAGAAAGATGCTCGACTTCATCTTACGAAAGCGGACATTGCAAATGTGATGGTTATTATGGACAAGGTAGATTATAGAATTAGATTATTAGAACACAGGGATACTTACGTACTCCTTAATAAGAACTCTTTGAACCAGGTTAATAGTAAATTTATTAAACAACTTAGAACCTTACTGAGAGGTAATGAGGAATTAAACAATTATCAGAGATATGCGACATTTCCTTACATGTACAGTTTGATTAAAACCCAGAAGTCCTGTTTTCCTGCCAGACTTATAATTAGTTTTTGTCAAAATGGTTGGTAAAAATATTAACTCCTTTGCTTGGCAACATTTCTGACGCCCATTTAAAAAACAATGTTGATCTCATCGACAAATTGAAAAATATCAACACGTCTAATGATTTTACACTTGTGAGTGTTGATGTCAGTGCGTTGTTCACGCGAGTCCCTGTTCCCGACTTGCTAGGATATTTGGAAGAAGAATTAGACGAGTTCTCTTAGTTTTTTGATAAAAATACCATTATTGAATTGATTAAGCTTTGTGTAGTTGATTGCAAGCTTGAGTTTGAGGGGAAATACTATGCTCAAAAACAAGGAATACCGATGAGTAATCCGTTATCCCCTTTATTGAGGAATCTGTATATGGAATTTTTCGAGGCTAGACTGTTGAAAGATATCCTGCCATGTAGAAATAAATGGTTCAGATATGTGGTCGACATCTTGTGTCTTTGGTCACACAATATGGCCCTGGAAACGTTTTTACCAAAACTTAACGCTTTAGTCCCGTCTATTAAATTCACCGTGGAGAAAGAGGGGGACTGTAAACTTCCATTCTTAGATGTGTTGATACACCAGGTTGATAGAAAGTTTAAGTTTACAGTATATAAGAAGGCTACCAATATGTGCTCATACATTCACTATTATTCCACCCATGAGACTAGAGTCAAAAGGAGTGTATTTCTTACTATGTTTTTGAGAGCCTAGAGTGTGCAGTCCGGAGTTCCTAGGACCTAGATGAAGAAATTAGGAAAATATTTGACATTGGCATGAAACTGCGATATCCTAAGATGTTTATGGAATCTACCTTGCTGGCAGCTAAGAAAACTTATTATAGGACAGAACCTAAAATAACACCTAAGACCAAGAATGTGCTGGATCTCCCATATAAAGAGAACTTATCTATCCTACCGAATTCTCTTAGAAGATTTAATATACACGTAGTTTTTAAAAATCACGGACTGTTAGAAGCATCCTGATAAAGAGTGCACCACAACAAAGTGTTGGTGGTGTCTACAGAGTTGGTTGCAACGGTTGCAGCTTCTCCTATTTAGGACAAACTGGAAAGTTATTGGAGGTGAGAATGTCCCTGCACCGTTATTCGATACGTATAGCACAGGAGTCGAACGCGATTTTCAACCATATTAGAGCCTGTAATAACCTGGCAAATTGGCTGGAAGCAAGAGTCATCTTTCCTTGTTCCTCCTGGCTTGAAAGGAATATTGTAGAATCGGCAATTATTAAACATGATAGGCAGTCATTATACAATATTAGTGATGGGTTGTTCAAATTAGATGCATTTTTAGTTGAGGCAATAGTATACAGTCTAAAATTGGGCTCTTATACGTATGCATCAGACTGTCTTAAATGTGCCACACCGAGGAATTATGGCGTCTTTCCTGCAGTTTCTGAAGGTTGAGCCAGTGTTTGCCTCTGGATTGTGTGGGATGAATATCGGTGGCCATCTTGTCATTGCAGATGCCTCCCCTCAGTTTAAACGAGTTTATGTTAATGAGCCCTGCTTCCTTTACATAAAAGACCTCCCCTCTATACGTTAGGGTTTTCTCTCGTCATTAAAAGGACACGATGTCCTGTGGAGGGTATAATATAAGTGCCAGTGACTCCTATGTCACAGACAATATTTATATACGTATTTAAAGTTACTATTGTCATAGCGGAATATGACTGAATTTATTACTATTGCAACGTTAATTTCGTTTGTTACAATATCAATATTTGTGGGATTTTTCTAATGCCATAATTTTTCTTATGCTATAATATTCATCCTTTAGGCTGCTGTACCTGTGGGCACTTCCGGTACCTTCTCCTCTCTCCCTCTCTCACTCCAGTGAACGCGGTCCCCTGGGAACGTATTCGCGTGGAAACCCTCCTCTTTTCTGCAATTTTGTAAGCTCCTGATGATGTGCTGATTGCAACACGAAAGGCCTAGAGCAATCTTCTACACAATAAAATATATATAATTTTATTGTGCCCAAGAACGAGTGATATTGATCAATAACAACACTGCGACTAGCCAAGAACTCGAACCCATGCTGCTTTGGCCTGCCTCATGGTGGGAGAAAACTCATGACGCCTTAATCTACTGGACCATACAATCCTTAAGGATTGCATGGTCCAGTAGATATATATATATATATATATATATATATATATATAATATATATATATATATATATATATATATATATATATATATATATATATATATAAAACATAGTTCCTTGATAATGTGAAGTCACAAAAGCTCTTTTAATTTCACTATTCTTTCAGTGTTTTTTTGCATATATAAATGTGTACATACACACAAAACAGACTTTAGTTGAGAACTAGTAAGAAGTGAATGAAATACATTAGTTTCCAATAAAAATATTTCGTCAGACAACTTAATTTCTCTTCTTATTTACAGAATATTATGGAAGTTTAGTCAAATTGCCATGAAAGATAACTGTAATTTATTGTGTTGACAGCTTGGACCAACAATGACATCATCTGATCCTCTAGTGGCTGCTCTCAGTAATAATCCGAAGCCGTACACCGTCCAGACTTTTAATAGTAAGTATACTTCAATGGCAACAGTGGCACTGCTGATAGTAACTACTGAGGCACTGCTCCAAGTAATCAGTGTATCTCTGTTGACAGTAACCACTGTAACGCTGCTACTTTCAACCACCGAGGCACTGCTGTTATCCACAATTTTAGCACTTCTATTCTACACCACTGTGACACTACTGTCCGTACTGTCACACTACTATCCCATACAACTGTCACAATACTGTCCTCTACTAATGTCACACTTCTGTCCTCTACTCCTGTGTCACTGTTACCATCAGTCATAGTAACACTACTAACATATATCACTGTGTCACTACTACCATCACTGTATCACTACTAAGCACTGTGTCATGACTACCATCACTGTGTCATGACTACCATCACTGCGTCACTACTACTACCATAACTGTGTCACTACTACCATCACTGTGTCATGACTACTATCACTGTCACTAATACCCTCCACTGTGTCACTACTACCATCACTGTGTCACTACTACCATCACTGTGACACTACTACCTTCACTGTCACTACTACCATCACTGTGACACCACTACCATCACTGTGTCATTACTACCATCCCTGTGTCACTACTGCCATCACTGTGTCACTACTACCTCCATTATGCTGTTATTACTACCATCACTGTGTCACTACTACCATTCCGTTTGTCACTACTTCCATACTTCACTGTTTGACTATTACAATCACTGTGTCACTACTACCATCATTGCAACACTACTACCATCACTGTGACACTACTACCATCACTGTGTCACTACTACCATCACTGTGTCACTACTACCATCACTGTGTCACTACTACCATCACTGTGTCACTACTACCATCACTGTGTTACTACTACCATCACTGTGTCACTACTACCATCACTGTCACTACTACCTTCACTGTGTCACTACTACCTTCACTGTGTCACTACTACCTTCACTGTGTCACTACTACCTTCACTGTGTCACTACTACCATCACTGTGTCACTACTACCTTCACAGTGTCACTACTACCATCACTGTGTCACTACTACCATCACTGTGTCACTACTACCATCACTGTGTCACTACTACCATCACTGTGTCACTACTACCATCACTGTGTCACTATACCATCACTGTGTCACTACTACCATCACTGTGTCACTACTACCATCACTGTGTCACTACTACCATCACTGTGTCACTACTACCATCACTGTCACTACTACCATCACTGTCACTACTACCATCACTGTGTCACTACTACCATCACTGTGTCACTACTACCATCACTGTGTCACTACTACCATCACTGTGTCACTACTACCATCACTGTGTCACTACTACCATCACTGTGTCACTACTACCATCACTGTGTCACTACTACCATCACTGTGTCACTACTACCATCACTGTGTCACTACTACCATCACTGTGTCACTACTACCATCACTGTGTCACTACTACCATCACTGTGTCACTACTACCATCACTGTGTCACTACTATCATCACTGTGTCTCTACTATCATCACTGTGACACCACTACCAACACTGTGTCATTACCACCATCCTTGTTCACTACTACCATCCATTATGCTGTTATTACTACCATCACTGTGTCACTACAAGCATCATTGTGTAACTACTACCATTACGTTTGTCATCACTTCCATACTTCACTGTTTGACTACTACAATCACTGTCACTACTACCATCACTTTGTCTCTTCTACAATGACTGTGTCATTACTACCATCACTGTGTCACTGCTACCATCCATCAGTATGATGCAGATAATGGGCTTGATCCCATTACCTGACATATTATCCAACCTGTTGACTATGTCACGAACATTAGTTTCTGGGAAACACATGCTCTGTCTCACCTTCCTATCACTGTTACAGAAAGTACCCTCTTTATATATTACCAGTGAATCTCACACCTCATACCATCATATCTGCTCATTAAACCTTCGCTTTGATGTTTCCTCCTTTTTCTGAAAACTTCTCCCTACTTGTAACAGTTGCCTCTCAGTTCCTTACTGCTGGTAACTTGTTTCTCTTCACTAACTCCAACCACCTCACATACATTGTTATACTTTTCCCAGCGAATTTTCCGTTTCTTATTTTCCTAGAGTGGACGAATCTCCTCCTACAACACCTTGAACTCAGATTCTAAGACACTACAGAAGCAAGTCATGGTGCTCTGTTACACTCCATACTAATCATCCGAGACAGCTCAGGAGAGAGATGAGTTCTCGTCACCACTGACCACTGACAACAACACTACTACCATCGTAAACTGACACTACTACTAACACCCACTGTGACACAGCTACCAGCATGCACTGTGAAACTATTACCAACAACCAATGTAACACTATTACCAACAGCCATTGTAACATTTCTACCAACAACTGACACACCATTACCAACAGCCTTTGTGAAACAACTTCCATCCACTCTTCATAAACTTGCTATGACAACTGTAACAGTATATTCATAAAGATTTTATCTTACATTCCGTATAGTAACGTGTATATATATATATGTATATATATATATATATATATATATATATATATATATATATATATATATATATTCTCTTCTTAATATTTTTTTTAATTTGCAGTGTTTGCTTTGGGTAGAAAACTGACGATACAGAGGACAGATGGACAACCATTGTGTCTTTGTCAACTGCAGATTATGTTACACTGAGAGATACATCTGTTGCAGGTACATCAGAGATTTACATCATAGAGAGGTACATCACTGGGAAGTACATGACTGAGGAGTACATGACTGAGAGTACATGAATATGTATATCACTGAGGGGTATATCACTGAGAGGTACATCACTGAGAGGTGTATCATTGAGAGGTACATCAATGAGATGTACATCACTTAGAGTACATTACTGAGATTATATCACTTAGTGGTACATCACTTAGAGAATTCACTGAGATGTACATCACTCTGATGTTCATCATCTTGAGATACATCACTGACAGGTACATCACTGTGAGGTACATCACTGTAATATACATCACTGACAGGTTCATCACTAGAGGTACATCACCCTACATCATGATGCAATGTGAGGTACATAACTATGAGGTACATCTCTTAAAGTTGCATCACTGAGATTCCTCAATGTAGAACATGTGGCACTGTCAGTTACATCTGAGATGCACTTCACTGAGGAATGCATCACTGTGAGGTACAGTGCTGAGAGGTACATCACGTAGAGGTACTTCACTGTCGATCATGTAACACTGAGAGGTATATCACTGAGTGTTCATCACTGAGAGGAACATGACTTAGAGGTACTTCAGTGAGAGGTACATCACTGAGATGTATATCACTGAGAGTATCACTGACAGGGATCACTGACAGTACATGTTGAGAGTACTTGACATCATGCACACTGTGAGGTACATCACCTCAAATTACAACACTGTGAGGTACATCCCCTGTGATGTACATACTAGGATACATAACGAGAGATACTACTAATGAGTACATCACAGAGTACATCACTGGAGGTACAACACTGAAGGTACATCACTGAAGGTATTCATGAGAGGACATCACTGAGAGATACATATTAGAGTAACATTACCTGAGAGTGACATCACTCTAGTTACATCACTGTAGAGATACATCACTACTGTACATACATGATTTACATAGAGTGACATCACTGTAAGTACATCACTGAGAGTTACATCACTGTAAGTACAACACTGAAGGTACATCACTTAAGGTACTATACCATGAGAGGTGCATCACTGCTAAGTACATACCTGAGAGGTGCATCACTGCTAAGTACATACCTGAGAGGTACATCACTGCTAAGTACATACCTGAGAGGTACATCACTGATCTTGTGGTACTGAGATGACCATCACTTTCATCATATGAACACTGAGAGGTGCATCACAAAGTACATCACTGTACATCATGTGGCACAGAGAGGTACAACACCGTGAAGTACATCACCAAGAACTGTGAGTTACATCACTGTTGAACATAAGGCACCAACAGTTATATCACCAAGAGGAACATCATTAAGAGGTACATCACTTCCAGGTACATCACTGAGATGAACATGTGAGGTATATCAGAGAGGTATATCACTGAGAGGAACATCAATGTGATGTACATCACTGTAGCTCAGGTAGCACTGAGAGACGCATCACTGAGAGTGATATCACAGAGAGGTGCAGCATTGAGAGGTACATCACTGAGAGGTACATCACTGAGAGGTACATCACTGAGAGGTACATCACTGAGAGGTACATCACTGAGAGGTACATCACTGAGAGGTACATCACTGAGAGTGATATCACAGAGAGGTGCAGCATTGAGAGGTACATCACTGAGAGGTACATCACTGAGAGGTACATCACTGAGAGAGCATCACTTGAGAGGTACATCACTGAGAGTATGTCACAGAGAGGTCACCTTAGTACATCACTGAGAGTTACATCACTTGATGATATCACAGGCAGTTACATCATTAAGAGGTACATCACTGAGCAGTAATCACTGAGGTACATCACTAGAGGTACATCACTGAGGTACATGAGGTAATCACTGAGAGTACATCACTGAGAGGACATCACTAGATGGTACATCACTGAGAGGTACATCACTGAGAGGTATATCACAGAGGTGCACATTGAGAGTACATCACTGAGAGGTACATCACTGAGAGGTACATCACTGAGAGTATATCACTGAGAGAGCATTAAGTACATCACTGAGAGGTACATCACTGAGAGGATACTCACTGAGAGGTACATCATGAGAGGTACACATTGAGGTACCTGATAGGTACACACTGAGAGGTACATCACTGAGACGCACACATTTGAGAGGTACATCACTGAGATGAGAGGAACATCACCTTACTTATATCACTGTGACTTACATCACTTTGATGTTCAACACCTCTAGTTACATCACTTAATGGTACATCACTGAGCAATATATCACTGAGGAACATCACATAGTGGTACATCACTGTTGGTACTTCACTGAGAGATACATCACTGAGAGGCACATCACTTAATGGTAGATAAGTTATGGTACATCACTGAGAGGTATATCACTTAGTGGTAGATCACTTATGGTATATCACTGAGAGGTACATCATTGAAAGGTACATCGCTGAGAAGCACATCACTGAGAGGTACATCACTAAGAGATACTTCAGTGATAGGTACATAACTGAAAGGTACATTACTGTGTGGTACATAGTAGTATATCACTGAGAGTTACATCACTGAGAGGTACACTGATGTTACATCACTCAGAGATACATCACTTAGAGGTTCATCATGGAAAGATACATTTTGTGGTACATCACTGAGCAATACATCAATGAGAGGAACTTCATAGTGGTACATCACTGGTGGTACTTCACCGTGAGATACATCACTGAGAGGTACATGACTTAGTGGTAGATAAGTGATGGCACATCACTGAGAGATGCATCACTTAGTGGTAGATCACTGATGGTATATCACTGAGAGGTACATCACTGAAAGGTACATCACTGAGAGGCACATCACTGAGAGATACATCACATAAGGTAATGTGGTACTCACAGGTATATCACTATTAGATACATCGCATCTAGTTACATCACTGTGAGGTATGTCACTGTGATGTACTTCACTGAGTGGTATATATCTCTGATGTACATCACTGAATGGAATATTCACTGTGAGGTACATCACCTGGTACATTACTGAGGGTACATCACTGGAAAGTACATCACTGAGTGGGGTACATCACTGAAGTACATCACCGAGATGTACATCATAGAGAGGTACATCACCTGTAGTTGTATCACTATCACGCGAGATCGACATAGAATTAAACAAAGTGACATACACCTAGAGTACTCACGTGATTACATCTCAGAGATTACGTGTCACTGAAATGATAATCTAGTGACATATCAATTTGGAGGTACATCACTGTGAGTACATCACGAAGAATGAGGTTCACACTGTGTTCATGAAAAAAAGGTACATTCTGTGAACACTTTGCTCATTTTGGAGGTACATCACTGAGAGTACATCACTGAGATGACACACTAGGGACATGAGACAATCACTGTGTACATGAGTCATCAAAGATCAGTGTACATACTGTGTACATCACTTGGTACATCACTGAGAGGAACATCACTGAGAGTACATCACTGAAGTATTTTGAAGTACATCACTTAATGGTACATCACTTAGTGGACATCACTGATGGCATATAGAGAGTACATCACTGAGAGGTACATCATGAAAGATCATCATGAGATACATCACTTAGTGGTACATCACTGTGGTATATCACTGAAAGGTACATCACTGAAAAGGTAAATCACTAGTGGTACATCACTGAGAGGTACTGCATCTAGAGATACATCACTGTGATAGTACATCACTAGGGTACATCACTGATGGATATCAATGATGGTATATCACTGAGAGGTACATCACTGAGAGGTACATCACTGAGAAGTACATCACTTAGTGGTAGATCAATGATGGTATATCACTGAGAGGTACATCACTGAGAGGTACATCACTGAGAGACACTTCACTGAGAGGTACAGCACTCTGATTTACATCACTGTGATATACATCACTAAGAGGTACACCACTTAGTGGTGGATCAATGATGGTACATCACTGAGAGGTACATCACTGAGAGGTGCATCACTGAGAGGCGCATCACTGAGGCACATCACTGAGGCACATCACTGAGAGGTACAACACTTAGAGGCACATCACTGAGAGGTACATCAGTGAGAGGTACAACACTGAGAGATACATCACTGATAGGTACAACACTGAGAGGTACAATACTGAAAGTACAATACTGAGAGGTGCATCACTGAGAGGTACATCACTGAGAAGAACATCAAATTGATGTATAACCCTATAGGTATGTCACTGTTGTTCAGGTAGCACTAATAGGTACATCTGTGAGAGGTACATCATAGAGAGGTACACCATTTCGAGGTACACCACTGATAGGTACACCACTGAGAGATACACCACTGAGAGATACACCACTGAGAGGTACAACACTGAGAGGTACAATGAGAGGTATATCACTGAGAGGTACATTACTGAGACGTGCTGAGAGGTACATCATTGAGATGAGAGGAACGTCACCTCTACTTACATCACTGTGACTTACATCACTTTGATGTTGTGGAGAAATTTTCTCCAGGAGGGGGTTATCAGCCCCCTTCATCCCCTTTCAGCCCAGAGGGGCCCAGCCCTCTCAGAAGGGGCAAGCATCTTGCTTACTGCTACATCAAATAATTGATTCCAGATGCAGTAGGGGCATGTGATATGGTTATGTGGCTCTTTGCCAGAGAACGTTGTTGCAATTAATGTAGTTTAAATAAGAGACAATCATTCTCTTTCCTTGGCAGGACAATTAAAGAAATGCTGCTCCCACTTTATTACCATATTAAAGATGTACATTGTTGTCTGTGCTTAAGATAGCAAGAATCAAGCATTCTGCATTTCTTCATAGTGGAAGTTTGGCAAGGAGGGGAAATATGCTAAGTCAGCTTTTCCTTTATGGTAGAGGGCAAGCAAGGTGGAGCAGGAGACGTCTGAGGTTAGATTGCTTTTGACCCTGTTGGGGGACACATTGATGCTGGGATAACTAACAAAGACCACTGATCCGCGCGTTTTTCGCATAAAAGTATCTCGAAGATCATATCAAGTCACAGCTAAGTGTGATCAACTTCTTTAGTGACATTATAGTGAATAAAACTTGATGAACAGTGTAACAATGAGGGTTGCGATCTTAACAGAGTATAGCATGACATTATTCAAAGAACATTATTCTTCAATCAAGACACCGATACCCGGGAGTAAGGGTCCGATACACAAACCCAGGTAAGTCTGTTTAGCGTGTGATGATTCCATTGACTGCGCAGTTAAGAACTCTGTACGCTGAACAGATTATCATATACCTCGGTGATGAGCGGGGTTTTTAGCCCACACACGTGAGTATTCCAGTCAGCAATCAGTTTCTGAGATATGCTGACTTAGTACCCTCTTGGGATAATTATATTCACCCATAATAAATTATTTTCCAGTCCGTGAGGAAGTGTGTACGACAGCCTCTCAAGACATCGCCTGCAGGGACGGCTGTGTAGACAAAAGCTGTCTTTTAAGCTAAGTTTCCCTACAGTCCACTATTTAATCTTTGACTTAGCTTGTAGTATTATCCTCAAAAAGTTAGTCCTTCGAACTGGATATATGGTAATCTGTCTAGCATACAGTGTTCTTAATTAAGTGTGCAGTCAATGGAATCATCACACGCTAAATAGACTTACCTGGGTTTGTGTATCGGACCCTTACTCCCAGGTATCGGTGTCTTGATTGAAGAATAGTGTTCTTTGAAGAGTGTTGCACTACACTCTGTTAGGATCACAACACTCGTTGTTACACTTTTCATCAAGTTTTGTTCACCATAATGTCACTGAAGTAGCTGATCACACTTCTCTGTAAGTGACTTGATATGGTCTTTGAGATACTTTTACGCACAAACACGTGGATCAGTGTTCTTCGTTGGCAATCCCGGGGTCAATGTGTCCCCCACCAGTTTTACATATTCGGCACGACATATATATATATAATATATATATATATATATATATAATGTATATATGTATATATGTATGTATGTCGGGCCGAATAGGCAGAATTTGCGATCTTGGCTTAAATAGCAACGCTCATCTTGCCATATAGGACAAGTGAAAATTTGTGTATGCAATAATTTCGCCAAAATCATTTTGAACCTAACGAAAAAAATATATTTCACTGTGTTTGTTTAGTATTATATTATTGTAAACAAATCTAAAATATATTTAGCTGGGTTAGGCTAAAATAAATTGCGCTTGTTATAATAAGGTTAGGTAAGTTTTCTAAGTTCCTTTTGGTGCAAAATTATAAATTTTTACATTAACATTAATAAAAAAAATATATCTTTAAACGTATAAGAGAAAATTTTAGAAAGGACTTAATTTTAAATGAGTTCTTGCTAATTGACCAGTTTTACATATTCGGCACGACATTTATATATTATATATATATATATATATATATATATATATATATATATATATATATATATATATGTATGTATGTATGTATGTATATATATATATATATATATTTCAACAAGTCGGTCGTCTCCCACCGAGGCAGGGTGACCCAGAAAAGAAAAAATCCCCAAAAAGAAAATACTTCCATCATTCAACACTTTCACCACACTCACACATTATCACTGCTTTTGCAGAGGTGCTCAGAATACAACAGTTTAGAAGCATATACGTATAAAGATACACAACACATCCCTCCAAACTGCCAATATCCCAAACCACTCCTTTAAAGTGCAGGCATTGTACTTCCCATTTCCAGGACTCAAGTCCGACTATATGAAAATAACCGGTTTCCCTGAATCCCTTCACTAAATATTACCCTGCTCACACTCCAACAGATCGTCAGGTCCCAAGTATCATTCGTCTCCATTCACTCCTACCTAACACGCTCATGCACGCTTGCTGGAAGTCCAAGCCCCTCGCCCACAAAACCTCCTTTACCCCCTCTTTCCAACCCTTTCGAGGACGACCCCTACCCCTCTTTCCTTCCCCTATAGATTTATATGCTTTCCATGTCATTCTACTTTGATCCATTCTCTCTAAATGACCAAACCACCTCAACAACCCCTCTTCTGCCCTCTGACTAATGCTTTTATTAACTCCACACCTTCTCCTAATTTCCACACTCCGAATTTTCTGCATAATATTTACACCACACATTGCCCTTAGACAGGACATCTCCACTGCCTCCAACCGTCTCCTCGCTGCTGCATTTACCACCCAAGCTTCACATCCATATAAGAGTGTTGGTACTACTATACTTTCATACATTCCCTTCTTTGCCTCCATAGATAACGTTTTTTTGACTCCACATATACCTCAACGCACCACTCACCTTTTTTCCCTCATCAATTCTATGATTAACCTCATCCTTCATAAATCTATCCGCCGACACGTCAACTCCCAAGTATCTGAAAACATTCACTTCTTCCATACTCCTCCTCCCCAATTTGATATCCAATTTTTCTTTATCTAAATCATTTGATACCCTCATCACCTTACTCTTTTCTATGTTCACTTTCAACTTTCTACCTTTACACACATTCTCAAACTCATCCACTAACCTTTGCAATTTTTCTTTAGAATCTCCCATAAGCACAGTATCATCAGCAAAAAGTAACTGTGTCAATTCCCATTTTGAATTTGATTCCCCATAATTTAATCCTACCCTCTCCCCGAACACCCTAGCATTTACTTCTTTTACAACCCCATCTATAAATATATTAAACAACCATGGTGACATTACACATCCCTGTCTAAGACCTACTTTTACCGGGAAGTATTCTCCCTCTCTTCTACACACCCTAACCTGAGCCTCACTATCCTCATAAAAGCTCTTTACAGCATTTAGTAACTTACCACCTATTCCATAAACTTGCAACATCTGCCACATTGCTCCTCTATCCACTCTATCATATGCCTTTTCTAAATCCATAAATGCAATAAAAACTTCCCTACCTTTATCTAAATACTGTTCACATATATGCTTCAATGTAAAGACTTGATCTACACATCCCCTACCCACTCTGAAGCCTCCTTGCTCATCCGCAATTCTACATTCTGTCTTACCTCTAATTCTTTCAATTATAACCCTACCGTATACTTTTCCTGGTATACTCAGTAAACTTATTCCTCTATAATTTTTACAATCTCTTTTGTCCCCTTTCCCTTTATATAAAGGGACTATACATGCTCTCCGCCAATCCCTAGGTACCTTCCCCTCTTTCATACATTCATTAAACAAAAGTACCAACCACTCCAACACTATATCCCCCCCTGCTTTTAACATTTCTGTCATGATCCCATCAGTTCCAGCTGCTTTACTCCCTTTCATTCTACGTAATGCCTCACGTACCTCCACCACACATTCTGCTCTTCTTCATTCCTAAAAGATGGTATACCTCCCTGGCCAGTGCATGAAATTACCACCTCCCTTTCTTCCTCAACATTTAAAAGTTCCTCAAAATATTCTCGCCATCTACCTAATACCTCCCTCTCCCCATCTACTAACTCCCCTACTCTGTTTTTAACGGACAAATCCATACTTTCCCTAGGCTTAACTTGTTTAACTCACTCCAAAATTATTTCTTATTTTCATTAAAATTTCTTGACAGTGCCTCTCCCACTCTTTCATCTGCTCTCCTTTTGCACTCTCTCACCACTCTCTTCACCTTTCTTTTACTCTCCATATACTCTGCTCTTCTTATAACACTTCTGCTTTGTAAAAACCTCTCGTAAGCTACCTTTTTCTCTTTTATCACACCCTTTACTTCATCATTCCACCAATCACTCCTCTTTCCTCCTGCCCCCACCCTCCTATAACCACAAACTTCTGCCCCACATTCTAATACTGCATTTTTAAAACTATTCCAACCCTCTTCAACCCCCCCACTACTCATCTTTGCACTAGCCCACCTTTCTGCCAATAGTCGCTTATATCTCGCCCGAACTTCCTCCTCCCTTAGTTTATACACTTTCACCTCCCTCTTACTTGTTGTTGCCACCTTCCTCTTTTCCCATCTACCTCTTAGTCTAACTGTAGCTACAACTAAATAATAATCTGATATATCAGATCATATATATGTATATATATATATATATTTAATATTGTCCACCCAGACTATTATTTGAGTTTTAACTAGGAAGCAAAGGAGCCTTGATGCACATTTCAGCAAGAAGACAGTGTAGTCAGTGTAGGAGCCTGACAAGTCAACAGGTGTGTCGGTGTCACAGAAATGTACTGCTGTCCTGGGTCTCAGAACATAGGTACATGATTGGACAGGACAGTCATTGGCCATATTAGTAGTGGAAGGAGAAGTAGATGAGTTGTCTCTAGTGTTAGTCTGGTTGCATTGTTGCAATGCACGATCCTTCAGCTCAGCCTCAGCTTTAACAACGTCAGTGTACTTCATGTGGTCAAGGTGATCTTCCTTAATCATTCCTGTGGCAATCTCTCTCGCCTCGAACTTGTTGCCATGGAGCTGTCTAAGGACATGGTAAGGACCAACAAATTTAGGGACTATCTTATGCATGCGAGGGGTTTACGTAAGATTTTGCAATCTTGTACAACCTTACTCTCCTTAGCAATAGTATTACGATTAGATGAAAACTTGTCCGTTGTTTTCTTGAGATTTTCTCGTTCTCTCTGAAAGACAAGCTGTGAAGTCCGCATCTTGCTGATGGTTACATTGTCAGTGTCATATACAGGCTGAAGCAGAACAAAGAGAATTTCATTAGGCAAACACTTGTCATAGCCATACAGTGCGAAGTGGGGTGTGTTCGAGTTGTTGTGCGAAGAGTTTAGAGTACTCTGCATATCTGGAATGAACTCATCCTATGTGGTACAACTCTGACTGATAGTCACTCTGAGCACCTTTAGGATTTTGTGATTTATAAGCTCTGCAAGGCCGTTGCTCACGAGATGGTGTGGAGGTACTGGCGCTTGATGTATGGCAAATCTAGAGTAAAGAGCCTGCATTGTGGCATTTATGAACTCCAACCCATTGTCTGACATTAGCAAGTCTTAGCGGTTTTATCAGGAATGGGTACTAGCTCACAGTACCATGTCAACTTGTCCATCATTACAAGCAGGTATTTATTACCTTTTTTTGAGGTCAAGAAGGTCGTCAGCAGGTCGACAGAAGTTCTTTCCCAAGGCTCTTTTGTAATGGGATACTTGAGAATGAGATTTGGATCGGTGGCGGTACCTTTGTGCTGGAGGCATACAACACACTTTTATGCATGTTCTTTGCCATTTCCGCTGCCATCTTAGACCAGAAGGATTTCATTCTTGCCTGTGTGATACTGCGGTATTTACCTGGATGCACTTTACCTGGTATGTCGTGCCAGGATCAACCAGCTTGGTCACACGACACAGCACTACTTAGTTGACAACTAAGTCCCTCAGTAGTACAGGTGATTTAACCTGCAAGTCAGCAGCCTCTTTGGTCAGGAATCGAAGGTCTTGTGGCATTGGGCTCTCTAGATCCTCAATGGAGAACGAGTAGTCTGTACTAACAAAAGCAATATGCCTCGACAAGACATTAGCAACGACATTTTGCTTTCTTGGAACACAACAGATTTCTGGTCTAGAGTCGTTGAAAGTGAGAGACCACTGAGCTTGCTTTCCTAAGAGATTCTTACTTGTAAAGAGAAACAATAACAGCAAGTGATCTATGTACATCTTGATAGGATACTGGTAAATAATGTTTCGGAAATGGCTCAAAGCCCATAGCTCTGTCACTTAGCAATTAATCACAGATCTGGTAAGACCACAGCTAGCATAAGCTATTGGCTGTTGCTTACCAATGGACTCTTGCGAGTCCAGTTTTGCTGGCATCCATCCTCTAGGTAAACCCCTTGGTGAAATCAGGAAATTTAAGAACAGGATCCATGTTAACTTGTTCTTTAAGGTAACAAAGGCTCTTTCCAGATAACAAATCCATCAAAGGGCACGTCTTTTTTTTGAAACCGGGTCAGAGGTGTAGCTATGGTGGAAAATCTGGCTAAAAAAGTGCTGTAGAATCTGGTCTAGGCCTATGAAGAAACGAACAGCATCTGCCATAATAAGTCTTGGGAATTTCTGAACAACCAAGAGTATAGACCCGTCTGTCTTACTGCTGTTCTGTCACTACATGGCCCAGAAATCTTATTTATTTCTTAAGGAACTGACATTTAGAGAGCTTGACTTTGCAAATAGTCTTGGCTAATTTTTCCAGTACCTGTTCAAGTTTTACGAGATGCATCCTGAGACATCACAATAAGATCATATAGACAGAGCATTAGGGTGCTACCTAGGAGAGTACAAAAGATTGTCATCGAATGACTGAATGTTATTTGGCCGCTCTATAATATAAAAGGTAGCTTTTTGAACAGATAATGACTAGTAGGCGTAGAGAATGCTGTCAATTCTTGACTTTGGTCATCAAGAGGAATTTGCCAAAAACCTTGTAAAATGTCTAGCGTCGAAAATATTTTGTCAATTCCAATGTCCTACAACAGGTAATTCAGAATTGGCAATGGGAAACTGTCTGAGATTGTACATACATTTAACTTCCTGTAGGCAATGACAGGACACCATGCCCAATCATATTTAAGGATAAGAAGTGGAGCATTCCATGGAGAATTGGAATCTTCAGTAACTCCATCATGGAGCAACTTAGTTATGAGTTCTTCAGCGAAGACTTTGTGCATGAAGCAACCTGTAAGCAAGCACATAAATAGATTTAATGCCTTTGTCCAGAGGAATACAGTGAGAAATAAGTGTGATCAAACTCGTGGGATCATCATCTAGTGCTACCATGGGAGCACTTTTAAGAACTTCGAGAAGTCTAGTGACTTCATTGGGGTAATTTGTTTTAGCTAGGTCATCCTCTGACATTGGTCGAGTACTGGAAGATTCAGCAGCAGACTCACCTGGGAGGATTGCACCTGCCATGTTCTTGAGACCAATGAGCAAATCACCAGAGAAGGCAATGTTATCGACCATTAAGAATTTTGCCGATATCTTCTTACCCTGAATCTCAAACTGTAGCGTTGTTCCTCCCCATACCATCAGAGAATTACTCCAGGCACCATTCAGGTTTGAATTTCTGATTGCTCCTTCACCATGGCTGTATGCATGCCAGTGTCATGGAAGAAACTAAAACATGTGATGTTCACAAATAAACCGGAATCAAAGAAAAGTTTGATAGGTTCATCACTTTCAGTGGACTCAACTAGACGTCAGCTAGGGCAGTCATACCTATTATGGAGACACGCCAATTCATCCATGTTGTCAGAGTCGTAGCTGTGAGTGGCTCGATGCTTGGTGGCAAGGCTCGACTTCCTGGTGGATGCAGTATTAGACCTGTTACAATTATCAAGGCACTCATCTTCAGGTCTGTTGGCAAGCGTGTCGTCACTCAGAGCATCGAACACATTGTAAACAGAGACAGAATACAGCGACTCTGTTAAAGTGACTTCCTCTGTTGTTGATTCCATGACCTCGACTCTTCCCCTGAGCTGAGGGAAGGACTCCTACCACCACACCCATTCCGGTTAGTGTACTTACCCCTTTGGCCCTTCGACCAATCAATCAATCAAGTTTATTCTCTATAAAGATTACAATGCGAGGTTTACAGATTTTGGATATTGTGTGGTTTACATGTTATAAAATGCTAATTACAAAGGGGGCCACTAGGACACCTAGCATGGCTAGGCATTTCGGGCAGACTTAGATTAATTCTTAACTCTAAATTAATACAGATTATGGAGTTAGTTGGTATTAAGGCTAAGTGACTACATTATAGTTTGTGAGTTTAGCAAGGTAAATGCTTTTGTTTTGGCACAATACAGGTTCTATATTGAATTATCACAGGCAAACTTATGACTAGTGAGGATTCATTATTTTATGATTAAGATGAGTATTTCTGTGATTATAGTCAAGTGGGTGAGTGAGTGTAAGTGTGAACAAGTGGTTTTCATGTAGTTAGTTGACGGGGTGTATCAGGGAGATAAGAGGTTGTCTAACGGTAGTTTTGAAGGTGATGAATGTGTCTGCAGTTCTAGAGCTTTCAGGTAGGATGTTCCAGATTTTAGGGCCTTTGACATACATAGAATTTTTGTAAAGGTTTAGTCGAACACGGGGACTGTCATAGAGAAGTTTGTGTCCGGTGTTATGCCTGTGGATCCTGTCACAACTATCAAGAAAGCGTTTTAGGTCAAGGTTAATATTAGAATTTAAGCTCCTGTAGATGTAGATTGCACAGTAGTAAGTGTGGATACTCTGAACGGGGAGTAAGTTTAGATCTATGAATAGTAGGGGTAGGGGTGTTGCCAGGGATGGGATTTAGTGATTATTCTTACTGCTGTGTTCACTACCAGCAGTATTCTCCGATCTCTGGCTGTGCATAGCAGCGACCACGTGCCAGTTCGAGCTGTCGAAGTATTGTCACCACTCCATGTGTTCGTCATGAATAAATGTAGTAAAAATCTTAATAAACCGCAAAATCGTAAATAGTACGAAAGCTGAATATGATATGCAATGAACAATGATCTTGCACAGATCTGAGAGAATAACGCAGCGCAATGTTAACTGGTAAATAGTTTAGGTTTTAAAATAATTTTGAAAACATAAATAAAAATCGTATACTCTGGAAATCGATGAAGAAAAAATTATGCTAGTATGTTCACAACAGAAAATTTACACAGATTAATAGATTCTTGCACAGAAAATATCCAACAATGCTTCTGATGATAGTAACTGCAAAATGTTGCAACAGCTAATTATAAACTATGGTTACAAAACAAGGCGAAGATCGAATGTGCAGTGGAATGAAATCTAATATCAAAAAATGTACTTAACTATATTGCAGATTTACTTAGCACAAAGCAAAAGGCTGCCGGTGCTGGCAAATGTAATTTGAAATGTAAAAATAATCCACTGGCAGAAGGGCAAATTATCTCAAAATAATTTCATTTTAAATAATTTTGAGATACTATTGTCACAAGTCTATTGTCATAACTGTGACAATAGACTTATGGAACATAAATTATATGCAGAAAAGTTGTCAGAATAATAACGTTTGTAACTGCACGCAATAATAAATAATAAATTTCAATTGGTGTAAACATCTGAAAATAATACATTTACAATAACTGTTGCTGTACTCAACGACTCCTGGAGTTTACCTGGAGTTTACCTGGAGAGAGTTCCGAGGGTCAACGCCCCCGCGGCCCGGTCTGTGACCAGGCCTCCTGGTGGATCAGAGCCTGATCAACCAGGCTGTTACTGTTGGCTGCACGCAAACCAACGTACGAGCCACAGCCCGGCTGATCAGGAACCGACTTTAGGTGCTTGTCCAGTGCCAGCTTGAAGACTGCCAGGGGTCTGTTGGTAATCCCCCTTATGTATGCTGGGAGGCAGTTGAACAGTCTCGGGCCCCTGACACTTATTGTATGGTCTCTTAACGTGCTAGTGACACCCCTGCTTTTCATTGGGGGGATGTTGCATCGTCTGCCAAGTCTTTTGCTTTCGTAGTGAGTGATTATCGTGTGCAAGTTCGGTACTAGTCCCTCTAGGATTTTCCAGGTGTATATAATCATGTATCTCTCCCGCCTGCGTTCCAGGGAATACAGGTTCAGGAAACTCAAGCAGTCCCAGTAATTGAGGTGTTTTATCTCCGCTATGCGCGCTGTGAAGGTTCTCTGTACATTTTCTAGGTCAGCAATTTCACCTGCCTTGAAAGGTGCTGTTAGTGTGCAGCAATATTCCAGCCTAGATAGAACAAGTGACCTGAAGAGTGTCACCATGAGCTTGGCATCCCTAGTTTTGAAGGTTCTCATTATCCATCCTGTCATTTTTCTAGCAGCTGCGATTGATACAATGTTATGATCCTTGAAGGTGAGATCCTCCGACATGATCACTCCCAGGTCTTGGACGTTGGTGTTACTCTCTATTTTGTGGCCGGAATTTGTTTTGTACTCTGATGAAGATTTAATTTCCTCGTGTTTACCATATCTGAGTATTTGAAATTTCTCATCATTGAACTTCATATTGTTTTCTGCAGCCCACTGAAAGATTTGGTTGATGTCCGCCTGGAGCCTTGCAGTGTCTGCAATGGAGGACACTGCACTGCAGATTCGGGTGTCATCTGCAAAGGAAGACACGGTGCTGAGGCTGACATCCTTGTCTATGTCAGATATGAGGATGAGGAATAAGATGGGAGAGAGTACCGTGCCTTGTGGAACAGAGCTTTTCACCGTAGCTGCCTCGGACTTTACTCTGTTGACTACTACTCTTTGTGTTCTGTTTGTGAGGAAATTATAGATCCATCGACCAAGTTTTCCTGTTATTCCTTTAGCACGCATTTTGTGCGCTATTACGCCATGGTCACACTTGTCGAAGGCTTTTGCAAAGTCTGAATATATATCATCTGCATTCTTTTTGTCTTCTAGTGCATCCAGGACCTTGTCGTAGTGATCCAATAGTTGAGACAGTCAGGAGCGACCTGTTCTAAACCCATGTTGCCCTGGGTTGTGTAATTGATGGGTTTCTAGATGGGTGGCGATCTTGCTTCTTAGGACCCTTTCAAAGACTTGATATGGGATGTTAGTGCTATCGGTCTGTAGTTCTTTGCTATTGCTTTACTGCCCCCTTTGTGGAGTGGGGCTATGTCTGTTGTTTTTAGTAACTGTGGGACGACCCCCGTGTCCATGCTTCCTCTCCATAGGATGGTAAAAGCTCGTGATAGGGGCTTCTTGCACTTCTTAATGAACACGGAGTTCCATGAGTCTGGCCCTGGGGCAGAGTGCATGGGCATGTCATTTATCGCCTGTTCGAAGTCATTTGGCGACAGGATAACATCGGATAGGCTTGTGTTAACCAAATTCTGTGGCTCTCTCATAAAAAATTAATTTTGATCTTCGACTCTCAGTCTGGTTAGCGGCTTGCTAAAACTGAGTCATATTGGGACTTGAGTAGTTCATTCATTTCCTTGCTGTTATCTGTGTAGGACCCATCTTGTTTAAGTAGGGGCCCAATACTGGGCGTTGTTCTCGACTTTGATTTGGCATAGGAAAAGAAATACTTTGGATTTCTTTCGATTTCATTTATGGCTTTTAGTTCTTCCCGCTGTTCCTGATTCTTATAGGATTCCTTTAGCTTAAGTTCGATGCTTGCTATTTCTCTGACCAGTGACTCCCTACGCATTTCAGATATATTGGCCTCTTTTAGCCGCTCTGTTATTCTTTTCCGTCGCCTGTAAAGGGAGCGCCTGTCTTTCTATTTTACATCTACTCCTCCTTTTTCTTAGAGGAATAAGCCTTGTGCATACATCGAGTGCCACCGAGTTAATCTGTTCCAGGCATAAGTTGGGGTCTGTGTTGTTTAGTCTATCTTCCCAGCTTATATCGGTTAGGACTTGGTTTACTTGGTCCCACTTTATGTTTTTGCTATTGAAGTTGAATTTGGTGAATGCTCCCTCGTGACTAATCTCATTATGTCGGTCTGGGGCTCCGCGCATACATGTCTGAACCTCAATTATGTTGTGATCTGAGTATATTGTTTTTGATATGGTGACATTTCGTATCAGATCATCATTGTTAGTGAAGATGAGGTCTAGTGTATTCTCCAGTCTAGTAGGCTATATTATTTGCTTGTTTAAATTGAATTTTGTGCAGAGATTTAAAAGCTCGTGCGTGTGTGAGTTCTCGTCAGAGCTGCCTCCTGGTGTTATTACTGCAACAACATTATTTGCTATATTCCTCCATTTTAGGTGCCATAAGTTGAAACCCCCCAGGAACAAGATGTTGGGGGCAGGAGCTGGAAGATTTTCCAGACAGTGGTCAATTTTTACATCTGTTCCTGGAATTGCTGGGGCGTTGCATCCGGAGGCTTGTAGACTACCACAATGACTAGGTTTTGGTTCTCGATCCTTACTGCTAAAACTTCCACTACATCATTTGAAGCATTAAGCAGTTCTGTGCAAACAAGTGACTCTGCGATGTACAGGCCCCCCCCCCCCCCTCTTGCCTGTTCACTCTGTCGCATCTGTATAGGTTGTAACCTGGGATCCATATTTCTTGTCCAAGTGATCCTTTATGTGGGTCTCAGTGAAAGCCGCGAACATTGCAGTTGCTCTG
>NC_069432.1:3462851-3491289 GCF_026875155.1 Cherax quadricarinatus
GAGACATTTGACACTGAGAGGCATTTAGAAAATTGTGTTCTTCATATTTCAAATGCCCATCGGATAAATATGTTTTCCGAGAGTTTTGAGTGTCAAATACATCGCTGTATTATGTTTTCTCTGTATACCTATGTAGTTTTCACTTTATATCATTGTATGTTTTCAATATATTGCAATGTTTTCAGTGTATATCACTGTATGATTGCAGTGTATATCACTGCATTTTTTCAGTGTATATCACTGCATGCTTGCAATGTATATCACTGTTTTCAGCGTATATCACTGTATGTTTTCAGTGTGTATTACTATGTTTTCAGTGTATATCACTGTATGTTTTCAGTGTGTATTACTATGTTTTCAGTGTATATCACTGTATGTTTTCAGTGTATATTACTATGTTTTCAGTGTATATCACTGTATGTTTTCAGTGTATATTACTATGTTTTCAGTGTATATCACTGTATGTTTTCAGTGTATATTACTATGTTTTCAGCGTATATCACTGTATGTTTTCAGTGTATATTACTATGTTTTCAGCGTATATCACTGTATGTTTTCAGTGTATATTACTATATATTTCAACTGTAAATATGAGCATTCAGTGTATATCACTGCATATATTCACCCTATATCACTGAATGTTTTCAGTGTATATCACTGTGTTTTCAGTGTGTATGACTGTATATGTCAGTACATGTTTTCACTGTATATCACTGTTCACACTGCATTAAGCTGTATTTTACTTATTTAGAAATATATTTTAAATTCATCCCATTTAATAATTTGTCCTAATTTACCTATAATTTACCACTGAAAGTATTCATAAGCAACCTGATATACATATTCCACTTGATAGTTTGCAGCTATCCTATTATGTATACATTAATACATAACCTTGAATTTTTGTACCATAAATTTATTTTATTTGGGTTGTCTTGAAGATAGTTTTGTATTTTGCATTATTTATCTAAAGTTTCTTTCTAATTTATTCATCTAAAGATGTAATTACGCTCAAAAATAAGAAATTTTGTGAATTTTTTTAAACAGTTGAAATTATAAGTTGAAATTATGTGAGTATAATTCTACTGATTCTATGTTGTCTAACTTAGGCTATAATTTGATAATTTCTTCCTATAATTGAAGCTATATTGTTATTGTATAATTTGTATAATATTCCCCTTTGAGTAATATAAATTATATAATTATACAATTTGGTTCAGTAATTTAACATAATCTTTAAAATGTTGAATTATAGATTAAGTTATCTTTGCTGGGTTACTCGGTTATCTTAGCTGGATTACTCGGTTATCTTAGCTGGGTTACTCAGTTATCTTTGCTGGGTTACTCAGTTATCTTAGCTGGGTTACTCAGTTATCTTAGCAGCTTTCCTCAGTTATCTTTGATGGGTTACTCAATTATCTTAGCTGGGTTACTCAATTATCTTAGCTGGGTTACTAAGTTATCTTAGCTGGGTTACTAAGTTATCTTAGCTGGGTTACTCAGCTATCTTAGCTGGGTTACTCAGTTATCTTAGCAGCATTACTCAGTTATCTTAGCTGGGTTACTCAGTTATCTTAGCTGGGTTACTAAGTTATCTTAGCTGGGTTACTAAGTTATCTTAGCTGGGTTACTAAGTTATCTTAGCTTGGTTACTCAGTTATCTTAGCTTGGTTACTCAGTTATCTTAGCTTGGTTACTCAGTTATCTTAGCTGGGTTACTCAGTTATCTTAGCAGCATTACTCAGTTACCTTAGCTGGGTTACTAAGTTATCTTAGCTGGGTTACTCAGTTATCTTAGCTCGGTTGCTCAGTTATCTTAGCAGCACTACTCAGTTATCTTAGCTGGGTTACATAGCTATCTTAGCAGCATTACTCAGTTACATTAGCTGGGTTACTAAGTTATCTTAGCTGGGTTACTCAGTTATCTCAGCTGGGTTACTCAGCTATCTTAGCAGCATTACTCGGTTATCTTAGCTGGGTTACTCAATTATCTTAGCTGGGTTACTCAGTTAGCTGGGTTATTAAGTTATCTTAGGTGGGTTACTCAGTTATCTTAGCTGGGTTACTAAGTTATCTTAGCTGGGTTACTCAGTTATCTTAGCTGGGTTACTCAGTTATCTTAGCAGCACTACTCAGTTATCTTTGCTGGGTTACTCAGTTATCTTAGCTGGGTTACTCGGCTATCTTAGCAGCATTACTCGGTTATCTTAGCTGGGTTACTCAGTTATCTTAGCTGGGTTACTCAGTTATCTTAGGTGGGTTACTCAGTTATCTTAGCTGAATTACTCAGTTATCTTAGCTGATTTACTCAGTTATCTTAGCTGGGTTACTCAGTTATCTTAGCTGGGTTACTCAGTTATCTTAGCTGGGTTACTCAGTTATCTTAGCTGGGTTACTCAGTTATCTTAGCTGGGTTACTCAGTTATCTTAGCTGGGTTACTCAGTTATCTTAGCTGAGTTACTAAGTTATCTTAGCTGGGTTACTCAGTTATCTTAGCAGCACTACTCAGTTATCTTTGCTGGGTTACTCAGTTATCTTAGCTGGGTTACTCGGCTATCTTAGCAGCATTACTCAGTTATCTTAGCTGGGTTACTCAGTTATCTTAGCTGGGTTACTCAGTTATCTTAGCTGGGTTATTAAGTTATCTTAGCTGGGTTACTCAGTTATCTTAGCTGGGTTACTCAGTTATCTTAGCTGGGTTACTCAGTTATCTTAGCTGAATTACTCAGTTATCTTAGCTGAATTACTCAGTTATCTTAGCTGAATTACTCAGTTATCTTAGCTGAATTACTCAGTTATCTTAGCTGGGTTACTCAGTTATCTTAGCTGGGTTACTCAGTTATCTTAGCTGGGTTACTCAGTTATCTTAGCTGGGTTACTCAGTTATCTTAGCTGGGTTACTCAGTTATCTTAGCTGGGTTTACTCAGTTATCTTAGCTGGGTTACTCAGTTATCTTAGCTGGGTTTAATTTTCCAGTTATCTTAGCTGGGTTACTCAGTTATCTTAGCTGAATTACTCAGTTATCTTAGCTGGGTTACTCAGTTATCTTAGCTGAATTACTCAGTTATCTTAGCTGGGTTACTCGTTTATCTTAGCTGGGTTACTCAATTGTCTCAAATGAGTTTCCTGAGTTATCTCACTTATGTTTCTCAACACATTCAGTAGACAGTATTTCAGAAATTCTTAAGACAATTCCGTTCTTGTTTTTGTACAAATATTCGATTCTGACGATGACTGAAAAAAATATCTGTAACATCAATAAATTAAAAATCCAATAAGAATTTATTTTTCTCATTTTAAGCTTATTTAATAGTAAATTAATTATTTGTTGTGTCTTTTAAAAGAAGTTTTAATAAGATCTACATCATGTTTACACATCCAGCCTAGAATAAGCCTAAATAAAACACATTTCCACAATAATCTAACCTGTCAATAGTTTGAACAGAAGCCTCCATCATGAAGCTTATATAAGCTTACGATCATTTTCATCATACCTGTCAGACACAGGAACACAACGGTATCTTGGTACAAAGGACATGTGGGACATGCGCTTATACAGGGAATGACTTACCATACGACAAACCCAAGTGGGAATAAATCACTCTGTCTGTCTTTTTTGGGTTATCCCAGGTTCTTTACACATATGCTGTTATGTATGATAATCTATGTAACCGTATTTGTGTTAACCTAAATAAACTTATTTGCACAGCAACACAATGGTATCTTGGTACATAGGACATGTTCCTCAACTTCATCACTTAACTACTAATTATGAGTGAGATGGGTTGGATTCCAGAAGTTCCTGCCTAGCATGGACTGGCAGGAACTTCTAGATCCTCAGACGGGTCATCGTAGCATCCATATCAAGACGCAGTTCAATGTTTCAGCTTCAGATCGTTCCAGATCATTGAGTTGAACTCTTCTTCAGATAGAGGGGCTGACCACCTTTTAACTATTTTGACAAGGTTAATTGACTGATAACATCATCTTTACCATGTCACTACTCCTGCTGCCTACAAAACATTCTCCGCCATATTTGACAGACGAAGTCTACTGCACAGGAGAAACGATTCAAAAATATAAATACCCAAATGTTGTACATGGGTGTTACTCATCAACTTAACTCCCGATCAGTATGATGATAATAATCTAGAGATTCTATGGTTTGTAGTGTTGCTGCCCAAAACGAAATGCATATTAACAGGAACTGTTCACTGCTTTCCCTCTCATGATCAGTTCTTACATAACTTTGCGAGTCTTTTTCCAGAACTTACTGAGCACAGTTCTAAGATGATAATACTAAGTAACTTTGATATATGTTATCAACAACGAAACAATGGGCTCAGTAAGAGTTATATTGTAGTAATATGAAACAATACTACACCATTTCGAAATTAAAAGTTATAAAATGGTGTCTACATACCTCATTAAAACACTAACTTGATTATAATTAATGGGGATCAAAGGAGCCTGTCTCCAATTATCGTACAGAAGGAAAATTTGGAACTAATGTACGTAACACGTCACATAAGTCATTCATGCTTACAATCCCATAAACTTTGCACATGGTACATTATACATGTGTTGGAAATTTGAAGCCGATCTATTAAGTAGTTCTCGACTAATAAATGAAAATCTGAGAAAATTATTAATAAAATGTTGCTGAGAATGTTGGGAAAATAAGAAAGTTTTTCCTTCGTTAAGTTTAATAACAACGACAATTGTTATTACGTTAGTTTTAATTCCTCATTTTCATTATATTTAAATTCTCTAAAATCCTGTATGAAAAAATATTTGAATTTTACTCAAAAAACAAATTTAATAAAATTGGAAATATTTGGCACCTGCGCATCTATACAAAAAAAATTTCACTTAAGATGCACCAATATTTAATTCAAATTCAAAGTTTGAACATTAAAATGGTATAAAATACCGACAGGTTGTTAGGTAAGACACATATGCAACAGTTAGGTATCTTTATTATGAAACGTTTCGCTTACACAGTAGGCTTCTTCAGTCAAGTACAGAAAAGTTGATAGAAGCAGAAGATACTTGAAGACGATGTAATCAGTCCATCACCCTTAAAGTTTTGAGGTGGTCAGTCCCTCAGTCTGGACAACTTCCACTAGTGAGAGCGGCTGGATTTGAGAGGGACCTGACCTTTCAACATCTGAGTTCTTACCTCTCCTAGTGGCCTACGTCTCACCTCTTGGCGCTATAAAAAGCTCCATTCTGTCACTTCATCTCCATATTGTTTCATACTATGGAACAATGCTCTTCTCCAGACTGAGGGACTGACCACCTCAAAACTTTAAGGGTGATGGACTGATTACATCGTCTTCAAGTATCTTCTGCTTCTATCAACTTTTCTGTACTTGACTGATGAAGCCTACTGTGTAGGCGAAACGTTTCATAATAAAGATACCTAACTGTTGCATATGTGTCTTACCTAACAAATTCAAAGTTTATTCTCTATAAGGATTACAATGCTGAGTTTACAGAAATTTGGTTATTGTTTGGTTTACATGTAGTAAAATTGTGATTACAGAGTGTACCACTAGAACGCTTAGCATGGCTAGGCATTTCGGGCAGACTTAGTTTTATTCTTAATTGTAAAATATTACAAATTATGAGGTAAGTTGGTATTATGGCTAAGTGACTAAATACTAGTTTGTGAGTTTAGCAATGTGAATGCTTTTGTTTTGGCACAGTATATAGTTTCAGTATTGGAGTATCACAGGATTCATTATTTTAAGACTGAGATTAATATTTCTGTTTATGGTCAAATGAGTGAGTGAGTGTAAGTGTGAACCACCAGGTGGTATTCGTGTAGTTAGTTGACGGGGTGTATCAGGGAGATAAGATGTTTTCTAATGGTAGTTTTGAAGGTGATGAATGTGTCTGCAGTTCTAGAGTTCTCAGGTAGGGTATTCCAGATTTTAGGGCCTTTGACATACATTGAATTTTTGTAAAGGTTTAGTCGGACACGGGGAATGTCGTAGAGATGTTTGTTTCTGGTGTTATGCCTGTGGGTTCTGTCACAACTATCAAGAAAGCGTTTTTAGGTCAAGGTTGATATTAGAGTTTAAGGCCCTGTAGATATAGATTGCACAGTAGTAAGTGTGTATGTACTGAACTGGGAGTAAGTTTAGATCTTTGAAGAGTGGGGGGGTGTGCTGCCAGGGATGGGATTTAGTGATTATTCTTACTGCAACTTTTTGTTGGGTGATTATTGGCTTTAGGTTGTTGCTGCAGTTGATCCCAAGCACAAATAGCATAGGTGAGGTATGGATAAATAAGCGAGTGGTATAGTGTGAAAGGGCATTTTTGCGGCACGTAGTATCGTATCTTGGAGAGGATCCCAACCGTTTTGGATACTTTTTTGGCTATATGCTGGATATGGGTGCTGAAATTCAGGTTGTTGTCAAGGTATAAGCCTAGGAATTTGCCCCCATTATTTCTGGTAATTAGAGTGTTGTCAATCTTAATGTTAATTTGTGCATCTCCTGCTCTGCTACCCAAACATAATATAGAAAGTTTTGTCAGTGTTAAGCATAAGTTTATTGGCTGTCATCCAAGTCGATATTTAATCAGCTCCTCATTCACAATGGTGTTGAGGGGGGCAAGATTAGGGTGAGAAAATGACGTAAGTCGTGTCATCAGCAAAGAGAATGGGTTTCAGGTGTTGGGATACGTTTGGAAGGTCATTGATGTATATGAGGAAGAGCAGGGACCAAGGACATTCCCTGCGGAACTCCAGTATAAAGTGGCCGTGTTGCTGATGCTGTGTCTTTAAGGGTTGACGTACTGATACCTATTAGTAATGTAAGATTTTGAAAAAAAGCAAGCGCATGGCCTCTTATACCGTAGTGGTCAAGTTGTGGAGTAGGATTTCGGGGTTTTACTGTGTCAAAAGCTTTTCTTAGGTCAATAAAAATTCCTAGTGGATATTCCTTATTTTCCAATGCTGTGTAAAGCAGATCTAGCATTTTTATGATTGCATCATTAGTGCTTTTTTTTTTTCCTGAATCCAAACTGGCAGGGGGTTGAGTATGTTTTGAGCCGTTATAAATGAATACAGTCTCCTGTGCACGAGTTTCTCAAAGATTTTGGATAGCAATGGTAAGTTAGATTTTGGGGCCTATAGTTGTTTAAGTCTGTAGGGTCACCACCTTTATGTTTTGGTTTGTAACCCTTGCCATCTTGGTAGTTTGGGGAAGGTGCTAGTCTCTATTGACTTGTTAAAAAGTAATAAAATAGCATGCGAAAGGACAGGGGCCGCTCGCTTGTACAGTAATGGTGGGACATGAGACAGATTCCCCGGTTATTTTTAAGTGACTTATGATCTCAATGACTTCCGTGGGCTCATTTGGTGCAAGATAGAAGGAATTAGGGAAAATTTCCATCTAGGTACCCCCGGCATGGGCATTGGTTTGTGGGATTTTACTGGCGAGATTAGATCCTATGTTTGAGAAGAAGTCGTTTATCTTGTTAGCTGTGTCAGTGGGATGTAGTGGTGTTTCATTAGGTTTATTAGGACAATATTCTTGGTTTTTCTCAGTTTGTGGGCCCTAGAATCTGAGTTTTTTTCCAGGTCTTTTTTAAATCTCTCAAGGGGTCTGTGAATCTACTGGGAGTATATAGTTGTTTGGCTTTTTTTATTACTTTGGTGAGAGCTGATGAATAGTGGTTTAAGAATATCTTTGTGTATTAAGCCCTGTCTATATTGCTTTTCTATTGGTTTTTTCTGTCAATGGATTTTCAGAATGGTGCTGGTTAGCCATGGGCAACCAAGCAGTTTGTTTGTGATCTGTTTTGTTTTTATAGGACAATGTTTGTTGTATAGTCTAAGTAATTTGTTAAGAAAGATGTCTGTCCAGTCATCAATACCATTGGGCCTTGGAGAATTCTGTAGGCCAATCAACAGTCTCTAGGTCAGCTGTGAACTTCCTTTCTGAGGCCTCGTCATGGAGTCTAAAAGGACTTTGTAGTATTCAAGTGGTGGTTTACTAATGTTTGTCAGGAGGAAGGTAGGGTAGTGGTCTGTAGTGCTATCTGTGATTATCCCTGATTTTAAGGGGGGCTAGATATTGGTCCATATGTGGTCTATTATGGTTGCACTTGTCTCAGTGAGCCTGGTTGGTTTAGTTATTGTTGGTATGAGAAGTGTGTTGTTCATATTGTTGATTGAAATCAGTTACAGGCTGATCATCTAGTAAGCCAAGGTTGATGTTGAAGTCTCCAGCTAAGAGAAGGTGGTGCTTAAATTTATTTGTCTGTTTGTTATTATGTGAAATTTAATTTCTCACTGAAATTTGGGATGTTTGTGTGAGGTTATCCGGGAAATGGCACCAATTGTTAATAGGCGTCCTTTAAGGTTTTTTTTCAGTAAAATTAGCAAAAATGTATTTCCCCCTATTTATCACTAAGCAAGTGGTGCTAAACAAGATAATTGGTTAGGTAATAGATTGCAATACCACCCCCAACTTGGTTTGTTCTGCAGTTGTGAATTGCTGTGTATCCTGGTAGAGGGTAGATATCTATTGTGTCCTGCTTAAGCCAGGCTCGTAAGAATAATGCAGGAGAAGGGTTTTCTTTAGTGATTCAAGGAGTGCAGGAGGTCATCAGTGTTTGCTTAAGGACCTGAGTTGTAGTTAAGTACTGATAGACTTTTAGCATTGTTTAGGATAGTGGTGGCTTGTGATGCTGTGTAATAAAGGCAGTTACTTTCCAATAGGTTTTGATTGGGTGTCAGATTATGGAGGTTTAGATCAGGGTCAACGTGATCAATCATCTTCTAGGTTTAAAATTATGGTTATTTATATCCTGAGTTTTGTGTTGAGTTCTACTACTGATAACTGTAGTGGTTGGAAGTTTGGACAAGTATATAGCTAGAGTATTTTGGTCATGTAGGGTATAGTCACTACTACGCATAATGAAGTTGATGTTGTCTGTGTCTTGTGCTGGAATGAACTAAAGTACAACTAGGTATAAACTAGAAGCCGATCAGAAGAGGCATTGTCTAGTTACTACATATGAAACAAGATAAAATGGTAAATTTAAATTTACGCTGATCAGTGTGAGCAAAAGTTATATGTTAATAAAGCCAACCCAGTGGAAGCAGTTTGAAGCCAATCAGACAAGGCATTTTAAAGTAAATGATCTGATTCCTACGATTCACGTGTTTTAGCAATTCCAATAAAATTCCAGGTTTACACCTCCGACTATATTTATCAGGAATTATCATTCTGGTAGACTCCATCGTTAATTACATATTGATGTTAATCATTTTTGCGTCAAAACACAATTAGTCATTCGTGAAAACGACCAACAAAAGCGACAATTAGTGGAAGCTGCCTTAGTAACCACAACTGACACTATCCCTGGTACGGAAGTTTTGTTTCTCCAGACTTTTGGCTAAAAGATTTTTATCCAGATTAGGAATTGCCGTCAGGTGTTCACCTGATGACAGGTCCTAACACAAATAACTGTGAGCATGGAGAAGCTATGCACCAGGCATAGGTTAACAGGGATAACATTATTCTGACAAAACTCCACATTAAATTAGAGTTAATGAAGCAATTCGTTAAGGCCTTGGAAAAAGATGGCAATTGCTTCAAATACATTCGTAGATCGTTCCCTGGACTAAGTATGGGAAAACTGAAAGCTGGAATCTTTGATGATCCTCAAATTTGAAAGCTTATTAAGGATTCTAATTTCACAAAATGTATGAATGGTGTTGAAGCTTGTGCATGGTGAAGTAATGCGTCAGTTATCAACAACTTCTTGGGAAATCACAAAGTAGACAATTATGAAGAACTTGTGCAAAACTTGCTGACAAGCTTTAAGAATTTAGGAACTAATATAAGCATAAAGGTACACATTCTCCATAGCTACCTAGACAGGTTTCCACAGTCTTTGTGAGGTCAGTGAGGAACAAGGGAAGATGTTCCAGCAAGATATAAAGGTGATGGATTAAATGTATCCAGGCAGATGGGACACACACATGATGACAGACTATTGTTAGAGCCTCTAACTGAACTGTGCTGAAAACCAACATAGAAGAAACTCGTAATTAGTGGTATTTGAAATATCTTACTATGTTATTATAGTCAATGAAGTGCTAGTATGTATTAAATTGTTTAACGTTCGCATGATATAATTCCAATACGATTTGTAAGTTAGCCCCGCTTGATCAAAATATATTTCGCATCTCTTATTTGTTTTTAATGGAATACCAAATATATCAAAATTAGAGCCAAGCATGCAAAACCAATGACATATCAGTAATCAGCACCACAAACATAACCTAAAATCGATGTAATATTTTCCTGAACAGTACACAAGTGTATTATTCAAATCCACAAAGAATTCTAATTAATTCCAGATCATCTGCGAGCAGGACAACTCTAACCCGAGTTCCTCTGTCAATAATTGTTCAAGAACCGATCCTTGTAGAAGCTCAGTCATCAAACTTGCTCACTACAACACCTGGTTCCTGACTCTTGTAGAACTTCAGACATCAAACTTGCTCACTACAACACCTGGTTCCTGACTCTTTAAGAACTTCGTATATCAAACTTCCCCACTGCAACACCTTGTTCCTGAATCTTGTAGAACTTCGGTCATCAAACTTGCCCAGTGCAACACCTGGTTCCTGGCTCTTGTAGAAGTTCGGTCATCAAACTTGCCCAGTGCAACACCTGGTTCCTGGCTCTTGTAGAAGTTCGGTCATCAAACTTGCCCAGTGCAACACCTGGTTCCTGGCTCTTGTAGAAGTTCGGGTCATCAAACTTGCCCAGTGCAACACCTGGTTCCTGGCTCTTGTAGAAGTTCGGTCATCAACTTGCCCAGTGCAACACCTGGTTCCTGGCTCTTGTAGAAGTTCGGTCATCAAACTTGCCCAGTGCAACACCTGGTTCCTGGCTCTTGTAGAAGTTCGGTCATCAAACTTGCCCAGTGCAACACCTGGTTCCTGACTCTTGTAGAACTTCGGACATCAAACTTCCCCACTGCAACACCTGGTTCCTTAGTCTTGTAGAACTTCGGATATCAAAGTTGCCTACTACAACACCTGGTTCCTGACTCTTGTAGAAGTTCGGTCATCAAACTTGCCCATTACAACACCTGGTTCCTGACTCTTGTAGAACTTCGGTCATCAAACTTGCCCATTACAACACCTGGTTCCTGACTCTTGTAGAACTTCGGTCATCAAACTTGCCCATTACAACACCTGGTTCCTGACTCTTGTAGAAATTCGGTCACAAACTTGCCTTACAACACCTGGTTCCTGACTCTTGTAGAAATTCGGTCATCAAACTTGCCTTACAACACCTGGTTCCTGACTCTTGTAGAAATTTGGTCATCAAACTTGCCCATTACAAACACCTTTGGTTCCTGACTCTTGTAGAAGTTCGGTCATCAAACTTGCCCATTACAACACCTGGTTCCTGACTCTTGTAGAAGTTCGGTCATCAAACTTGCCCATTACAACACCTGGTTCCTGACTCTTGTAGAAGTTCGGTCATCAAACTTGCCCATTACAACACCTGGTTCCTGACTCTTGTAGAAGTTCGGACATCAAACTTGCCCATTACAACACCTGGTTCCTGACTCTTGTAGAAGTTCGGATTTTCAAACTTGCCTTAAACCCTGGTTCCTGACTCTTGTGAAGTTTGGATATCAAAACTTCCCCTTACAACACCGGTTCCTGACTCTTTTTGAAGTTCGGGTATCAAAAATTTCCCCTTACAAAACCTGGTTCCTGACTCTTTTAGAAATTCGGTTCAAACTTGCCCATTTCAACACCTGGTTCCTGACTCTTTTGAAGTTCGGTCTCAAATTGCCCCCTTTCAAAACCCGGTTCCTGACTTTGTAGAAGTTCGGTCACAAACTTGCCCATTACAAAACCTGGGCCTGACTTTGTAGAAGTTTGGTATCAAAATTGCCCATTAAACACCCGGTTCCTGACTCTTGTAGAAAGTTCGGTCATCAAACTTGCCCTTACAACCCTGGTTCCTGACTTTTTGAAGTTCGGACATCAAAATTGCCCATTACAACACCTGGTTCCTGACTCTTGAGAAGTTCGGATATCAAACTTTCCCTTAAAACACCCGGTTCCGACTCTTGTAGAAGTTGGGTATCAAACTTTCCCCTTTCAACACCCGGTTCCTTTTTTGAAATTTGGGCAGAGTTTTACCATTTGAACGTTTAAAGCTGGCGGCATTTCGGGCAGACTTTTTTTTTATTTTAAATTTGAAAAATTTTAAAATTATGAGGTAATTTTGGGTTTTTATGGTAAGTGCTAAAATTATAGTTTGTGGGTTTAGCAATGTGAATGCTTTTTTTTTGGGGGCCAGTATATAGTTTCGTATTGGGTATCACAGGATTCTTTATTTTAAGGCTGAGTTTAATATTTTGTTTATGGTCAAAAAAGTGAGTGATTTTAAAGTTTTTGAAAAACCAGGGGTATTCGTGTAGTTAGTTGGGGGTGTATAGGGAGATAAGATTTTTTCTAATGGTAGTTTTGAAGGTGATAAAATTGTGTCTGCAGTTTAGAGTTCTGGGTTTGGGTATTTCCAGAATTTTGGGCCCTTTAAACTACATTGAATTTTTGAAAAGGGTTTTAGTCGGACACGGGGAATGTCGTAGGATGTTTGTTTTTTGGTGTTATGCTGTGGGTTCGTCCAACTTAAAAGGAAAGCTTTTTTGGTCAAGGTTGATATTAGATTTTAAAAGGCCCTTTTGGGATTTTGATTCCCCCACTTTGGGAAAGTTTTGTATGTATGAACTGGGGGTTAAGTTTAGATTTTTTTGAAGAGTGGGGGGGGGGTTGTTTCCCAGGGATGGGATTTATTGAAAATTCTTACTGCAATTTTTTGTTGGGTGATTATTGGCTTTAGGTGTGTTGCTGCAGTTGACCCCCAAGCACAAATGCTTAGGTGAGGTATGGAAAAAATAAGCGGGGTGGTATGGGTGTGAGAAGGGCTTTTTTGCGGCACGTAGTATCTTTATTTGGAGGGATCCCAACCGTTTTGGTTTCTTTTTTGGCTATATGCTGGATTTGGGTGCTAAAATTTCAGGTTTTTGGGAAAAGGTATAACCCTTGGAAATTTTTGCCCCATTATTTCTGGTAATTAGATTGTTGTCAATTTTAAAATTTTAAATTTTGGGGCACCTCCTCCCTCTGCAAACCCAAACCATAATATAGTAAGTTTTGCCCAGTTTTAAAGCATAAGTTTTTTGGGGCTGTCATCCAAGTCGATTTTTTTAATCGCTCCTCATTAAACCAATTGGTGTTGAGGGTGGAAAGGGTTGGGGTTGAGAGAATGACGTAAGTTTTGTAAATAAAGCAAAGAGAATGGGTTTAGGTGTTGGGATACGTTTGGAAGGTCTTTGATGTATTGAGGAAGGGGGGGGGAAAAAAAGGGACATTCCCCTGCGGAACTCCAGTATAAAGGGGGCCGGGTTGCTGATGCTGTGTTTTTAAAATGGGGGGACGTACTGTTCCCATTTTTGTAATGTAAGTTTTTAAAAATAAGAAAGGGCCCCATGGCTCTTATACCGTAGTGGTCAAGTTTGGGGAGTAGGATTTTTTGGTTTACTGTGTCAAAAGCTTTTCTTAGGTAAATTTAAAAATTTTCCTAGTGGATATTTCCTTTTTTTTCCAATGCTGTGAAAAAGCAGATTTTAGCTTTTTTATGTTGCTCATTTTTGCTTTTTTTTTTTCCGGGTCCCAAATGGCGGGGTTTTGAGTATTTTTTTTGAGCCTTTTTAAAAATGAATACAGTTCCTGTGCACGGTTTCTCAAAGATTTTGGATACCCAATGGTAATTTTGAAAATTGGGGCCTTTTTGGGTTTAAGCTGAAAGGGTCACCCCCTTTTTATGTTTGGGTTTGCCCCCCTTGCCATCTTGGTAGTTTGGGGGAAGGTGCTAGTCTCTTTTGGGACTTGTTAAAAAGAAATTAAAATTGCATGCAAAAAAGGGACATGGGCCGCTCGCTTGTTCATTTAATGGTGGGACATGAGACAGTTTCCCCCGGTTTTTTTTTAAGTGATTTTATGTTTCTAAATGATTTCCCGTGGGGTAAAAATTTTGGGTTTGCAAGATAAAAGGGAATTGGGGAAAAATTTCCTTTCTGGGTACCCCCGGCAGGGGCTTTGGTTTGTGGGTTTTTACTGGCGGGGTTTGGACCTATTTTTTGTGGAAAGAAGTCTTTATCTTTTAGCTGTGTCAGTGGGATGTAGTGGTGTTTATTGGGTTTAGTTAGGAAATATTCTTGGTTTTTCTCATTTTTTGGGGGTTCCCTAAAAATTTGAGTTTTTTTCCAGGTCTTTTTTAAATTTTCCTCAAGTGGTTTGGTGAATCTCGGGGAGTAGATATTTTGTTTGGCTTTTTTTTTTACTTTGGTGAGAGCTGTTTGAATAGGGGTTTAAGAATTTTTTTTGTATTAAGCCCTGTTATATTGTTTTTTAATTGTGGTTTTTTTTGGTCAATGGTTTTTCAAAAATGGTGTGGTTACCCCATGGGCAACCAAGCAGTTTTGGTTTGTGTCTGTTTTGTTTTTAAAAGGACAATGTTTTTTGTATAGTTTTAAAGAAATTTGTTAAAAAAGATGTCTGTCCTTTTCTTAAATTTACCTTTGGGCCCTTGGAGAATTCTGTGGGGCCAAATTTAAACGTCTCGGGTAAAGCTGTGAACTTTTTTACTGAGGCCTCGTCAGGGAAAGTCAAAAGAGATTTTTGTAGATTCAAGTGGTGGTTTTAAAAATGTTTTTTCAGGGGGAAAGGGGAGGGTAGTGGTTTTGTAGTGCTATCGTGATTATCCCTAAATTTAAGGGGGGTTGGTATATTGGTCCTTATGGGGTCTATTATGGTTTTGCACTTGTCTCAGTAAAGCCTGGTTGGTTTGTTATTGTTGGTAGGGAGAAGGGTTTTGTTCATATTGTTGATGAAATCAGTTACAGGCGGTTATTTTGGAAGAAAGGGGTTGATGTTAAAATTTCTCCACTAAGAGAAGGTGGTGGTTAAATTAAATTTTGTCTGTTTGTTATTAGTGATTTTAATTTTTCTCACTAAAATTTTGGGGGATGTTTGTGTGGGTTTACCCGGTAAATGGCCCCAAAATTGTTATAGGCGTTTTTAAAGGGTTTTTTTTTACAGTAAAATTAGAAAAAATTTTCCCCATATTCTCCCCTTTAAACAATTTGGTGCAAAGCCCAAGATAATTGGTTAGGTAATAATTGGCAATACCCCCCCCCAAAAACTTGGTTTGTTCTGCGGGTTGTAAATTTGCTGTTTTTCCGGGGTAGAGGGTAGATTTTCTATTGTGTCCTGTTTTAAGGGCCGGCCCGTAAGAATAAGGGCGGGGAAAAAGGGGGGTTTTTTGTGATTAAAGGGAGTCCCAGGAGGTCTTCGTTTTTTTGCTTAAGGCCTAAAGTTGAAATTTAAAGTATTATAGGACTTTTAGTTCTTGTTTAGGATAGGGGTTGGCTTTTTGATGCTGGGTAAAAAAGGGGCATTTTTTTTTCCCAAATGGGTTTTTGGGTTTTGGGGGGTCAGTTTTATGGAGGTTTAGATCAGGGTAAAAACGGGGTTAAAACCCCACTTCTGGGTTTAAAAAAAATTTATGGTTATTTTTATTTCCTGAGTTTTTGTTTTGATTTTCTACTATGAAAAACTGTAGGGGTTTTGGGAAAGTTTGGAAAAAGTATTTGCTAGAGATTTTGGTCATGTAGGGTATAGCAAAACTACGCAAAATAAAAGGTTGATGTTGTTTTGTGTCTTGTGCGGGAAAAAAAACCCTAAGTACAATTGGAAATAAACTAAAAAGCCGATCAAAAGAGGCATTGTCTAGTTTTTAATATGAAACAAGATAAAATGGAAAATTTTAAAATTTTCCCGCTGATCAGTGTGAGAAAAAGTTTATTTTAAATAAACCCAAAACCCTTTTGGAAGAGTTTAAAGGGCCAATCAGACAAGGCTTTTTTAAAAATTTAAAATGACCCTAAAATTCCTACGTTACGTGTTTTAGAAATTTCCAATAAAATTCCGGTTTTAAACCCCTCCGACTATTTTTTTATCGGGAAATTTTTTTCTTTTCGGGTTTGGGACCCCAAATCGTTAATTACATTTTGGGATGTTAATCTTTTTTTTGCGTAAAAACACAATTAGTCATTTCGGGGATAAAAACCCCACCAAAAAAAAGCGCAATTAGGGGAAAAGCTCCCTTTTTATTTAACCCAACTGACACTATCCCTGGTAGGAAATTTTTTGTTTCTCCAAAAATTTTGGTTTAAAAGGGATTTTTATCCAGATTAGGAATGCCGTCAGGTGTTCACCTGTTGAAGGCCCTAACAAAAAATAACTGGAGCAGGGAAAGAAGCAAATTGCCCCCCGGGCATAGGTTAAAACAGGGAAAAATTATTTGACAAAAAACTCCACTTTAAAATTTGGAGTTAATGAAGAAATTTCTTTTAAGGGCCTTTGGGAAAAAAAGTTCCCAATTGCTTAAAATACATTGTAGATCTTTCCCCTGGCTAAGTATGGGAAAACTGAAAAGCGGGAATCTTTGATGACCCTCAAATTTAAAAGCTTTTAAGGATTCAAAATTTCAAAAAAATGTAGGGAAGGGTTTGTTGGGGAAGGGCTTTTTCGGGTGAAGTAATGCGTCAGTTATCAAAAAACTTTTTGGGGAAATTTCCACAAAGTGAAAATTTAGGGAAGAACTTTTTGAAAAAACTTGCGGGACAAGCTTTAAAAATTTGGGAAAATTTAATATAAGCAAAAAGGGAACTTTCTCCATAGTACCTAGACGGGTTTTTCCCACAGTTTTTTTTGTGAGGTCATGAGGAAAAAGGGAAAAAGGTTCCGGGAAAGGGATATAAAGGTGAGGGGGTTAAAGGTTCCAGGCAGAGGGGGACACACACTTTGATGACGGGACTATTTTTAAAGGGGGCCTCAAAACTAAAACTGTGCGGGAAAAACCCAAAACATAAAAGGGAAACTCGAAATTTGTGGTTTTGAAATATCTTACTAGGGTTATTTTTAGTCAATGAAGTGAAAGGTTATGTTTTAAAAATTTGTTTAACGTTCGCATGATAAAAATTCCAATACGATTTGAAAGTTAGCCCCCGTTTGATCAAAAATTTATTTGCTTTCTCTTATTTGTTTTTAAGGGAAATACCAAATATATCAAAATTAGACCCAACCCATGAAAAACCCAAATGACATACGTAATCAGCACCACAAACAAAACCCTAAAATCGATGTAAATATTTTCCCTAAACATTTCCCAAAAGTTTTTTTTATTAAAAATCCCCCAAAAAAATTTTTTAAATTAATTCCAAAATCTTTCTGCAAAGGAGGCCCAACTCAAACCCCGGAGTTCTCTGTCAATAATTGTTCAAAAACCCCCTTGTAGGCTCAGTCACCCAAAATTTTGCTCACTAAAACCCCTGGTTCCTGATTCTTGTAAAAACTTCGGAACCCAAACTTGCTAAATACAAACCTGGTTCCGACTTTTTTAAGAACTTCGTATATAAAAATTTTCCCCCCCACGGAAACACCCTTGTTTCCTGAAATTTGTAAAAATTTTGGGGTCATCAAACCCTTGCCCATTTGAAACACCGGGTTTCCCTTTGGGTTTTTGTAGAAGTTGGTCATAAAATTTTGCCCAGTGAACCCTGGTTCCGGGTCCTTGTAGAAGTTGGTATCAAACTTGCCCAGGGGAAAAACCCCTGGTTTTTGGTCTTGTAGAAGTTGGTAATAAAAACTTCCCCATTTGAAAACCCCGGGTTTTCCTGGCCCCTTGTAGAAGTTCGGTCACCCAAAACTTGCCCCAGTGAAAACACCTGGTTCCGGGCTCTTGTAGAAGTTCGGTCATAAAAACTTGCCCAGTGCAACCCCCTTGGGTTTCCTGGCTTTGTAAAAGGGTTCGGTCATCAAAATTGCCCAGGGGGAACCCCGGGTTTCCTGACTCTTTTAAAAATTCGGACATCAAATTTCCCCCCTTCCCCAACACCTGGGTTCCTTAGTTTTTGTAGAATTGGATTTCAAAGTTGCCTACTACAACACCGGGTTTTTCCGGATCTTTTTGAAATTCGGTCATAAAAATTTGCCCATTACAACCCCGGGTTTCCCTGACTCTTTTTAAGAAATTCGGTCATCAAACTTGCCCTTTTCAAAAACCTGGTTCCTGACTCTTGTAGTTTTTGGGGTTTCTTTAAAATTTCCCCCAATTAAACAAAACCGGGTTTCCCCTGACCTTTTTAAAAAAATTCCCGGGGTCACCAAACTTGCCCATTACAAAAACCTGGTTCCTGCTCTTTTTTAAAAATTCGGTCATCAAATTTGGGCCCCATTAAAACACCGGTTTCCTGACTTTTTTGTAGAAATTCGGTCATCAAATTTCCCCAAATTACAAACCCCTGGTTCTGACCTTTGTAGAATTCGGTAAATAAATTTTTTGCCCATTACAAACCGGGTTTCCCGGGACTTTGTAAAAAGTTCGGTCTTTAAAATTGCCCATTACAACCCCGGTTCCGGGACTTTGTAAAAGTTCGGTAAACAAACTTGCCCTTTACAACCCCGGTTTCCTGACTCTTGTGAAGTTCGGACTTCAAACTTGCCATTACAACACCGGGTTTCCCTAAACTCTTGTAAAAAGTTCGGTTTACCCAAATTGTCCTTTTACAACCCGGGGTTCCGGGGACTCTTGTGAAGTTGGGGGAATATAAAACCTTGCCCATTAAAAAATTTTGGGTTTCCTGATTTCTTGTAAAAGTTGGGATATAAAAACTTGCCCAAAACAAACCGGGTTTCCCTGCCCCTCTTTTTAAAAATTTTCGGAAATAAAATTTTGGGCCCATTACAAAACCTGGTTCCTGACTCTTTTTAGAAGTTCGGGTCACCCAAATTTCCCCCAATTACAACCCCGGGGTTCCTGACTCTTGTAGAAGTTCGGTCATCAAACTTCCCCCATTACAACACCTGGTTCCTGATTCTTGTAAAAAGTTCGGTCATCAAACTTCCCCCATTAAAAACAACCTGGTTCCTGACTCTTGTAGAAAGTTCGGTTTAAATAAATTTGGCCCATTTACAACACCTTGGTTCCTGATTTTTGTGAAGGGGGGGACATAAAACTTGCCCATTCCCAAAAAACCTGGTTTTTTGACTTTTTGTAAAATTTTTCGGATTTTCAAACTTGCCCATTAAAAACACCGGGTTTTCCTGATTTCTTTTTAAAAAGGTTCGGATATCAAACTTGCCCATTACAACCCCGGGTTTTCCTGACCCCTTTGTGGGAAGTTCGGTCATCAAACTTCCCCTTTTTCAACACCGGGTTTCCCCTGACCTTGAGAAGTTGGGTTTCATAAATTCCCCATTACATCCCCCGGGTTTCCTGCTCTTGTAGAAGTTCGGTATTCAAACTTTGGCCCAAATTACAACACCGGGTTTTCCTGACTTTTTGGGTAAAAGGGTTCGGTCATCAAATTGCCCTTTTCCCAACCTGGTTTCCCTGACTCTTGTTAGAAGTTCGGACATAAAAACTTGCCCATTACAACACCTGGTTCCGGACTTTTGTAGAAGTTGGGAGTTATCAAATTTGCCCATTACAACACCTGGTTCCTAAACCTTTTTGGAATTTTGGAATAAAACTTTCCCCCCTTCCCCATAAACCGGGGTTCCTGACTCTTGTAGAAGTTGGGATATCAAATTTCCCCCTTTAAACAACACCTGGTTCCTGATCTTGTAAAATTTGGATATCAAACTTGCCCTTTTACAACCCCTTTGGTTCCTGACTCTTGTAGAAGTTGGATATAAAAAATTGCCTTTGCAACACCGGGTTCCCTGACTCTTGTAGAAGTTCGGATATCAAACTTGCCCTTTTCAAAACCGGGTTTCCCCTGACTCTTGTAGAAACTTCGGAATCAAATTGCCCATTACAAAACATGGTTCCTGACTTTGTAAAATTTTGGGGCATCAAACTTCCCCAATTACAAAAAACCTGGTTCCTGACTCTTTTTAAAAATTCGGACATCAAAACTTCCCCATTACAAACCCGGTTTCCCTGACTTTTGTAGAATTCGGACATCAAACTTCCCCCATTAAAACCACCGGGTTTCCCCTGATCTTGTGAATTTCCCGGTCATCAAACTTCCCCATTACAAACCCTGGTTCCTGCTTTTGGGTAGAACTTCGGTCATAAAAAACTTGCCCATTAAAAACACCTGGTTCCTGATTTCCTTTTTAAAACCCTTCGGTCATCAAACTTCCCCATTACAAAAACCGGGTTTCCTTATTTCTTGTAGAACTTCGGTCATAAAACCCTTCCCCCCATTAAAAAAACCGGGTTTCCTGACTCTTGTAAAAGTTGGATATAAACTTGCCCTTTAAAACACCGGGTTCCCTAAATTTTGTAGAAGTTGGATATCAAACTTGCCCTTTACAACACCGGGGTTTCCTGACTCTTGAAAGAATTTTTGGATATAAAACTTCCCCCTTTCAACCCCCGGGCCCTGCCCTTGTAAAACTTGGGACTTTTAAAATTCCCCATTAAAAAACCCGGGTTTCCCGATTTTGTAAAACCTGGGGACATCAAACTTGCCCATTACAACCCCCTTTGGCCCCCTAAACTCTTGTTGAATTTTGGGTCACAAAATCGCCCAAATTTCCCAACCCACCCTGGTTCCGCCCTCTTTTTAGAACTTTGGGACATAAAAAACTTGGGCCCTTTAAAAAAACCCCTGGTTCCGATCTTTTTGAACTTCGGGAATAAAAACTTCCCCATTACAAAAACCTGGTTCCTAAATTCTTGAAAGCTTCGGTCATCAAACTTGCCCATTACAACACCTGGTTCCTGACTCTTTTTTAGAACTTCGGCATCAAAACTTGCCCTTTTACAAAAACCTGGTTCCGGGACTCTTTTTAGAACTTCGGTCATCAAACTTGCCCCACAAAAACCTGGTTCCTGACTTTTGTAGAATTTTGGGTTTTCCTCAAACTTCCCCTTTTACAACACCGGGTTTCCTGACTCTTGTGGGAATTCGGTCATCAAACTTGCCCCCTACAACCCCCCTGGTTCCTGACTTTGGAACTTCGGTCATCAAACTTCCCTTTTTACAACCCCGGGTTTTCCGCTTTGTAGAATTTTCGGTCATCAAACTTGCCCATTACAACCCCTGGTTCCTGATCTTGTAGAAGTTCGGTTATAAACTTGCCCTTTACAACACCGGGGTTCCCTAAACTCTTTTTTTAAAAACTTCGGTCATCAAACTTCCCCATTAAAAACACCTGGTTCCTGACTCTTGTAAAAGGGGTTCGGTTTTTCCAAAATTGACCATTACAAAAACCGGGTTTTCCTTTGATTTTTGGTAAAATTTTGGGTTCTTTAAAAACTTGCCCATTAAAAACACTGGTTCCTAAATCTTGTAAAAGTTCGGTCTTTAAAAATTCCCCCATTAAAAACCCCCGGGTTTTTCCTGATCTTGTAAAAGTTGGGTTTTCATCAAATTCCCCTTACAAAAACCTGGTTCCTGACTCTTTTTGAAGTTGGGTATATAAACTTGCCCATTAAAAAACACCTGGTTCCTGCCCTCTTGTAGAAGTTGGTCACCCAAACTTGCCCCATTACAACCCCCCGGTTTCCCTAAAACTCTTGTAGAATTTTCGGAAAAATCAAATTCCCCACTGCAAAAAAACCTGGTTCCTTAGTTTTTGTGGGAATTTTTCGGTTATCAAGTTCCCTACTACAACCCCGGGGTTTCCCCGGAAAATTTAATTCACCGTTTCAAAAAAATTTCTGAAATTTTTATGGGTTCTTTTCCTATTATTTTCAATTGTTTTCTTTGTTTTTGTTTTGTTTTCCTTTTGGGGAAAATTTTTATCAAATGACTTTTTATTATTAATTTTTCCCCACATTTTTATTATTATTATTATTATTATTATTATTATTTTTTAATTATTTTATTTTTATTATTATTATTATTATTTTTTTTTAATTTATTTTTTTAATTATTATTATTTTTTTTTTTAACACCTTCACCCCATTTCCCCCCAAGGCAAGGTGGTCCGGAAAAAAAAATTTTCGTCTTTCAATCACGAATCCGGTTTTCCCCAAGGGGGCCATGCTTACTCTGCAGTTATAAAAACTGCAATAATAAATCCCCCCTTTCGGGAATGGGCATGTATTCCCCTTTTTTTACAGTCGGAAGAAATTTTCCCAGTTCCCATTTCCCTCTTCTCTCCCCTGTTTTCCCCCCCAAAACTTAGTCTTTGAAAACTCTGGGCAAATTTTTTGAGACAGGATTTCCTCTCGAAAACCTTTTGTTGGTCGTTTGTTGCTATGGTTGTAGTAGTGGGGAAGTGTATGTTTTGTGTGGTTTTTATTTAAACCCTAATTATATTTACCTATTTGTGGTTTTTGAAAGGGTTTTTTCAAAACCTTCTCCCCGCGCCTCTTTTACTTTGGTTTTTCTTTCAGTTCCACTTTTTTACCTGCACAATGAGTTTTACCCTTTTTTTTTCATAAAGCTATATTTTGGTTTGCATCCCCTTCATCACTTTCCAAATTGTTTAATTCCTGAAAAATCTTTCCAGAAGAAATCCTTCCTATTATCCCTTGTGATTCATCTTTAGTCTTTAACTTCCCGTTGTGACCCCTTGTTGGGTTTTGTCCCATTCTGAAAAATCCCTGTACCTACCCCCTTTGTCAATTTCCTCCGTATTTTTTTATGTCGTTATCTATTTTTCCTCTCCCCCAAGTGTCAATAGGTCGGGTTTCCCCTTTAAACCCCTTTTTGTTAGGCACACCTCCCTTTGCTCCGGGGACTAAACTATTTTACATCTTTTACAAAATTTTTTTTTTTTTGATGTGCTTTTACCAGGTGTGGGGAATTTCCCTGCTGGTTTAATCCCTTTTTCAGTTGAAAAATGACGTACACGGTGTTAAAAGAACTTGAAAAAGGGTTTTTTTCTTAAAGGGGTCAAAAACGCTATTCTTAGGTTTACCAGGGACCATATGCTGCGCAGTTATTTTGGGTTTATATGCGCCCCAAAACGAAATTTTTCTCCCTTTTTGTCCTCCCCAAGATCCTTTTCCTTGAGTGAGGGGTTTTCGTCTTTGGGCCCATAAACATTTCTTGTTGCGGTCTTTATTTAAAACCCTTCCCCATTATCGACTTTTTCAATTGGGGGGGGGTTAAAAATTCCCCGGGCCAGGCTTGCAAAACCCATTCAGATTTCCCCCTACAGTTCTTTGATTCTCCCCCCGTTTGAATTTCCCCATCAAACTTCACGTTATCCGTAAAAAAGGAAAACCTTTGAAACTATCCTTTCCGTTTACGTTTATTCATATATACCAAAAAAACAGCACCCGGCCCTTTTGGGGCTGAAATTTTTGTAGAAAACCCCCTTGTCCCAAAAGGGTCCCTCTCTGACACCTCGTCAAGTTTCATCATTCGTTGTTTCCTTTCCCATCGGTATTTCTGATCCCAAATTTCAGTGCCTTTAAAGTTTTCCTTTCTGCTTTCCCCAGCTTTAGCAGCAATCTCTTATGCAGAACTGTGTCGAAAAAATTTCTTACATTTCCCAAAAAAATTTCTGTATACCCCCCTACTCTCTCTTTTCCCTTTTCTTTCACCTTGTCGACCCAAACTCAAATAGGTTTGTGATTTCAGGATTCCTTTCCCCGAAATCGTGTTGGGGTTTTCGGGTTTCAAAAACTAATTTTCCTTTTTAGGGGGTCCACCAAATTTTCCCTTTCAAACTTCCCCCATGACTTTGCATACTAAACGTTTTCAAACGAACAGGACTGTTGTATTAAAGCTTCCTGTCTGTCTCCTTTTTTAAAAACTGGGACTAATTTGCTGGTCCACAACCCCAGGTAGTTGCCCCCCGTTTAAAAAGTGTGTTTAAAAAATTTTTTTGAGGTTTTCAAAAACCCCGTGCCTCTGCTCTTTTCAGGGGCCCAAGAAAGATATTGTTTTGGTCCCCCCTGCCTTTGAGGTTTTTTTGGTTTACTTACCAACTTTTTTATTTTCCCCCTCGGTTGTGTAAGTGTTTTCCAGCACTTTAAAAATGTACCTTTTCATTCAGGTTTGCTTTTTAGTTTAGTTGTCTCCCCCCTTTGGGAAAAAACTTTTTAAAATTTTTTTTAAATTTTAACATACCTTTTTTTTCATTTCTTTTAATTTCCCTTGCTTCTTCAACAGCCCGAATTTCCTGGGGTCCTTGGGGTTGTCTTTTGTTCCGATTTTTTGGCTGTTTCATCCGCTTTGGGTCAAATTTTTACTCCCGATGCTATGTTTATTCTTATAAATGTGCTTTGGGGCCTCCCCCCTTATCCAAGCCCTATTTTATTTCCGGTTCTTCAGTTATTCTCTTGATTTTACTGGGTGCTTTGTCTTCTATATTTTTTTCCCTTCCCCTAGACACTTGTTTTGGCCCCTTTTTACCGTTGAGTGAAACCCCAAGGGGTCTTTTTTGGTCTTCCCAAATTTAAATTTGTTGCATTTTTTAAAAAATAACCCTTTTCCTTCCCGCCTCCTTTGCATTTTTTATTTTTTACGTTTTCCCTCAAATTTTTTTACTGTTTTTCTCACTTTGTTTTTTTCTTACTGTACCTTTATGCCGGAAAAATTTCCCCATACCTATGTTTTGTTCCCCCTTTTTTTTATAGTTCGGCTTCTTTTCCCTTTTCCCCCTCCCTGATGCTTTCCTCTCCACTTTTTGCTCTACTTGTAATTTAAGGCTCAGGTCCCCCGAAAAATTTTTTAGCTTTAAGGGGCTTTTTTATTGGCATCCCTAATTCTGTTTTTACTCAATGTGTATATGGGGTCCCGCCTTGCTAGTTCATTCCCTTCTGTCTTTGGGGAGTGTCCCTAACGTGTTGATGCTTTTGGTTTTTCAGTCCATTCCATCTTAGGGCTTTCCCCGTTTTTTTTTGGTTCCCCCCTGTGGGCCTTTCCTTTTTTTTCCCAGTTTAAACTTCCCCGTGATTGAAGTCACTCACAAATTTGTAAAATGGCCCTAACCCCTGGGGGGGCCTTTTGGCAACCTTTGTAGTGTGACAACCCTTGCTTGTTGTTCTCAACTTTCTCTTTCATGGGGGTTTTTCTGTTTGGGGGGGGTTGTTTTTATCACTGCAACCCCCAACTTTTTTGGGCCCTCAAAACCCGGGGAAATTTCTCCCAACTACGTAGGGCCCTTCCTTTTCCTTCTTTTCCAGTCTTTTAACTCCTCAAAACTCCCCTGGTTTTATGGCAGTGCAAAAACCCCCTTCCCTTGCTCCCTTTGTCTTTTTCTATGATCTGATAAACTGGTTGGAAAGATCGTGCTGTTATTGTTCCCCCTAGGAGTTTTTTCAAACTCCTGAGGAGCGAAAAGGTTTTCCAAGATAAATTTTCACATTAGTTGCACATGTGTCCTTTTTTTTCCTAACATTTTTTCCCCATTTTTTTGCCAGGGCTTTTTTTTTTTCCTGGCAAATAGGGAAAAACCCCTGTCTCTTTGGGGGAAAGGTTTTGGCTCCCCTTTTTGTTTCCCCTGGTCTGGGTTGATCTGTTTTCTTTTGTCCCCCCATAGATGGTGGGCCTGAAAAATATATGGGGAATAGGGGGGGGGAATTGGCAGTGTTTTTTAGGTGTTTTTGGTTTTAGGAGGTTGGGGTTTCTGGAAGGGAGTGAAGAGTTTTTACGGGATAGTGAGGCTCAAATTAGAGTATGTAGGAAAGAGGGGGAAAATTTTTTTTAGTTTTTAAAAATAGGCTTAGACAAGGAGTGTGATTTTCACCGTGGTTGTTTAATATATTTTTTTGATGGGGTTGTAAGGGGAAGTAAATTTCGAGGGGGCTTGGCAAGAGGCGTGGAGTTAAAAGATAAAAAATTCCAAAATAAAATGGGGGTTGTCACAGTTGCTCTTTGTGAAAGGGCACTTGCTTTTTGGGGGGATTTGAAAGAGGGAAAATGCGAGGTTGGTGGAATTTAATTTTTTGGGGGGGGGATGCAAAATTCCCCAAAACCCTTTAAAAATAGGGCAATCAGAGGAATGGGCCTACAAAATAAATTTTTAGAAAAAGTACATGATCTTCCCAAAAAATTTAAACCCCCTTTCAATAAGTTTTTTTAAAAAAATTAAAATAAAGTGCCTCACTACAATTTCCCCCTTTAAACATTGAAAAAAAAAATGAAAATTTTTAAACCTCCACTTATACTAAAAAAATATTAATTTACCCTCTTCCCCCCCCGCTGAGCACATAAAATAAAAATAAAGAGATAAAAACCCCTAATTTCCCCATTTACGAAATTTTAATTTAGGGATTTTCAAAAAATTTTGGAAAATTTATTTGCTTCCATCCCTCATCACGGGGAAACAAAATTAAAATAATGCTAAAATAAAGTAAGCCCCAATCGCCCAAATCCAAAACTAAAAAACAAAAAACAAAAAAAAAATTATAACCCCCTAAAATTGGCCCATACGATTTTTCGCCCTGGGAAAAATTTTCCCAATTAAGGCATATTAAAAAGACTTATACAAACCCCAAAAACTCTGAAGGTTTTACAACCCTTTTAAACTTGACCCCCATTTCATATTAAAACTGAAGGTCAGGAAAAACCCTGGAAACATCCAAAAAAACAAAAATTCTTTCATTTGTTATTCGTTAAAATTTAAATTTATATCATCACCTTTTTTTTCTGTGCCCCCTTTTTTGTCATACACTTATGCCACCAATACACCTTTTTTACCCCCCATACACCCAAACTCTCACCCCTACCCCCGGAGGCGACCCCGCTGTGTCTCCCTGGAAATTTCCCCCTTCTTTATGTTTTTCCCCCCAAAAAACCCCCCCCTTACTCACTCGCCCCCAAACGTAGATTTATTCGAAAAACCCAACGTTAACATTCTATAAACCTTCCCAAAAAAACCTTCTCCCACCCCCTCCCATAAAAGTTCTCTATTTTCGGGCCATCGTACGATTTAAACCCCCCTTTCTGTTTTCCCCCCCGCCACCCCACAATCCCCCTCCCCCTCATCACCCACGATATATTTTATTTCCCACTATTTTATAATCCAAAGCCCCTTGTGACACCCCTCGTTTGAACCCCTCCCACATCTAGGCTTAGTGCACGCAGTAACCGACACCCCTCGGCCCCCCACCCCTGTACAACCCTACTTAACCGAATACCTAACACCCTCCAGTCCCTCACAAAATGTACTGCATGGAAACGCCGTCTCATTCTCCCCACAGATTCCCACACTTCCGCCCACAATTACCCCTCTGGTTCTTAGTACCTCCCCGACGGTAGTATGCCATGCAGAAAACGATACGTTACCTCCCTTACCCTAGGTTTAACTTCAACTTGCTAAACCTATACCAAATACTCTTCCATGCGTACATGGGGAACGATCCCACAACTGGTACAACAATCCTTTCTGCAAGCACCTACACAAACCCCTACTTCGAATTTTCCTGGGTTCTCTAACCAACATCAAAGCCTCAAAACAGTTTCACATTCTCTCAACTCCACACCACCATACAACTTGCCCAACCTATCATGTACTTTTTCCAGCTCCCCCCCCTCACACCTTCGCGCAAAACCTCCCATTTAAGAAACACACATTTAATTCTCCTTCTCAGATCCATCAACCCCAACCCACCCTGGCGCACAGGTAACATTACAACCTCTCTCCGCAGCCAATCGCACCTTGAACCCCACAAAAAGTAAAACACCCATCTCAGAATTCCCACAATCGCCGTCCCTGTTATTGGGAACACGGCTGTTACGTGCCAAACCTTACTATACAATAATACATTTATAACAATCACTCGTTGCACGAGAGTCAGATGATGAGGTCGCAATGCACCCAGACGCCCCTGAATCCTTTCCATTAATCTATTCGAGTTTTCCTCTCGAGCAACGTCCAAGCCATCCTTATAGATGATACCACAAATTTTTAAAGACACAGTTTGTTTCCTCACAACGTTACATCTCCCCCCCCCTTCCACCCTATCACCCAACCCCATGATCATTGACTTCTCGCTATTTACCTGCATCCCTGTTGCATTTCCAAACAGTTGCACAACATCATCCAAAACCCCCAACGCCAATCCCTCTCGAACCAGGACTGTTGTATCGTCTACATATCCTATTATTCCAGGCCACACTTTCCCGACCTCCCCCACACCTCCACTCGTGTCACATACACAACGTGCAACCATTCTATAGAAGGGGTCCTGAATGCACGCAAACAACATTTGTGACATGGGACACCCCTGCCTAAGTCCCCTACCCATTACAATCTCCTCCCCCAAGCATCCATTAATCTGTACCCTCATCTTAGCTCCTTTGTTACAATGTGTTACCCAATTAACTATTTTCTTCCCCATAACCCTGCCTCCTAAGTATAGCTTTCCCCCAAGCTCCCCTTTCCCCCT
>NC_069432.1:3499289-3517679 GCF_026875155.1 Cherax quadricarinatus
CATAACACTTACAAGTGGCAGGGCACACACACACACAACACTTACAAGTGGCAGGGCATACACACACAACACTTACAAGTGGCAGGGCACACACACACAACTCTTACAAGTGGCAGGGCACACACACACAACACTTACAAGTGGCAGGGCACACACACACAACACTTACAAGTGGCGGGGCACACACGCACAACACTTACAAGTGGCAGGGCACACACACACAACACTTACAAGTGGCAGGGCACACACGCACAACACTTACAAGTGGCAGGGCACACATACACAACACTTACAAGAGACAGGGCACACATACACACAACACTTACAAGTGGCAGGGCACACACACACAACACTTACAAGTGGCAGGGCACACACGCACAACACTTACAAGTGGCAGGGCACACACACACAACACTTACAAGTGGCAGGGCACACACACAACACTTACAAGTGGCAGGGCACACACACACAACACTTACAAGTGGCAGGGCACACACACACAACACTTACAAGTGGCAGGGCACACACACAACACTTACAAGTGGCAGGGCACACACACAAACACTTACAAGTGGCAGGGCACACACACACACAACATTACAAGTGGCAGGGCACACATACAACACTTACAAGTGGCAGGGCACACACACAACACTTACAAGTGGCAGGGCACACACACACAACACTTACAAGTGGCAGGGCACACACACACAACACTTACAAGTGGCAGGGCACACACACACAACACTTACAAGTGGCAGGGCACACACACAACACTTACAAGTGGCAGGGCACACACACACAACACTTACAAGTGGCAGGGCACACACACACAACACTTACAAGTGGCAGGGCACACACACACAACACTTACAAGTGGCAGGGCACACACACAAACACTTACAAGTGGCAGGGCACACACACACACAACACTTACAAGTGGCAGGGCACACACACACAACACTTACAAGTGGCAGGGCACACACACACAACACTTGCAAGTGGCAGGGCACTCACACACAACACTTACAAGTGGCAGGGCACACACACACAACACTTACAAGTGGCAGGGCACACACACACAACACTTACAAGTGGCAGGGCACACACACACAACACTTACAAGTGGCAGGGCACACACACACAACACTTACAAGTGGCAGGTCATACACACACAACACTTACAAGTGGCAGGGCACACACACACAACACTTACAAGTGGCAGGGCACACACACACAACACTTACAAGTGGCAGGTCATACACACACAACACTTACAAGTGGCAGGGCACACACACACAACAGTTACAAGTGGCAGGGCACACACACACAACACTTATAAGTGGAAGGGCACACACACACAACAGTTACAAGTGGCGGGGCACACACACAACACTTACAAGTGGCAGGGCACACACACACAAACAGTTACAAGTGGCAGGGCACACACACAACACTTACAAGTGGCAGGGCACACACACACAACAGTTACAAGTGGCAGGGCACACACACAAACACTTACAAGTGGCAGGGCACACACACACAACACTTACAAGTGGCAGGGCACACACACACAACAGTTACAAGTGGCAGGGCACACACACACAACAGTTACAAGTGGCAGGGCACACACACACAACACTTACAAGTGGCAGGGCACACACACACAACAGTTACAAGTGGCAGGGCACACACACACAACAGTTACAAGTGGCAGGGCACAACACACAACACTTACAAGTGGCAGGGCACACACCACACAACAGTTACAAGTGGCAGGGCACACACACAACACTTACAAGTGGCAGGGCACACACACACAACAGTTACAAGTGGCAGGGCACACACACACAACAGTTACAAGTGGCAGGGCACACACACACAACACTTACAAGTGGCAGGGCACACACACACAACAGTTACAAGTGGCAGGCACACACACAACACTTACAAGTGGCAGGGCACACACACAACACTTACAAGTGGCAGGGCACACACACACAACACTTACAAGTGGCAGGGCACACACACACACAACACTTACAAGTGGCAGGGCACACACACACAACACTTACAAGTGGCAGGGCACACACACACAACACTTACAAGTGGCAGGGCACACACACACAACACTTACAAGTGGCAGGGCACACACACACAACACTTACAAGTGGCAGGGCACACACACACAACACTTACAAGTGGCAGGGCACACACACACAACACTTACAAGTGGCAGGGCACACACACACAACACTTACAAGTGGCAGGGCACACACACACAACACTTACAAGTGGCAGGGCACACACACAACACTTACAAGTGGCAGGGCACACACACAACACTTACAAGTGGCAGGGCACACACACACAACACTTACAAGTGGCAGGGCACACATACAACACTTACAAGTGGCAGGGCACACACACAACACTTACAAGTGGCAGGGCACACACACAACACTTACAAGTGGCAGGGCACACACACACAACACTTACAAGTGGCAGGGCACACACACACAACACTTACAAGTGGCAGGGCACACACACACAACACTTACAAGTGGCAGGGCACACACACAACACTTACAAGTGGCAGGGCACACACACACAACACTTACAAGTGGCAGGGCACACACACACAACACTTACAAGTGGCAGGGCACACACACACAACACTTACAAGTGGCAGGGCACACACACAACACTTACAAGTGGCAGGGCACACACACACAACACTTACAAGTGGCAGGGCACACACACACAACACTTACAAGTGGCAGGGCACACACACACAACACTTGCAAGTGGCAGGGCACTCACACACAACACTTACAAGTGGCAGGGCACACACACACAACACTTACAAGTGGCAGGGCACACACACACAACACTTACAAGTGGCAGGTCATACACACACAACACTTACAAGTGGCAGGGCACACACACACAACAGTTACAAGTGGCAGGGCACACACACACAACACTTACAAGTGGAAGGGCACACACACACAACAGTTACAAGTGGCGGGGCACACACACAACACTTACAAGTGGCAGGGCACACACACACAACAGTTACAAGTGGCAGGGCACACACACACAACACTTACAAGTGGCAGGGCACACACACACAACAGTTACAAGTGGCAGGGCACACACACAACACTTACAAGTGGCAGGGCACACACACAACACTTACAAGTGGCAGGGCACACACACACAACAGTTACAAGTGGCAGGGCACACACACACAACAGTTACAAGTGGCAGGGCACACACACACAACACTTACAAGTGGCAGGGCACACACACACAACAGTTACAAGTGGCAGGGCACACACACACAACAGTTACAAGTGGCAGGGCACACACACAACACTTACAAGTGGCAGGGCACACACACACAACAGTTACAAGTGGCAGGGCACACACACAACACTTACAAGTGGCAGGGCACACACACACAACAGTTACAAGTGGCAGGGCACACACACACAACAGTTACAAGTGGCAGGGCACACACACACAACACTTACAAGTGGCAGGGCACACACACACAACAGTTACAAGTGGCAGGGCACACACACAACACTTACAAGTGGCAGGGCACACACACAACACTTACAAGTGGCAGGGCACACACACACAACACTTACAAGTGGCAGGGCACACACACACAACACTTACAAGTGGCAGGGCACACACACACAACACTTACAAGTGGCAGGGCACACACACACAACACTTACAAGTGGCAGGGCACACACACACAACACTTACAAGTGGCAGGGCACACACACACAACACTTACAAGTGGCAGGGCACACACACACAACACTTACAAGTGGCAGGGCACACACACACAACACTTACAAGTGGCAGGGCACACACACACAACACTTACAAGTGGCAGGGCACACACACACAACACTTACAAGTGGCAGGGCACACACACACAACACTTACAAGTGGCAGGGCACACACACACGACACTTACAAGTGGCAGGGCACACACACACAATACTTACAAGTGGCAGGGCACACACACACGACACTTACAAGTGGCAGGGCACACACACACAACACTTACAAGTGGCAGGGCACACACACACAACACTTACAAGTGGCAGGGCACACACACACACAACACTTACAAGTGGCAGGGCACACACACACGACACTTACAAGTGGCAGGGCACACACACACACAACACTTACAAGTGGCAGGGCACACACACACACGACACTTACAAGTGGCAGGGCACACACACACGACACTTACAAGTGGCAGGGCACACACACAACACTTATTTACTTCACTCACTGTATAATTAAAATCTTGCAGTGCAGAAAAAATTAATGGAACAAGAGTCTGCGGAAAGATCAGGGAAATGAGACACTGCTTGACATAAGAATAATGGTACACACAGATATAAATGGGTAATTTTGTATACTAGGATGAATAGCACTGCATGAATTTATACATAGAATTAACAGAAGCACAAGAAAAATGCTGGGGAAAAATTGTAGTAATGACAAAAGCTGGAGAAAAAGAATAATGTACAAGACTGAAAGAACACAAAGTTAAAAAAATTATTGAATTACTTCTCATGGAGTGAATGACTGAGGCAACGAATAAAATGCTGCACACAATAAAGAATAAACATGTACACTAGAAAATAATACTACAGGCAGAGAGTGAACACAAAAGAACAGACATAAATATGAGAATGAAACACGAAAGATGAACGATAACACTGGGAGAATAATTGAAAATAATGAGTCAGAGAAAACACTGAGTCTACACTGAAAGCACAAGGCTTAGAATACACAAGAAATTCACTGTAAATGTCTCACACATGCAAATGTCTTTAAATGCAAATGAAAACGTCTCTAAACAGAAAATTGTCACTGAAGTCTGGAAGTGGTGGTGGAGGTTGTGCTGGCGGTGCACGGTGATGGTGCCACGGCTGTCAGCGGCTGTCAGCGGCTGTCAGCGGCTGTCAGCGGCTGTCAGCGGCTGTCAGCGGCTGTCAGCGGCTGTCAGCGGCTGTCAGCGGCACACCATACCCCCACATTTGAAAAAACTCTAAGAAATGGGCATAACATGGAGACTCACACACTTAGGCTTTTGTAATGGCGGTGCTCATGTGGAGCACAGGTGAAATACAGCTCTTGACCGAGTGTGTAAGCGGTAGGAGGGTGAAGAACGCCACAGGTGGATAAAGTTTAGTGGTGGGTGAGTGGAGGTGGCAGGTGGTGGTGGTGGGAGCATATGGAACAACCTGACCCACTCTGCACGCCCACTGGCACACACAAAATCTCACCACTCACAAGAAAACCCAGGTGGCTTAAAGCCACAATTTGCCACAGGGATGGGGAATAACACTCTTACCAGCATCCAACTGGTAGCACAAAGCGATATTGGAGACAATACTTCAAAGAGGAACTTGCATGGCTTCTCTCCTCTCTCAGCTGGGTTGTCTTGCTGGCTTAGCCTCGATAATGGCTGACTGGAATACGTGTAATGGTGCACACAGCACGAAGGGGCAGGTGGATGCCAGGAGAGAGTCTGGATGATGGACTGAGGCAGGTTGGCGAACTGGTGCTCTCTCCCACAGACTGGTTTACTGGCTGGCTTAATTGCAAATTCGGATCAACACCTCGGAGATTGAAGCAATTAGCACAAGAACTAGGCCAGAAAGCTTGAGAATCGGCTGCACAAACTGGCTTTGCAGGCGGGAGGCACCGGTTGAGGTTGGGTGAGGGTAGAAGTGGGCTGGCTGCTGGAGGCCGCGGTTAGCCTGGGGAACACCTGCAGCACTCACAAACGTGGCTTAAACACTTGATATCTGTGGAAATACCAGTAAATCCATGCCCACAATGCTGCCAACAAATTTGTAGTGTGGGGGTTCGAAACGTGGATTGAATAATAAACACTCACGTATGATGTTAAGTACACAAAGATATTCTTAAACACTATTCATCAGTTCTCACCAAAGTAATAAAGAAAGCCAAACAACTGTACTACTCCAGCAGATTCACTGACACAAGAGGAGATATAAAAAAGACCTGGAAAACACTTTCCCAGATTCTGGGGACCCACAAACGGAAAAAAAAAACAAGAATATTGTCCTAACTTAACCCCATGAAACACCACTGCATCCCACTGATACAGCTAACAACTTCTTCTCAAACATAGGATCTAATCTCGCCAGTAAAATCCCACGTACCAATGCCCGTGCTGGGGACTACCTAGATAGGAATTTCCCAAATTCCTTCTATCTTGTACCAACTGAGCCCACGGAAGTCACAGCGATCATAAAGTCACTTAAAAATAACTCAGGGAATCTGTCTCACGTCCCACCATTATTGTACAAGCGAGCGGCCCATGTCCTTTTGCATGCTATTACATTACTTTTTAACAAGTCACTAGAAACTAGCACTTTCCCGACACTACTCAAGACAGCAAGGGTTACACCAATACATAAAGATGGTGACCCTACAGATGTAAACAACTATAGGCCAATATAAAATTTACCATTGCTATCCAAAATATTAGAGAAACTCGTGCACGGGAGACTGTATTCATTTATAACGGCACAAAACATACTCAACCCCTGCCAATTTGGATTTAGGAAAAATAAAAGCACTGATGATGCAATTATAAAAATGCTAGACCTGCTTTAAACAGCATTGGAACATAAGGAATATCCGCTAGGAATTTTTATTTACCTAAGAAAAGCGTTTGACACAGTTGACCATGGCATCCTACTCCACAAACTTGACCACTATGGTATAAGAGGCCATGTTCTTGCATATTTCAAATCCTACCTTTCTAATAGATATCAGTATGTCACCATTAAAGACACAGCCTCATCAATATGGCCACTTGATACTGGAGTTCCACAGGGAAGTGTCCTTGGACCCCTGCTCTTCCTCATTTACATCAATGATCTTCTAAACATATCCCAACACCTGAAACCCATTCTCTTTGCTGACGACACGACTTATGTCATCTCCCACCCCAATCTTGCCACCCTCAACACCATTGTTAACGAGGAGCTGATCAAAATATCGACTTGGATGACAGCCAATAAACTTACACTTAACACTGACAAAACCTACTATATTATGTTTGGTAGCAGAGCAGGTGTTGCGCAACTTAACATTAAGATCGACAACACTCTAATTGCCAGACATAATGAGGGCAAATTCCTTTGCCTATACCTCGACAACAACGTAAATTTCAGCTCCCATATCCAACACATAACCAAAAAAGTATCCAAAACGGTGGGGATCCTCTCCAAGATACGATACTACGTGCCGCAAACTGCCCTTCTCACACTATACCATTCGCTTATATATCCATACCTCACCTATGCTATCTGTGCTTGGGGTTCAACTGCAGCAACACACCTAAAGCCAATAATAACCCAACAAAAAGCTGCAGTAAGAATGATCACTAAATCCCATCCCTGGCAACACACCCCCCACTCTTCATAGATCTAAAGTTACTCTCTGTTCAGAACATCCACACTTACTACCGTGCAATCTATATCTACAGGACCTTAAATTCCAATATTAACCTTGACCTAAAACGCTTTCTTGAAAGTTGTGACAGGATCCACAGGCATAACACCAAACACAAACATCTCTATGACATTCCCCGAGTTCGACTAAACCTTTACAAAAATTCAATGTATTTCACAGGACCTAAAATCTGGAACACCCTACCTGAAAGCTCTAGAACTGCAGACATATTCATCACTTTCAAAACTATAGTTAGAAAACATCTTATCTCCTTGATACACCCCGACAACTAACTACATGATAACCACCTGGTGGTTCACAATTACACTCACTCACCCACTGACTATAAACACAGAAATACTAATCTTAATCTTAAAATAATGAATCCGAACTAGTCATAAGTTTGCCTATGATACTCCAATATAGACACTTTGTTTTGTGCCAAAACAAAAGCATTCACATTGCTAAACTCACAAATCATAATGTAGTCACTTAGCCTTAATACCATAATCTGTAAGGATTTATGTTAAGAATTAATCTAAGTCTGCCCGAAATGCCTACTAGCCATGCTAGGTGTCCTAGTGACCCCCTCTGTAATTAGTATCTTATAACATGTAAACCACACAATATCCAAATCCTGTAAACCGCACATTGTAACCCTTATAGAGAATAAACTTGATTTGATTTGATTTATATTAGATGGAATGTGTGGGAACGCCTCGCCTGATCTGACGTTTGTCCTAACATCTCTACTTCAACTGACTCATTAATGTCTAGAGGGTGAGCGGCATACCAATCATGTTAGGTCAGCTGTAACAGTGAATAACAGTCAGTGATTCATGCAGACGGTTGGTATGAGTCATTACTATTGACACTGCTAACTGGTTACTGGTAACTGATGCTACTGAGAGGTGTGCGTGTCTGTGAGCACTCACCTAATTGTGGTTGCAGGGGTCGATTCATAGCTCTTGGCCCAGCCTCTTCACTGGTCGCCAATAGGTCCACCCTCTCTCTGCTCCATGAGCTTTATCATACCTCTTTTTAAAGTTCTGTATGATACCTGCTCCACTACCTCGCTTTCCATACTATTCCACTTCCTGACAAATATATAAGTGAAGAAATACTTCCTAATATCCCTATAACTCATCTGAGTCTTCAACTTCCAATTGTGACCTCTTATTGCTGTGTCCCATATTTGGAACCCCCTGTCTCTATCCACCTTGTCGATTTCTCTCAGCATTTTATATTTAGTTATCATGTCCCCTCTGTTCCTCCATCCTCAAGTGCCATCAGGTCGAATTCCCTTAACCTCTCCTCACTGGACATGCCCCTTAGCTCCGGGACTAGTCTCGTTCCAAACTTTTGAACTTTCTCTAGTTTCCTGACATGCTTGGCCAGGTATGGGTTCCAAACTGGCGCTGCATATTCCAGGATGGGCCTGATGTACACGGTGTACAGAGTCAGGAACGACTCCTTACTGAGATGTGAATGAGTGTGTTTGTTTGTGTGTGTACTCACCTAGTTGTGGTTGGAGGGGTCGAGTCATAGCTCCTGGTACCGCCTCTTCACTGGCTGCTACTGGGTCACTCTTCCTGCTCCATGAGTTTTATCATACTCTTCTTAAAGCTATGTATGGATCCTACCTCCACTACATTACTTCCCAGACTGTTCCACTTCCTGACAACTCTGTGACTGAAGAAATACTTCCTAACATCCCTGTGATTCATTTGAGTCTTCAACTTCCAACTGTAACCCCTCGTTGCTGTGTCCCATCTCTGGAACATCCTGTCTCTGTCCACCTGGTTGATTCTTCTCAGTATTTTGTAAGTCGTTATCATATACCCCCTATCTCTCCTGTCATCCAGTGTCGTCAGGTCGATCTCCCTTAATCTTTCCTCGTAGGACATGCCCCTTAGCTCCTGGACTAGTCATGTTGCAAATCTTTACACTTTCTCTAGTTGCCTTACATGCTTGGCTACATGTGGGTTCCAAACTGGTGCTGCATACTCCAATATGTGCCTGATGTACACAGTGAACAGGGTCCTGAACGAGTCCTTATTAAGATGTCAGAATGCTGTTCTTGGGTTTGCTAAGCGCCTGTATGCTGCAACAATTATTTGGTTGATGTGCACCTCTGGAGATGTGCCCGGTGTTATACTCACCCCAAGATCCTTTTCCTTGGCTGAGGTCTTTCTTCTTTGCCCTTCCCCAATCTTCATGACTTTGTATTTGGTGGGGTTGAACTCCAGGAGCCAGTTGCTGGACCATGCCTGCAGCCTCTCCAGATCCCTTTGTAGTTCTGCTTGGTCCTCTTCTGATTGAATTCTTCTCATCAACTTCACATCATCTGAAAACAGGTACAATTCGGAGTCTATTCCTGTAGTCATGCCATCCACAAATACCAGAAACAGCATCGGTCCTAAGACTGACCCATGTGGAACCCCGCTCATTACAGGTGTCCACTTTGACACCTCACCACACACCATGCCTTGCTGTTGTCTTCCTGACAGGTATTCCCTGATCCACTGTAACACCTTCCTTGTTATCCCTGCCTGGTCCTCCAGCTTTTGCACTAATCTCTTGTGTAGAACTGTGTCAAACACCTTCTTACAGTTCAAGAAAATGCAATCTACCCACCCCTCTCTCTCTTGTCTTACTGCTGTCACCATGTCATAGAACTCTAGTAGGTTTGTGACACATAATTTCCCATACCTGAGCCCGTGCTGGCTGTCGTTGATGAGCTCATTCATTTCTAGGTGCTCCACCACTCTTCTCCTGATAATCCCCATTACTTTGCATACTATACATGTTAGTGACACTGGTCTGTAGTTTAATGCTTTATGTCTGTCTCCTTTTTTTTCTAAATTGGGACTACATTTGCTGTCTTCCATACCTATGGTAGTTGCCCTGGTTCGACAGATTGTTAAAGAGTGTTGTTAGTGTTAAACTTAGCGCCTCTGCTCTCTCTCTCAGGACCCATGGAGCGATGTTATCTGACCCCTTCGCCTTTGAGGTATCTAGCTCGCTTAGCAGCCTCTTCACTTGTAATGTACTGTGTCCAACACTTGATTGTGGACTCTATCTATCTTTTTGGAGCCCCTTCTGTCTCCACTGTGAACACTTCTTTGAATCTCATGTTGAGCTCCTCATATACTTCGTGGTCGTTTTTTGTGATCTCCCCTCCTCCCTTTCTCAGCTTGATTACCTGGTCCTTGACTGTTGTTTTCCTCCTGATGTGGCTGTACAATAGCTTCAGGTCAGATTTGGCTTTTCCTACTATGTCATTTTCATATTGCCGTTGGGCCTCCTTTGTTACCTGTGCATATTCATTTCTGGCTTTCCTACTTCTCTTCTTATTCTCATGGCTCCTTTGCCTTCTATACTTCTTCCATTCTCTAGCACACTTGGTTTTGGCCTCCATACACCTCTTGGTGAACCAAAGGCTCATCCTGGCTTTCTCGTTATTTCTCTTACACTTGGGCACAAGCCTCTCCTCAGCTTCCTTGAATATTGTTAACACACATTCCATCATCTTGCTTACTGACTTCCCTGCCAGTTCTCTGTCCCATTGAACCCCGTGAAGAAAATTTTTCATGGCTGCATAGTCCCCTCTCTTGTAGTTTGGCTTCATTCATACTGCCCTTCCTGCTTCTCTCTCCACTTGTAACTCTATGTATTCAAAGTTCAGAACCACGTGGTCACTGGCCCCAAGGGGTCTTTAATACGTGATGTCCTCAATATCTGTACTGCTCAACGTAAATACTAGGACCAATCTCGCTGGTTAATCCTCTCAGCTCTCTCTGGTAGTGTCCCTTACGTTTTGGTACATGAAGTTTTCCAGTATCACCATCATCTTAGCCCTCCATGTTTCTGGACCCCTATGTGGCTCCAGGTTCTTCCAGTCGATTTCCTTGTGGTTGAAGTCACCCATGATCAGGAGCTTTGCTCTGCATGCATGAGCTCTTCTCGCCACTTCTGCCAGTGTATCTATTGTTCTCATCATACTCTTGCCTTGACCTCCTGCTGTTCTGTGGTGGGTTATACATCACTGCAATTACCACCTTGGGACCTCTAGACTGAAGTGTTCCTATTATGTAATCTCTTGCTTCTCTGTCTCCCCTCTCCAGCTCATCATAATCCCATTGTTTTTCATGAGCAGTGCTACTCTCCATCCCCCTCTGTTCCCTCTGTCTTTCCTCAGGATCTGATATCCTTTTGGAAAGATGGCATATGTTATCATTCCTGTGAGCTTGGCTTCTGTGAGAGCTATTATGTCTGGTAATGCCTTTTTGACTCTCATGCCACTCCTCCCACTTATTCATTATTCCATTCACACTGGTGTACCATACCTTCAGTTACCTTTCCACCACTGTGTTCTGGGGGGTATGTGGCGTTGGGGGACCTGTCAGTGTGCTGTGGGGTTATACAGCATAGTGTGGGGTGGGGGATGTAAGTGTGGACTGTGGTTTGTGTTGGGATAGCATGTTTGGTTGTGGGGCCCTGGTTGCGGTTCTGTGCATGCTTGCACTTGTTGCTCTTCCCTGCTCTGGTTGTCCTTTGCTGATTCTTTCCTTGTCTCTCCTCCTAGACTCTTCTGCCTCTGTGTCCTCTCCTCAGCTGCTGTTATTCTGTTAATGTTCTGTCTCGGTCCAAGAATACTCTTTTGCACATTGTCAATTTCTTCAACCTTCATTTCTCTTGCAGGATCCTGTTTCTATCTTGAAAATCAGCTTGATTGGCTGATGTCTTCCCTGCAAGTACCCCTCTATTCTCTGAAAATTTAATTTCTCAGTCATGTCCTCCTTGCCTATTGCTATGATGATATTTTCAATCTCCTGTTTTTCTTCCCACTGTCATTCATTGTGTGTCCTCCCCTTGCTCTCCTGAAGCCCATGAATAAACACTGGCTTCCCCCTCTTTTCCCATTGCCTTTCCCTCTGTGTCTCCGGGTCCTGTTTGTACAAGGCCGTTGTCTCCCTTATTTTTTCCTGTAGCTTTCGGTGGCATGGTCGTGCCTCTGCTTATGACCTGTACTCACCTATTTGTACTCACCTATTTGTGGTTGCAGGGGTCGAGTCACAGCTCCTGGCCCCGCCTCTTCACTGACTGCTACTGTGTTTATGTGCATGTGTTTGTGTGTTTATGTGCATGTGTTTGTGTGTGTGTGTGTACTCACCTAGTTGTACTCACCTAGTTGAGGTTGCAGGTGTCGAGTCCGAGCTCCTGGTCCCAGCTCTTCACTGGTCGCTACTAGATCACTCTCCCTAAACCGTGAGCTTTATCATACCTCTGTTTAAAGCTATGTATGGATCCTGCCTCCACTACATCGCTTCCCAAACTATTCCACTTACTGACTACTCTGTGGCTGAAGAAATACTTCCTAACATCCCTGTGATTCATCTGTGTCTTCAACTTCCAACTGTGTCCCCTTGTTACTGTGTCCAATCTCTGGAACATCCTGTCTTTGTCCACCTTGTCAATTCCTCTCAGTATTTTGTATGTCATTATCTTGTCCCCCCTATCTCTCCTGTCCTCCAGTGTCGTCAGGTTGATTTCCCTTAACCTCTACTCGTACGTCATACCTCTTAGCCCTGGGACTAGTCTTGTTGCAAACCTTTGCACTTTCTCTAGTTTCTTTATGTGCTTGGCTAGGTGTGGGTTGCAAACTGGTGCCGCATACTCCAATATGGGCCTAATGTACACGGTGTACAGGGTCATGAACGATTTCTTATTAAGGTGTCGGAATGCTGTTCTGAGGTTTGCTAGGCGCCCATATGCTGCAGCCATTATTTGGTTGATGTGCGCTTCAGGAGATGTGCCTGGTGTTATACTCACCCCAAGATCATTTTCCTTGAGTGAGGTTTGTAGCCTCTGGCCCCCTAAATAACTGGCCCCCTAGATTGTACTCCGTCTGTGGTCTTCTTTGCCCTTCCCCAATCTTCATGACTTTGCACTTGGTGGGATTGAACTCCAGAAGCCAATTGCTGGACCAGGTCTGCAGCCTGTCCAGATCCCTTTGTAGTTCTGCCTGGTCTTCGATCGAGTGAATTCTTCTCATCAACTTCACGTCATCTGCAAACAGGGACACCTCAGAGTCTATTCCTTCCATCATGTCGTTCACAAATACCAGAAACAGCACTGGTCCTAGGACTGACCTCTGTGGGACCCCGTTGGTCACAGTTGCCCACTCTGACACCTCGTCACGTACCCTGACTCGCTGCTGTCTTCCTGACAAGTATTCCCTGATCCATTGTAGTGCCTTCCCTGCTTGGTCCTCCAGTTTTTGCACTAATCTCTTGTGTGAAACTGTGTCAGACGCCTTCTTGCAGTCCAAGAATATGCAATCCACCCACCCCTCTCTCTCTTGTCTTACTGCTGTCACCATGTCATAGAACTCCAGTAGGTTTGTGACACAGGATTTCCCATCCATGAGACCATGTTGGCTGCTATTGATGAGATCATTCCTTTCTAGGTGTTCCACCACTCTTCTCATGATAATCTTCGCCATGATTTTGCATACTATACATGTCAGTGACACTGGTCTGTAGTTTAGTGCTTTATGTCTGTCTCCTTTTTTAAAGATTGGGACTTGCTGTCTTCCATGCCTTAGGCAATCTCCCTGTTTCGATAGATGTATTTAATATTGTTGTTAGGGGTACACATAGCGTCTCTGCTCCCTCTCTCAATACCCATGGGGAGATGTTATCTGGCCCCATTGCCTTTAAGGTTCTAGCTCACTCAGAAGCCTCTTCACTTCTTCCTTAGTTGTGTGCACTGTGTCCAGCACTTGGTGGTGTACCCCACCTCTCCGTCTTTCTGGAGCCCCTTCTGTCTCCTCTGTGAATCTCTTGTTGAGTTCCTCACATACTTCACGGTTATTTCTTGTTGTCTCTCCTCCTTCCTTCCTTAGCCTGATTACCTGGTCCTTGACTGTTGCTTTCCTCCTGATGTGGCTGTATAACAGTTTCGGGTCAGATTTGGCTTTCGCTGTGTGAGTGTGTGTGTGTGTGTGTGTGTGTGTGTGTGTGTGTACTCACCTATTTGTACTCACCTATTTGTGGTTGCAGGGGTCGAGTCCTAGCTCCTGGCCCCGCCTCTTCACCGGTTGCTACTAGGCCCTCTCTCTCCCCGCTCCATGAGCTTTATCAAACCTCGTCTTAAAACTGTGTGTGTGTGTGTGTTCACCTAGTTGAGGTTTCAGGGATCGAGTCCTAGCTCCTGTGTGTGTGTGTGTGTGTGTGTGTGTGTGTGTGTGTGTGTGTGTGTGTGTGTGTGTGTGTATGTGTGTGTACTCACCTATTTGTACTCACCTATTTGTGGGTGCAAGGGTCGAGTCACAGCTCCTGGCCCCGCCTCTTCGCTGATTGCTACTAGGTCCTCTCTCTCCCTGCCCCATGAGCTCTATCATACCTCGCCTTAAAACTATGTATGGTTCCCGCCTCCACTACGTCACTTTCTAGGCTATTCCACGGCCTGACTACTCTATGACTGAAGAAATACTTCCTAACATCCCTTTGATTCATCTGAGTCTTCAACTTCCAATTGTGACCTCTTGTGTCTGTGTCCCTTCTCTGGAACATCCCGTCTTTGTCCACCTTGTCTATTCCGCGCAGTATTTTATATGTCGTTATCATGTCTCCCCTGACCCTCCTGTCCTCCAGTGTCGTCAGGCCGATTTCCCTCAACCTTTCTTCGTAGGACAATCCACGTAGCTCTGGGACTAGTCTTGTTGCAAACCTTTGCACTTTCTCTAATTTCTTGACGTGCTTGACTAGGTGTGGATTCCAAACTGGTGCTGCATACTCCAGTATGGGCCTGACGTAAATGGTATACAGAGTCTTAAACGAATCCTTACTGAGGTATCGGAACGTTATCCGTAGGTTTTCCAGGCGCCCGTATGCTGCAGCAGTTATCTGATTGATGTGCGCTTCAGGAGATATGCTCGGTGTTATGCTCACCCCCAGATCTTTTTCCTTGAGTGAGGTTTGCAGTCTTTGGCCCTCTAAACTATATTGTGTCTGCGGTCTTCTTTGCCCTTCCCCAATCTTCATGACTTTGCATTTGGCAGGGTTAAATTCAAGGAGCCAGTTGCTGGACCAGGCTTGTAGCCTGTCCAGGTCTCTTTTTAGTCCTGCCTGATCCTCATCCGATTTGATTCTTCTCATTAACTTCGCATCATCTGCAAACAAGGACACTTCTGAGTCTATCCCTTCCGTTATGTCGTTCACATATACCAAGAACAGCACAGGTCCTAGGACTGACCCCTGTGGAACCCCGCTTGTCACAGGCGCCCACTCTGACACCTCGTCGCGTACCATGACTCGTTGTTGCCTCCCTGTCAGGTATTCTCTGATCCATTGCAGTGCCTTTCCTGTTATGTGTGCCTGATCCTCTAGCTTTTGCAGTAACCTCTTGTGAGGAACTGTGTCGAAGGCCTTCTTGCAGTCCAAAAATATGCAGTCGATCCACCCCTCTCTCTCTTGTCTTACTTCTGTCACCTTGTCATAAAACTCTAGTAGGTTTGTGACACAGGATTTTCCTTCCCTGAAACCATGCTGGTTGTCAATTATACACTTGTTTCTTTCCAGGTGCTCCACCACTCTCCACCTGATGATCTTCTCCATGACCTTGCATACTATACATGTTAGTGATACAAGTCTGTAGTTTAGTGCCTCATGTCTGTGTGTGTGTGTGTGTGTGTGTGTGTCTGTATGTGTGTTTGTGTGTGTGCGTGTTTGTTTGGCTACAGTGGCCCGTGGCGTGATGGCAAAAGTTCTTGCTTCACAAGGTGATGGTACGGGTTCGATTCCATGCTAAAGGTGAAAACATGGGTGTGCTTCCTTACACCGGTTGTCCATGTTCACCCATCAGTAATAACATGTACCTGGGTGTTAGTCTGAACGAGGAACAAGGCCCTGGGCCTCTCTGACATAACAGCAAAATAATTAAAGTACCTGCCCCTGGTTACTTCCCAGTCACATTTAAGATGGCAAAGATGATTTTCATTGCAAAACCCAGCAAGGACAACCGGAAACCAGAGAACTACAGACCTATCTCCCTACTCGAAATAAGAACATAAGAAAGGAGGAACACTGCAGCAGGCCTGTTGGCCCATACTAGGCAGGTCTTCGAAAAGTCTTCGACAGACTGAACTACCACATGGAATTCAACCACCTCTTCACCGAAAAGCAGTTTGGCTTCAGGTCCCACCGCGTGAAACAGCACGCTATCATTATCATCTTTGATGCGGTGGACAGCCTGAGGAAACATGGGAACCTTGCCGTAATTGCAACCTGGGACGTACACAAAGCCTTTGACAGCCTGTGGCCCGACGGCCTCATATTCAAACTTGAAGACCTCCCAGACCACAACTGGACCTTTCTCAGGCTCATATACAACTTCTTAACAGGAAGACGCATCATTCCCACCTTCAATGGTAAGTCAGCAGCACCCTTCACACCGACAGCTGGAGTACCACAGGGCTCATGCCTCAGCCCCAGACTCTTCAACATATATGTAAACGACCTCCCACAACCCGAATTCAATGATACCATCATCACCCAATTTTCAGGCGATGTTATCCATGTAGTATCATCCACCCCCATATCAGGTGCCAACAAACATACGAGATTAATTGAGAAAATGAATGAGGAGCTACGAAGAACAGCTAACTGGGAGAAAAAACGGAGAATCACAACTAACTTAGATAAAGTCCTCATTAGCACCATTGGCTGTTTTGCATCAACCATAGAAGATAAAGGGAGAATCTCTATCAGAGGTTCACGAATTGCTATTAGTAATCCAAACAAGATCTTGGGTTATGAAATCAACAGATTGCTTCATTCCACATTGCACATCACCGATAAAGTGAACCTAGCAAAAGCCCGCCTCAGTCAACTATTCTGATTCAAAGAAACCCCCTCCCACATTAAAAAGCACCTTCATAAGAAGATGATCAGACCTTTGCTTGAATACCCATGCGTACCCATGTCACTAACCACTACATGCTATGGCTCCAAAGAGTCGAGAACAAAGCCCTCCGCTTTATCACCGGCACAAGACTTAGGGAAAGAATACACAAAGAATCAGGGTGGAAGACCTACACATACAACAGGAAATAGTGGCAATTAATGTCAGGCTAGACAAATTGAAGAGACAACTATATGACATGCAAGAACTCTATGTACCTCACAGAGAAAACTCACCACAACCGATGAACACTACCGACTACACTATCAGCACACCTACACACAGAACACAAAGAATAACCCTCCAACAAAGAGTTCGAAGCTTCATTCACAAGGAGAACTTTCCACGATCAAGAATCCTGAGTGACCTCCCTGAAGAAACAGAAGAATGATATCACCTGAACTACTCAACGTCCAGCAACAAGGATAAATGAGCCCCATTTTTGGGAGACCTACCTCTATGAATCTACACCTTACAACTGACAATTGCAAATAGTATACATCCTTCCAACTCAGTGGCAGTATACCACTGGTATAACTGTGTACAACTGACGGACAGGAAGTATACCTATCTCATGGATCTAATGTATTCAAGAATAACAGGCCTGGTTACTTTAGTATGCTCTGGTAATGAATTCCAGATTTTGGGGCCCTTTATGTGCATAGAGTGTTTACACAGTGTGATATGGACACGAGGTATATCTGTGTCTTGTGTTATGTTCGTGTATCTTGTGTTATGTTCGTGTGTCTTGTGTTACAGTCATGTGTCTTGTGTTATAGTCATGTGTCTTGTGTTACAGTCAAGTGTCTTGTGTTATGGTCATGTGTCTTGTGTTATGGTTGTGTGTCTTGTGTTATGTCGTGTGTCTTGTGTTATGGTTGTGTG
>NC_069432.1:3518179-3563945 GCF_026875155.1 Cherax quadricarinatus
GTCGTGTTTTGTGTTATGGTTGTGTGTCTTGTGTTATGGTCATGTGTCTTGTGTTATGGTCGTGTGTCTTGTGTTATGGTCATGTGTCTTGTGTTATGGTCGTGTGTCTTGTGTTATGGTTGTGTGTCTTGTGTTATGGTTGTGTGCCTTGTGTTATGGTTGTGTATCTTGTGTTATGGTCATGTGTCTTGTGTTACGGTCATGTGTCTTGTGTTATGGTCGTGTGTCTTGTGTTATGATCGTGTGTCTTGTGTTATGGTCGTGTGTCTTGTGTTATGGCAGTGTGTCTTGTGTTATGGTCGTGTGTCTTGTGTTATGGTAGTGTGTCTTGTGTTATGGTCGTGTGTCTTGTGTTATGGTCGTGTGTCTTGTGTTATGGTCATGTGTCTTGTGTTATGGTCGTGTGTCTTGTGTTATGGTCGTGTGTCTTGTGTTATGGTCGTGTGTCTTGTGTTATGGTCGTGTGTCTTGTGTTATGGTCGTGTGTCTTGTTTTATGGTCGTGTGTAGTGGTCGTGATTACCACATATTTCTCAGTATGTTTCTCTGTACTTGACTGAAGGAGCCACTAACTGGCGAAACGTTTCCACAAGATTCTGAAGTGTTGCACAAGTGTCTCATTCTTTACTCTGGTGTTTTTACGAATAGACCACTGGCTGTCTCCAAGAAGGGGCACTGGACAGGCACCTGAAGTCAGTACCTGACCATCCGGGCTGTGGTTCGTACGTCAGCTTGCGTGCGGCCAGCAGTTACGGCTTGGTTGATCAGACCTTGATCCTCCATGAGGCCTGGTCTCAGTCCGGGCAGCGGGGTCGTTGACCCCCAAAACCCTCTCCAGGTAAACTCCAGGTAGCAATCATTTCTTTCTTATCATCTGTGCTACACCCGCGTACACTCGAACATCCCAGTTTTATAAAGTTTTTCTTTTTCTTGCTTTTTAGTAATTTATGCAGGAGAAGGGGTTACTAGCCCATTGTTTCAGGCATTTTAGTCGCCTCTGACACGCATGACTTACGAGGAAGAATTCTGTTCCACTTCCCCATGGAGATAAGTAGAGATAAACAAGAAGAAGATCTAGGAAGAAAATAGAAGGAAACCCAGAAGGGGTTAGAATATAAATGCTTGTACATGCATGTTTAGTGTGACCTAAGAGTAAGTAGAAGTAGCAAGACATACCTGAAATCTTGTGTGTTTGTGAGACAGATTAAGACACCAGCAATATAACCATCATGCAAAACAATTACAGGCTTACACTTAACATCGATCTTAAAATAAATTTCGATGCAGCAGTAGAATATAAATGATCACAGAGATATTACCTTTCGCCAAACATTTGTCTTCTCCAAACGGTCCATGAAATCTTCCATTTTGTCTTTGTAATCATCATCTGTCAAAAAGCACTCCAATCGCATCACAATGACCACCAGTCCACCTGGAGCAGAAAAGTTATTAGTAATGACAGAAATTATACTGCTCTAGAAGAAGTGAATATGTTGAGTTATAAAGTGCAAAACTGCTTGCTGCAGAATGAAAGCAGAGAGGGAAGATATACTGAGAACTGATGAACACAAACTAGTAAACATCAAATTGGGCAGAGAATGGCAATTATGGTAATGAATTATGATCTTTTTTATTTTATTTCATTAACACATCGGCTGTCTCCCACCAAGACAGGGTGGCCTGAAAAAGAAAAAAACTTTCATCATTCACTCCACCACTGTTTTTTTTCCAGAGGTGTGCTTACACTACAGTTATAAAATTGCAACATTAACACCCCTCCTTCAGAGTGTAGACACTGTACTTTCCATATCCAGGATTCAAGACCGGTCTGCCGGTTTCCCTGAATCCCTTCATAAATGTTACCTTACTCACACTCCAACAGCACGTCAAGTCCTAAAAGCCATTCGTCTCCAGTCACTCTTATCTAACACACTCACTCATTCTTGATGGAAGTCCAAGCCCTTCGCACACAAAACCTCCTTTACCCACTCCCTCCAACCTTTCATAGGCCGACCCCTACCCTGCCTTCCAGATTTATACACTAAGTCATTATATTTTGTTCCACTCTCTCTACATGTCTGAACCACATCAACAACCCCACCTCAGTAACCTAGATAATAGTGTTGGTAATCCTGCACCTCCTCCTAATTTCCAAACTATGAATTCTCTGCATTATATTCACACAACACATTGAACTCAGACATGACATCTCCACTGCCTCCATCCTTCTTGTTGCAACATTCACCACCAATGTTTCACACTCATATAAGATTGTTGGTATAACTATATTCTCATATATTCCTCTCTTTGCTTCCATGGATAAAGTTCTTTGTCTTCACAGATTCCTACGTGCACCACTCACCTTTTTCCATCATCAGTTCTATGATTCACCTCATCTTTCATGGACCCATCTGCTGACACGTCCACTCCTTAATATCTAAGTGCATTCTCCTCCTCCATCACCTTACTCTTGCCTATATTCACTTTGAATTTTCTTCTTTTACATACCCAACGAAACTCATCCACCAACCTCTGCAACTTCTCATCAGAATCTCCCAAAAGCACAGTGGTGTCATCAGCAAAGACCAACTGTGACAACTCCTACTTTGTGTTAGATTCTTTTCTTTTAACCTCACACCTCTTGCCAACACCCGAGCATTCACTTTCATCTATAAATATATTAAACAATCATGGTAACAACACATATTCTTTTCTAAGGACTACTTTTGCTGGGAAATAATCTCCCTCTCTCCTACATACTCTACCCTGAGCCTCACTATCCTCGTAAAAACTCTTCACTGCATTCAGTAACCTACCTCCTATTCCATATATATGCAACATCTGCCACATTGCCCCCTTATCCACCCTGCCATACACCTTTTCCAAATCCATAAATGCCATTAAAACCACTTTACCCTTATCTAAATACTGTTCACCTATGTGTTTCTCTGTAAACACTTGGTTTTAACACCTCCTACCTTTCTTAAAGCCTCCTTGTTCATCTGCTCTCCTACTCTCCATCTTATTCTCAATTCTTGAAATTAAGATGAAAAATATTTAGTTATTCAGGAAAAGTTTGTGGTTACAGGAAAGTGGGTGTGGGAGGGAAGAAGAGTGATTGGTGGAATGATGAGGTAAAGAGAGTAATAAGAGAGAAAAAGTTAACGTATGAGAGATTTTTGCAATGTAGAAGTGATACAAGGAAGAAGGAATATAAGGAGAGAAAAAGAAAGGTGAAGAGAGTGGTGAAGGAATGCAAAAAGAGAAAGTGGGTCAGATGTCATCAACAAATTTTGTTGAAAATTAAAAAAAAGTTTTTGAGCGAGAATAATAAGTTGAGAAAGGCTATGGAATAAATAGATTTGACAGTTAAAAACAGGAGAGTTGTTAGATGGAGAGTTAGAGGTGTCAGAAAAATGGAGGGAATATTTTGAGGAACTGTTAAATGTTGACGAGGATAGTTAAGCTGCAATTTTGTGTATTGGGCAGGGAGGAATGAGATCTTGTAGGAGTGAGGAAGAGCCAATTGTGAGAGTGGGGGAAGTGCAGTGGGTAGAATGAAAGGAGGTGAAACAGCTGGGGTTGATAGGATAAAGGTAGAAATGTTAAAAACAGGTGGGGGATGTAGTTTTGGAATGTTGAGTACTGCTATTAATAAGTGCATTGAAAAGGGTAAGGCTTCCAAAAACTGCCGGAGAGCATGTATAGTTCCTTCGCATAAAGACAAAACGAACAAAAGAGAGTGTAAAAATTATAGGGGAATAAGCCTGTTGAGTATACTTGATAAAGTCTACTGTAGAGTTATTATTGAAAGAATTAAGAGTAAGACAGAGAATAGGTTAGTAGATGAACAAAGTGGTTTTTAGATAGGGCAGGAGACGTGTAGACCAGGTGTTTACAGTGAAACATATAGGTGAACAGTATTTAGATAATGGTATAAAGGTTTTTGTGGCATATATGAATTTGGAAAAGGCATATGATAGGGTAGATAGGGGGACAATGTAGCAGACGTTGCAAATGTATGGAAAAAAGATGGTTAATGAAAGCAGTGAAGAGTTTTTATGACGATAGTGAGGCTCAGGTTAGAGTATGTAGGATAGAGGGAGATTATTTCCAAGTAAAAGTGTGAGGTTATAATGGTTGTTCAAAATATTTGTAGATGGTTTTGTAAGAGAAGTGAAAACTCAGGTGTTGGCAAAAGGTGTAGGGTTAAAAGACAAAGAATCTAACACAAAGTGGGAGTTGTCACAGTTGCTCTTTGCTGATGACTCTGTGCTTTTGGGAGATTCTGAAGAGAAGTTACAGAGGTTGGTTGATTAGTTTGGTAGGGTATGTAAAAGAAAGAAATTAAAAGTGAATATAAGAAAGAGTAAGGTGATGAGAATAACAAAATGTTTAAGTAACGAAAGACTGAATATCAGATTGGAGGGGGAGAGTATGGAGGAGGGGAATGTATTCAAATATTTGGAAATGGACTTGTCAGTAGAAAGGGCTATGAAAGACGAGGTGAATCATAGAATTGATGAAGGGGAAAAAGGTGAGTGGTGCACTGAGGAGTCTGTAGAGACAAAGAACTTTATCCATGGAATTAAAGAGGGGAATGTATGAGAGCATAGTTATACCATATGGGCGCCCCATTGCCCGGTGGCTAAAACTCTTGGTTCGCATGGGAAGGGTCCAGGTTCAATCCCTGGCAAGCGTAGAAATATTGCATATGTTTCTTTACACCAATTGTCCATGTTCTCCATCAGTAAAATGTGTACCTGGGTGTTACTCGACCTAATTTGCCCAAAATGTTCTGTCTAAGAAGCAGCTTTCTGTACAGTAGTATGTTATCGATGTCAGCTAGTCTTGTGTATCTTGTACATGCACTTGTAGAAATAAAGATATTATTATTATTATGATTAGTGAATGTTGTAACAAGGAGAAGGCTGGAGGCAGTGGATATGTCGTGTCGAAAGGCAATGTGTGGTGTGAATATAATGCAGAGAATCCGTAATTTGGAAATTGGGAGAGGTGTAGGGTTACTAAAAGTATTATCCAGAGTGCTGAGAAGGGGAATGTTGAGGTGATTCGGACATTTCGAGAGGATGAGCCACAATAGAATGACTTGGACAGCATATATGTCTATAGTGGAAGGAAGGCGGGGTAGGGGTCTGCCTAGGAATGGTTGAAGGGAGGGGGTAAAGGAGATTTCGTGTGCGAGGGGATTCGACTTACAGTAAACATGCGTGAATGTGTTAGATAGGAGTGAGTGGAGGCAAATGGATTTTAGGATTTGGCATGCTGCTAGAGTGTGAGAAAGATAATGTTTATGAACGGATTTAGGGAAACTGGCAGGCCAGACTTGAATCCTGGAGGTGAGTAGTACAGTGCCGGCACTCTGAAGGAGGGGTGTTAATATGGCAGTTTTGTAACTGTTGTGTAAGCAATTGCGCCTCAGGCAAAATAGTCATGAAGTGGATGATGAAAGTTTTGTCTTTTTTGGGAACCCTGCCTTGTTGGGAAACGGCCTACTTGTTAAGAAAATTCATATATATATATATATATATTATATATATTATATATATATATATATATATATATATATATATATATATATATATATATATTTATATATATATTTATATATATTATTATATATATATTAGCAATAAGATTACAGTAAACAGGTGATATGCTAAACAACCACTATAAAAAAAATAACAAAATTCCCAGCGATTTTTGGACTTCTCACATTATCAAGGAACTATAAAAAAAAACACAAAATCAACAGGAAGACATATAAAGGGGCAAGACAACACCTCGCAATCATGTCAACAACAAAACTACACCTCACAGTCACGTGACAACACCCAACTCTGTGAAACACACCTGATTCTCTACCAAAGCATTAAGATTTTTCATTTGTCTAATGTATCATTAAATTTTTCCCAAATTTTATTAATTATAAATTAATCCAATTTATATAAATCACAAGAAACATTCATATTATTTTCAAAACTGCTTTTTAAGAAACATGAATATTATATTCCTGTCAACCATGGACTTACTTGATACAACTTTCTCAATATATTGAAAATCAATTGGATGGTTAAAATCTCTCACACGAATAAATAGAACATTAGAATCTTGTCCAGTTCTAATGCTATATTTATGTTATTTTAATTTTAGTTCGAGACTTTTTCCAGTTTTACCGTAATAAACTCTATCGCAAATTTTACAAGGAATCTTATAGACACATCCATGAGCATTTTGGGTGGAATTTTTTTTATAAAGATTTTTTATTGTATCAAGATTTTTAAATACAATTTTGATATTAAAAGTCTTAAGAAGAGAAGGCATATCAACCAAGTTTTCTTGGTAAGGGAGAACCAGTGGCGTGCAGAGGGGGAGCCAAAGAGGCGGTGGCCATGGGCATCCAAATGGGGGTGGGCATCCAATTAGAGAGGGAAATAAGATAGTGATTTTGAAATTTCAGCGGTGATAAATCATTTTTTGGAGGCAGTGGTTAGCCCTTTATTCTTTTAACATGATGTACCCTGAGTGACAGTCGTGGGAAAGAAGTGAATAGGTAAACAGTCAAGGTTAATGTTTTAGTAGCTGACCTATATTCAGCTGACCAGTGTACAGCGAGAGAATCATAGCAGAAAACGCCAAATATATCTGTAAACTCAAGGAAAGTCAGGTTGTAGGTGGCGTTACTCCCCTCAGTGTTTTAAAAATGTCTGAGACAGCAGAACAGGTCAGGAGACAACAACACCACACAACCCCCGATAAATGGAATTGAGGGGGATTTGGAAGGATAAAACCATGGATTAAACCTTTCTGGTCTACCAGAATGGAAAGGAGTTAGAAGTTAATAGGTGAAGCCAGACTGTGAAGTGAGATGGGAAGGGGAGTGTGTAATAAGGGGTTAACTGAAAGGGGTTTGTGAAGTTAAGGGGAAAGTGAACAGTGAAGAGGGTTTTGAAGAGGAAATTTTACTAGTAATTCAGTGGTGATTGCTAAAGCAGATACTAAGTGTACTAGGGACTGGAAAAGAGAAATAAATATTATTGTATATGAGTAAAAGAGCGAAGAGTGAAAATGGCAGGCATTAGGGGGGTACAGGCTGCCATAATTATATTTATATTTCTTCTTCAATTCCATGAAGAAAAAAATCAGTCGTGGGGGCTGGAAAAGGTGAATGGAGTAACAGCGCCCTGGACAGTAAAAGCCCAACAGTTGCCATCCTACCAGAAAAGTAAGTGTTACTATCGCCGCAAGGTATGGCAACACCGCATACCTAAACAAAAACAGTGGCACACAGCTCTTATTGTAGCGCTCTTAAGTGGTGATATCCAAATTAATCCAGGACCTCAAACTATTGTGCAGAGGCAAAACAGACAGATAAATGACGGCGATAATGACGGTCTAGTAGCTAGGAATGATAACCTTAACTCCATATGTAATGCATACATAGGTCAATGTGAGACAATACAGCCATTATTATCTCAAACACTACCAAACAGGTGCATACACTGTACTAAAGTACGCATGAAAAACAGAAAAGACACCTTATGTAAAATGTGTATGGGGTGGGTGCATGATGGATTACCTGGAGTTTACCTGGAGAGAGTTCCGGGGGTCAACGCCCCCGCGGCCTGGTCTGTGACCAGGCCTCCTGGTGGATCAGAGCCTGATCAACCAGGCTGTTGCTGCTGGCTGCACGCAAACCAACGTACGAGCCACAGCCCGGCTGGTCAGGAACCGACTTTAGGTGCTTGTCCAGTGCCAGCTTGAAGACTGCCAGGGGTCTGTTGGTAATCCCCCTTATGTATGCTGGGAGGCAGTTGAACAGTCTCGGGCCCCTGACACTTATTGTATGGTCTCTTAACGTGCTAGTGACACCCCTGCTTTTCATTGGGGGGATGTTGCATCGTCTGCCAAGTCTTTTGCTTCGTAGTGAGTGATTTTCGTGTGCAAGTTCGGTACTAGTCCCTCTAGGATTTTCCAGGTGTATATAATCATGTATCTCTCCCGCCTGCGTTCCAGGGAATACAGGTTCAGGAACCTCAAGCGCTCCCAGTAATTGAGGTGTTTTATCTCCGTTATCCGCGCCGTGAAGGTTCTCTGTACATTTTCTAGGTCAGCAATTTCACCTGCCTTGAAAGGTGCTGTTATGTGTGCAGCAATATTCCAGCCTAGATAGAACAAGTGACCTGAAGAGTGTCATCATGGGCTTGGCCTCCCTAGTTTTGAAGGTTCTCATTATCCATCCTGTCATTTTTCTAGCAGATGCGATTGATACAATGTTATGGTCCTTGAAGGTGAGATCCTCGGACATGATCACTCCCAGGTCTTTGACGTTGGTGTTTCGCTCTATTTTGTGGCCAGAATTTGTTTTGTACTCTGACGAAGATTTAATTTCCTCGTGTTTACCATATCTGAGTAATTGAAATTTCTCATCGTTGAACTTCATATTGTTTTCTGCAGCCCACTGAAAGATTCGGTTGATGTCCGCCCGGAGCCTTGCAGTGTCTGCAATGGAAGACACTGTCATGCAGATTCGGGTGTCATCTGCAAAGGAAGACACGGTGCTGTGGCTGACATCCTTGTCTATGTCGGATATGAGGATGAGGAACAAGATGGGAGCGAGTACTGTGCCTTGTGGAACAGAGCTTTTCACCGTAGCTGCCTCGGACTTTACTCTGTTGACGACTACTCTCTGTGTTCTGTTAGTGAGGAAATTATAGATCTATCGACCGACTTTTCCTGTTATTCCTTTAGCACGCATTTTGTGCGCTATTACGCCATGGTCACACTTGTCGAAGGCTTTTGCAAAGTCTGTATATATTACATCTGCATTCTTTTTATCTTCTAGTGCATTTAGGACCTTGTCGTAGTGATCCAATAGTTGAGACAGACAGGAGCGACCTGTTCTAAACCCATGTTGCCCTGGGTTGTGTAACTGATGGGTTTCTAGATGGGTGGTGATCTTGCTTCTTAGGACCCTTTCAAAGATTTCTATGATATGGGATGTTAGTGCTATCGGTCTGTAGTTCTTTGCTGTTGCTTTACTGCCCCCTTTGTGGAGTGGGGCTATGTCTGTTGTTTTTAGTAACTGTGGGACGAGCCCCATGTCCATGCTCCCTCTCCATAGGATGGAAAAGGCTCGTGATAGGGGCTTCTTGCAGTTCTTGATGAACACGGAGTTCCATGAGTCTGGCCCTGGGGCAGAGTGCATGGGCATGTCATTTATCGCTTGTTCGAAGCCATTTGGCGTCAGGATAACATCGGATAGGCTTGTGTTAACCAAATTTTGTGGCTCTCTCATAAAAAATTAATTTTGATCTTCGACTCTCAGTCTGGTTAGCGGCTTGCTAAAAACTGAGTCATATTGGGACTTGAGTAGCTCACTCATTTCCTTGCTGTCATCTGTGTAGGACCCATCTTGTTTAAGTAGGGGCCCAATACTGGATGTTGTTCTCGACTTTGATTTGGCATAGGAGAAGAAATACTTTGGGTTTCTTTCGGTTTCATTTATGGCTTTTAGTTCTTCCCGCGATTCCTGACTCCTATAAGATTCCCTTAACTTGAGTTCGATGCTTGCTATTTCTCTGACCAGTGTCTCCCTACGCATTTCAGATATATTGACCTCTTTTAGCCTCTCTGTTATTCTTTTCCGTCGCCTGTAAATGAGCGCCTGTCTCTTTCTATTTTACATCTACTCCTCCTTTTTCTTAGAGGAATAAGCCTTGTGCATACATCGAGTGCCACCAAGTTAATCTGTTCTAGGCATAAGTTGGGGTCTGTGTTGCTTAGTATTCTTCCCAGCTTATACGGTTAGGACTTGGTTTACTTGGTCCCACTTTATGTTTTTGTTATTGAAGTTGAATTTGGTGAATGCTCCCTCGTGACTAGTCTCATTATGTCGGTCTGGGGCTCCACGCATACATGACTGAACCTCAATTATGTTGTGATCTGAGTATATTGTTTTTGATATGGTGACATTTTTATAGATCTCATGTTAGTGAAGATGAGGTTAGTGTATTCTCCAGTCTAGTAGGCTCTTTTATTTGCGGGTTTTAAATTGAATTTTGTGCAGAGTTTTAAAAGCTCGTGTGAGTGTGAGTTTTCATCAGAGCTGCCTCCTGGTGTTGTTACTGCAACAATATTATTTGCTATATTCCTCCATTAAGTTGAAATCCCCCAGGAGCAAGATATTGGGTGCAGGAGCTGGAAGATTTTCCAGACAGTGGTCAATTTTTAACAGCTGTTCCTGGAATTGCTGGGATGTTGCATCCGGAGGCTTGTAGACTACCACAATGACTAAGTTTTGGTTCTCGACCTTTACTGCTAAAACTTCCACTACATCATTTGACGCATTTAGCAGTTCTGTGCAAACAAGTGACTGCAATGTACAGGCCAACCCCCCCCCCTCTTTTGCCTGTTCACTCTGTCACATCTGTATAGGTTGTAACCTGGGATCCATATTTCGTTGTCCAAGTGATCCTTTATGTGGGGTCTCAGTGAAAGCCGCAAAACATTGCCTTTGCCTCTGCAAGCAGCCCACGGATGAAAGGTATTTGTTGTTTGTTGCTAGCTTTAGGACCCTGTATATTTTGCAAAAGAAGAATGTCATCGGACTGGTGGTATTGTTGGTATGGGGGGGGGATTTTTTTCCGGCATTAGTATCTTTATCTGTTGGTTTGGAATGGAGGCCATCGACTGTGGTTCCACTCCAGGAATGACTGGATTTGGTGTATGATTTCTGCCTTTTTCCTGCCAGTTTTTTTTCCTTCCTGGCACTAAAAAACCTCTCCCTCTTGAGTGGCTGTGGCTACCGGGTTTTTCCCATGGCCTGGATGTTTTGTATCTTTTTGTTCCCCTTTAGATGGTGTGCCTGGAAAATTTAGTTATAGCACAGTCTTTCCTGTACTGAAGAGGTACACATTTCAGGGTAAAAAAAAAAGCTTACGGGAAAAAGGGAGTTTGCATTTTCTGTTGTCATATGGGCATGACTTTTTTCTAGGGTGGTCATATTGCACGTCCCGTCTGTTTTTCAAGATTTCCATGTCTGCAGATACCAAGTGCATAGTATGTGCACGGCTTGGTTTCCTTTTGCCTTGGGTTTCTGTGACTGTTTTCCCCTGTTGGTGTATTTTTTTCCCTGTTTTATTCCTTTTCCTCCCTAGCACCAACAATTGAGCTCCCACCAGTTGTTTTTGGTAATTATTTCACTATAGCTAGTGGAGTCCTCTTGTTTGCTATTTCCTGTGGTATTTCTAGTTTGCAAAAATTGGTTTTATCTTATCTTTGACTACACTTGTTTCCCCACTACGGTTCCTGTCCCCTATGAGGTCATTTATATGTATTCCTTCTTGCGTATAATTCCCGACTACCCGGACAAAATCTCCGCTTCACCATTCTGTCTCCCAGGACAGCACCTCCAGCTTCACCATTACGGGCTCCCAGGGACAGCACCTCCAGCTTCACCATTACTGTCTCCCAGGACAGCACCTCCAGCTTCACCATTACATGTCTCCCAGGACAGCACCTCCGGCTTCCCATTACTGTCTCCCAGGACAGCACTCTCAGCCCCACATTTACTGACTACCAGGACATCACCTCCAGCCTTACAGTTTCTGGCTACATGGCCAGTATCAAGGGCAGTACCATTCAGCCCAGACTTTTTATGTTCCCATCTGTTGTAGAAAGCTTCCAGGTTGTCTATGAAAGCAGCTTTGATGTTATCCTCTTTTAATACCCTTGTGATTTTAGTCCACAGATTTTCCTCATTTGGGCATACCCAAAAACACTTCTGTTTTAATACTGCTTGTAGCTAGTTCTTGGATACAATTATAGCAACGGTGCCAGAATTCATTTTGTTTGTAACAAATGCACTTTGGCACAGTTACCCTTTAGCAGTGATGACATTGATTTACCTAATTTTAATACAAATGACCCATTGCCATATATTGATGATTATAATTGTTTTATGAAAATAGGCCTTCACTTTATTCATGTCAACGCAAAATCACTTCTTCCTAAATTGGCAGAGATTAGGATTTTAGCAAACAGAACTAGGGCAGCAGTTATATCCATCTCTGAATCCTGGTTGGATGATACGGTGACTGACGACGAGGTCAAAATATAAGGTTACAATATAAAACGCTTAGATAGGAACAGAAAGGGTGGTGGAGTATGTGCCTACATTAGAAATGACTTAGCTTACAACCGAAGACCTGATTTAAATAACAATAAACTGGAGATTCTATGGTTTGAAGTGCTGCTTCCCAAGACCAAACCCATCTTAGTAGGAACTAGTTACCGCCCTCCTACCCAGGACCAGTTCTTAGAAGACTTTTCCAGAGTGTTGTCCGGACTTGAAAACAATTGCGAGACAATAATACTGGGAGACTTCAATATCTGTTTTCAGCAGCAAAATAACGGGCTATGCAAAAGGTATAAGCAAATTCTAGGTTTAAATAGTTACACTCAACTAATTAATACACCAACCCGGATCACACAGTTCTCAGCCACCCTAATTGACCACATACTTTGTAACCGCTCTGAGAACATTAGTCAGGCGTCATTACCACAGGTCTTAGTGATCATTTCATCATTTACTGCACCAGGAAAATTACTAGGGATAGGATAGGCCTACACAGGACAATAAAAATGAGGTCAACTAGAAACTACAGAAAAGAAACACTGGTAAATAGGCTACAAAAATTGTGACTGGACAGAGATAACAAGTTGCACGGACGTAAACGATGCCTGGGAAAAATTCAAAACAATGTTCACTACCATCCTTGATAATATTGCACCAGTTACAGAGGTTAGGATTAAACGAAGAACTGAACCCTGGATGACTACTGAGATATTAGATAATATGAAATTCAGATACCAGCTGCTAAAAAGATTTAAAGCAAACAGACAGGATATTGCAGCACTAAATGAATTCCAAAGGGTGAGGAACAGAGTACAGAGACTTATAAAAGGAGCAAAGGCAAAGCACTATTGCTCAAAAATTGAAGAGTATAAGTATAACCCCAGAAAGCTCTGGCAACAACTAAAACATGTAAAGTAAAAGGACACAAGTGCAACTAATGTGACATTTTATTGTGGCAACGTTTCGCTCTCCAGGAGCTTTATCAAGCCATTACAAACAATACATGGACACAGAGGGTATATATAGGCTCAGAGTGAGGTGCAATACTAGAGGTAGTAGTAGTAGTGGTAGTGACAAAAGTTGTAGTAGTAGTAGTAATACAATATTGTAGAGCAATTAATTCGTACATGAGTAAAAGGATATAAACGCTATTACTTGGGTTGGACAAATAAAGACTGGATAGAGGCAGCCTGTTTCAGTGTTCATTCTCTGTAATGTGCTTTGTGTAGTATAACAGGAGAGACTATGTGATGGCAGGGTTTACAGTTTTCAGGAGGATTCTTGCTAAGACTGTGTCCATGTATTCTTTGTAATGGCTTGATAAAGCTCCTGGGGAGCGAAACGTTGCCACAATTAAATGTCACATTAGTTGCACTTGTGTCCTTTTACTTTACATATTGTCGGTAATTCTACCAACTTTATTACAACTAAAACAGTTGGGGTATAGCCATAATACAGTAGATAGGTCTAACATAATACTCACTATCGATAATGAGGTATGCCACGAAACATCTAAGGTGGCAAATTGCTTTAATTCCTACTACACATCTATTGCATCAACACTAGTAAGCAAACTACCAGCTGCATCAAATACCTTTAACACAGACTCTGAGCACAGGCCCTGATAACATCCCGTCTAAGTTCCTAAAAGATGGTGCTTCTGAACTGTCAATCCCTATTGCTCACATAATAAATCTGTCAATCACCACTAATACCGTACCGGAGGGGTTCAAGGAGGCAAGAGTTGCTCCTATCTTCAAGAAAAATAATAGGTCTGATGTCAGCAACTATAGGCCTGTTAGTATACTCAGTATAATATCTAAAATTCTAGAGAGGGCGGTGTATTCTCAAGTAGTTAAGTACCTTAATGACAACAACATTATCCATAGCTATCAATCGGGCTTTAGAAGATCTTACTCAACCGACACCTCCCTAATTAATCTGATGGATTACCTGAGAACTGAAATGTCAAAGGGGAACCTCATAGGTATGGTAACCTTAGACCTGCGAAAGGCCTTCGATACGTCAACCACAATATATTATGCAAGAAACTTCAAGCTATCGGTATAGGTTCTGTAGACTGGTTTAAGTCCTACCTTAGCAACAGGAGACAAATTGTCAAAATCAACAAAACGGAATCAGAACCCCTGCCGATAACATGTGGAGTTCCCCAAGGTAGTATTCTGGGTCCCTTATTATTCTTATGTTATGTCAATTACATGCCTATCAGTGTCAAGTGCAAACTCCTACTGTATGCAGATGACAGTGCCCTGTTTGTGTTAGGTAAAGACCCACAAGATATTGCTATTGTTTTAACTCTAGAACTGGAGTCCTGCAGCAAATGGTTAGACGACAAACTATCATTACACCTCAGGAAAACTGAAGCCATTCTCTTTGGCACGAAACATAATCTGAGAAGGGTAAATAATTTTAATGTCCAGTGTAATGGGGAGTCCATCACTTTGGTTTCATCAGTAAAATATCTGGGAATCCCCTTTGACCCATGCATGTCAGGAGAATTGATAGGGAACAGCGTAGTAAAGAAAGCGAATGCCAGACTGAAGTTCCTGTATAGACAAGCACAGTGTCTACCTATTGAGGCTTGCAGGACCCTTATACAATGCCATATGGATTACGTTTGCTCTTCATGGTACTCTGCCTTGACAAAAATACTGAAAGATAGACTGCAAATCACCCAGAACAAATTCGTAGTAGGTTGGTAGACAGCAACCACCCAGGGAAGTACTACCGTCCTGCCAGATGACTGTGAAACAAAAACCTGTAACTGTTTTGCATGATGGTAGGATTGCTGGTTTCTTTTTCTGTCTCATAAACACGCTAAGATAACAGGGATATCTTGCTACTCCTACTTACACTCTGGTCACACTTCATAGACACGCACATGCATATATATATATACATACATCTAGGTTTTTCTCCTTTTTCTAAATAGCTCTTGTTCTTTTTTATTTCTTCTATTGTCCATGGGGAAGTGGAAAAGAATCTTTCCTCCGTAAGCCATGCGTGTCGTATGAGGCGACTAAAATGCGGGAGCAATGGGCTAGTAACCCCTTCTCCTGTATACAATTACTAAAAAAGAGAAGAAGAAAAACTTTATAAAACTGGGTTGCTTAAATGTGCGTGGATGTAGTGCGGATGACAAGAAACAGATGATTGCTGATGTTATGAATGAAAAGAAGTTGGATGTCCTGGCCCTAAGCGAAACAAAGCTGAAGGGGTTAGGAGAGTTTCAGTGGGGGGAAATAAATGGGATTAAATCTGGAGTATCTGAGAGAGTTAGAGCAAAGGAAGGGGTAGCAGTAATGTTAAATGATCAGTTATGGAAGGAGAAAAGAGAATATGAATGTGTAAATTCAAGAATTATGTGGATTAAAGTAAAGGTTGGATGCGAGAAGTGGGTCATAATAAGCGTGTATGCACCTGGAGAAGAGAGGAATGCAGAGGAGAGAGAGAGATTTTGGGAGATGTTAAGTGAATGTATAGGAGCCTTTGAACCAAGTGAGAGAGTAATTGTGGTAGGGGACTTGAATGCTAAAGTAGGAGAAACTTTTAGAGAGGGTGTGGTAGGTAAGTTTGGGGTGCCAGGTGTAAATGATAATGGGAGCCCTTTGATTGAACTTTGTATAGAAAGGGGTTTAGTTATAGGTAATACATATTTTAAGAAAAAGAGGATAAATAAGTATACACGATATGATGTAGGGCGAAATGACAGTAGTTTGTTGGATTATGTATTGGTAGATAAAAGACTGTTGAGTAGACTTCAGGATGTACATGTTTATAGAGGGGCCACAGATATATCAGATCACTTTCTAGTTGTAGCTACACTGAGAGTAAAAGGTAGATGGGATACAAGGAGAATAGAAGCATCAGGGAAGAGAGAGGTAAAGGTTTATAAACTAAAAGAGGAGGCAGTTAGGGTAAGATATAAACAGCTATTGGAGGATAGATGGGCTAATGAGAGCATAGGCAATGGGGTCGAAGAGGTATGGGGTAGGTTTAAAAATGTAGTGTTAGAGTGTTCAGCAGAAGTTTGTGGTTACAGGAAAGTGGGTGCAGGAGGGAAGAGGAGCGATTGGTGGAATGATGATGTAAAGAGAGTAGTAAGGGAGAAAAAGTTAGCATATGAGAAGTTTTTACAAAGTAGAAGTGATGCAAGGAGGGAAGAGTATATGGAGAAAAAGAGAGAAGTTAAGAGAGTGGTGAAGCAATGTAAAAAGAGAGCAAATGAGAGAGTGGGTGAGATGTTATCAAAAAATTTTGTTGAAAATAAGAAAAAGTTTTGGAGTGAGATTAACAAGTTAAGAAAGCCTAGAGAACAAATGGATTTGTCAGTTAAAAATAGGAGAGGAGAGTTATTAAATGGAGAGTTAGAGGTATTGGGAAGATGGAAGGAATATTTTGAGGAATTGTTAAATGTTGATGAAGTAGGGAAGCTGTGATTTCGTGTATAGGGCAAGGAGGAATAACATCTTGTAGGGTGAGGAAGAGCCAGTTGTGAGTGTGGGGGAAAGTTCGTGAGGCAGTAGGTAAAATGAAAGGGGGTAAGGCACCCGGGGATTGATGGGATAAAGATAGAAATGTTAAAAGCAGGTGGGGATATAGTTTTGGAGTGGTTGGTGCAATTATTTAATAAATGTATGGAAGAGGGTAAGGTACCTAGGGATTGGCAGGGGAGCATGCATAGTTCCTTTGTATAAAGGCAAAGGGGATAAAAGAGAGTGCAAAAATTATAGGGGGATAAGTCTGTTGAGTGTACCTGGTAAAGTGTATGGTAGAGTTATAATTGAAAGAATTAAGAGTAAGACGGAGAATAGGATAGCAGATGAACAAGGAGGTTTTAGGAAAGGTAGGGGGTGTGTGGACCCGGTGTTTACAGTGAAACATATAAGTGAACAGTATTTAGATAAGGCTAAAGAGGTCTTTGTGGCATTTATGGATTTGGAAAAGGCGTATGACAGGGTGGATAGGGGGGCAATGTGGCAGATGTTGCAAGTGTATGGTGTAGGAGGTAGGTTACTGAAAGCAGTGAAGAGTTTTTACGAGGATAGTGAGGCTCAAGTTAGAGTATGTAGGAAAGAGGAAGTTTTTTCCCAGTAAAAGTAGGCCTTAGACAAGGATGTGTGATGTCACCGTGGTTGTTTAATATATTTATAGATGGGGTTGTAAGAGAAGTAAATGCGAGGGTCTTGGCAAGAGGCGTGGAGTTAAAAGATAAAGAATCACACACAAAGTGGGAGTTGTCACAGCTGCTCTTTGCTGATGACACTGTGCTCTTGGGAGATTCTGAAGAGAAGTTGCAGAGATTGGTGGATGAATTTGGTAGGGTGTGCAAAAGAGAAAATTAAAGGTGAATACAGGAAAGAGTAAGGTTATGAGGATAACAAAAAGATTAGGTGATGAAAGATTGAATATCAGATTGGAGGGAGAGAGTATGGAGGAGGTGAACGTATTCAGATATTTGGGAGTGGACGTGTCAGCGGATGGGTCTATGAAAGATGAGGTGAATCATAGAATTGATGAGGGAAAAAGAGTGAGTGGTGCACTTAGGAGTCTGTGGAGACAAAGAACTTTGTCCTTGGAGGCAAAGAGGGGAATGTATGAGAGTATAGTTTTACCAACGCTCTTATATGGGTGTGAAGCGTGGGTGATGAATGTTTGCAGCGAGGAGAAGGCTGGAGCAGTGGAGATGTCATGTCTGAGGGCAATGTGTGGTGTGAATATAATGCAGAGAATTCGTAGTTTGGAAGTTAGGAGGAGGTGCGGGATTACCAAAACTGTTGTCCAGAGGGCTGAGGAAGGTTGTTGAGGTGGTTCGGACATGTAGAGAGAATGGAGCGAAACAGAATGACTTCAAGAGTGTATCAGTGTGTAGTGGAAGGAAGGCGGGGTAGGGGTCGGCCTAGGAAGGGTTGGAGGGAGGGGGTAAAGGAGGTTTTGTGTGCGAGGGGCTTGGACTTCCAGCAGGCATGCGTGAGCGTGTTTGATAGGAGTGAATGGAGACAAATGGTTTTTAATACTTGACGTGCTGTTGGAGTGTGAGCAAAGTAACATTTATGAAGGGATTCAGGGAAACCGGCAGGCCGGACTTGAGTCCTGGAGATGGGAAGTACAGTGCCTGCACTGTGAAGGAGGGGTGTTAATGTTGCAGTTTAAAAACTGTAGTGTAAAGCACCCTTCTGGCAAGACAGTGATGGAGTGAATGATGGTGAAAGTTTTTCTTTTTCGGGCCACCCTGCCTTGGTGGGAATCGGCCGGTGTGATAATAAAAAAAAAAATCATCCTGGACCTGGGACCAAGAGAACATGTAGGCCAGGATGAATTACAGCAGTTGGATATGCTGAATGTTGAAGACAGAGTAAAACAACTGAAGCTAAATCATGTTTATAAAATTGCTCACAAACAGTGTCCAGAATATCTTGCTGTCAATTTTGTCAAGGTTGGGAACCAAAGCAATCATAGTACTAGGGGGAGAGAGCACAACTTTGTAGTACCCACAGTCAGTTGCCAGGCTTCAAACACCTTTTATTGTACAGCAATAAAGGAATGGAACAGACTGCCCGCACATGTCAAAGCCAGTCATAGCATGAACCAGTTCAAGAAGAGTGCCAAAAGGTGTCTGATGAATGTAGCTACAGAAAGGGAGGGGAATGATTTTCTATTTTTTAGCTAACATACGTGCAAATTTTACCTTATTCCTAGTAATGACCCTCATATTGTAGATAGTCTTAATGACCCTCGTGTAGCAGATAGTCTTTTTAGTATGATAATAAGATGTTATCTTCATTATAGAATAATAAGAAAATATTATAACATTTATATTATAATAATAAGGTAAAAGGGCCCCAATGGAAATAAGTCACTCTGTCTGACTTTTTTGGGTTATCCCAGGTTCTCTACACATATGCTGGAAATAAATGGTATTAAATACCGACACAGTGGAAATATAAACACATATGCAGTATAATATGATCCTTTATTGACAACGTTTCACCCACACAGTGGGCTTTTTCAAGTCACACACAGATCTGTGTGTGACTTGAAAAAGCCCACTGTGTGGGTGAAACGTTGTCAATAAAGGATCACATTATACTGCATATGTGTTTATATTTCCACACATATGCTGCTATGTATGATAATTCTATGTAACTGTATTTGTGTATACCTGAATAAACTTACTTACTTATTCTGCCTAAAGAAAATGGTGCTCCCCACAAAATTTTATCATCGAGGAGAGTCTCCAAACGTTTGCAGGATCCGAAAATGGGATTCCATGAAGCTTCTTGGGATCTGAAAGGTCTTATTCATATCTTGAATTTGAAGAATGACGAAATTATCCACAATGGAATACAGATGGCTAATGAATACAGATTGCAAAAAGGACTTGGGGGTTATGGTGAGCAGCAACCTTAAACCAAGACAGCAATGCCTAAGCGTACGTAATAAGGCAAATAGATTACTGGGATTTATATCAAGAAGTGTAAGCAACAGAAGTCCAGAGGTCATACTGCAGCTTTATACATCATTAGTAAGGCCTCACCTAGATTATGCAGCTCAATTCTGGTCTCCATATTACAGAATGGACTTAAATTCGTTAGGAAACATTCAGCGTAGGATGACTAAATTAATACATAGCATTAGAAATCTTCCTTATGAAGAAAGATTGAAGACTCTTAAGTTACATTCACTTGTTAGACGAAGAATGAGGGGAGACATGATCGAAGTGAATAAGTGGAAGATGGGTATTAACAATGGGGATATTAATAAGGTATTGAGGATGTCTCTCCAAGAGAGAACTCGCAGTAATGGATTTAAATTAGACAAGTTTAGATTTAGAAAGGACATAGGAAAGTATTGGTTTGGAAATAGGGTAGTTGATGAGTGGAACAGTCTACCTAGTTGGGTTATTGAGGCTAGGACTTTGGGTAGTTTCAAATTTAGGTTGGATAAATACATGAGTGAGAGGGGTTGGATCTGATTGGGACTTGCAAATGAGTAGATAGAGTTATCAGAGATTATTTCTTGCATAGCATTAAAATTGGGTTGGGCAAATGTTTTGTTAGTGGGATGGATTATAAAGGGCCTGCCTAGTATGGGCCAACAGGCCTGCTGCAGTGATCCTTCTTTCTTATGTTCTTAAATTCGGGAATACCAATTGCATGAACAAGGAGAAGAAGAATAATACCTGGACAGTCAGCTAGAGGTAGTAGACTGACAGCACCAGAAGAAATGAGTAGAGTAATGGAAGAGATTGTGAATCAATGAAAAATGGAAATTGAAGACTGCAGTGTCCGTCTTCAAGGACTTAGTGACCGATTTTCATTTCTTCTGAACTTGAATTCAGTAGTAACTGAAGATGAACAAGATAGAGAGAAATTAAAAAAGGAACGTTCAGACTTTGCAAATTATTATGATAACGATTTGGCAGCCATTCAGTTATATGACGAAATTATTGATTTTGTGATGTTCTTTCGAACTGGAGGGAATAGAATTCCCCGTGGTCGTAAAGATGATGTGATGTCTTTACTGCAGTATGGGAGGGATGTCTTTACTGCAGTATGGGAGGGATGTCTTTACTGCAGTATGGGAGGGATGTCTTTATCTTGGAACCGCAGTATGGGAGGGATGTCTTTACTGCAGTATGGGAGGGATGTACTTTAATTTTTTAGCAGTATGGGAGGGATGTCTTTACTGCAGTATGGGAGGGATGTCTTTACTGCAGTATGGGAGGGATGTCTTTACTGCAGTATGGGAGGGATGTCTTTACTGCAGTATGGGAGGGATGTCTTTACTGCAGTATGGGAGGGATGTCTTTACTGCAGTATGGGAGGGATGTCTTTACTGCAGTATGTGAGGAATGTCTTTACTGCAGTATGGGAGGGATGTCTTTACTGCAGTATGGGAGGGATGTCTTTCACACGCTGTGTTTCATACACATTACTGTTTACAATCGCATTTTCAGTCACAAGTTGCGACAGGTTATTTTCAAAACTAAAATTAATAAAAACATCTGAGGTCTTCAGTGTCACAGGAGTTACTGACCAACCTGGCTTTAATGAACACTGAAATAGAATTTCTCACAGCTGATGTAAAATGTGAAGTAATTTAAGTGTTTTCTGACAGGAGGAATCACTTGGGTAAAAGAACTTAATAAATTTGGTTGATTTATATTTAAATCGAATAATGTGTTTATGTCATGTTTCTCTGTGTTTACATATTCCAAATATCTCCCTTTCTCAGTACTAGGCCTTATACTTGAGTCTTTGTAATCCAGAGCTCATACATGAAGAAATATATAAAATTTATGAAATAGCTAATGATCTAAAATACCGAAGAAATGTAACTGACAAAATCCTTTAAAAATAACTAGAAATACTTTTTATAGTCCAAAAAGGGACAACCAACCTTATTAAACTAAAAATATTTTGGTTCTCCCTTACCATGAAAACTTGGTTGATATGCCTTCTCTTCTTAAGAATTTTAATAATAAAGTTGTATTTAAAAACTTGATGCAGCAAAAAAAAACTTTTGATAAAAAATTCCCCCAAAATGCTGATGTATGTGTCTATAAGATTCCTTATAAAATATGCGTAAAAGTTTCGAACTAAGATTAAAACAACATAAATATAGCATTAGAACTGGACAAGATTCCAATGCTCTATTTATTCATGTAAGAGATTTTAACCATTCAATTGATTTTCAAAAAGTTGAGAAAGTTGTATCAAGCAAGTCCATGGTCGACAGGGATGTAATTGAATCTTGTTTCATAAAAAGCAGTTTTGACAATATGAATATTTCCTTTGGTTTATATAAATTGGAATCACTTATAATTAATAAAATTTGTGAAGAATTTAATGATACATTAGACAATTAAAAACTCTTAATGCTTGGTTAGAGAATCAGTTGCGTTTCACAAAGTCGGGTGTTGTCACGTGACTGTGAGGTGTAGTCTTGTTGCTGTGAAGTGATTATGAGGTTTAGTTTTGCCCCTTTATATACCTTCCTGTTGATGTTTTGTTTTTTTATACTTCCTTGATAATGTGAGAAGTCCCAAAATTGCTTGGAATTTTGCTATTTTTTCACAGTGGTTGTTTTGCAATATATATATATATTATATATATATATATATATATATATATATATATATATATATATATATATATATATATATATATATATATATATATATATATTATATTATATATATATATATATATATGAAGATTGAGACACTTATACAGCATATGGGAATCTTATTCAGGAAACGTTTCGCCACACAGTGGCTTCATCAGTCCAATACAAAGAGGAAGGCGTAAGGAGAGGAGGAGTATGAGGTAATCAGTCCCTCAGCCTGGAGTCGATGTGTTCAGTCCACATTCTACAAGATTGATGGACTGAACACATCGACTCCAGGCTGAGGGACTGATTACCTCATACTCCTCCTCTCCTTACACCTTCCTCTTTGTATTGGACTGATGAAGCCATATACATATATATATATATATTATATTATATATATATATATATATATATATATATATATATATATATATATATATATATATAATAGTGAGGCTCAAGTTAGAGTATGTAGGAAAGAGGGAAATTTTTTCCCAGTAAAAGTAGGCCTTAGACAAGGATGTGTGATGTCACCGTGGTTGTTTAATATATTTATAGATGGGGTTGTAAGAGAAGTAAATGCGAGGGTCTTGGCAAGAGGCGTGGAGTTAAAAGATAAAGAATCACACACAAAGTGGGAGTTGTCACAGCTGCTCTTTGCTGATGACACTGTGCTCTTGGGAGATTCTGAAGAGAAGTTGCAGAGATTGGTGGATGAATTTGGTAGGGTGTGCAAAAGAAGAAAATTAAAGGTGAATACAGGAAAGAGTAAGGTTATGAGGATAACAAAAAGATTAGGTGATGAAAGATTGAATATCAGATTGGAGGGAGAGAGTATGGAGGAGGTGAACGTATTCAGATATTTGGGAGTGGACGTGTCAACGGATGGGTCTATGAAAGATGAGGTGAATCATAGAATTGATGAGGAAAAAGAGTGAGTGGTGCACTTAGGAGTCTGTGGAGACAAAGAACTTTGTCCTTGGAGGCAAAGAGGGGAATGTATGAGAGTATAGTTTTACCAACGCTCTTATATGGGTGTGAAGCGTGGGTGATGAATGTTGCAGCGAGGAGAAGGCTGGAGGCAGTGGAGATGTCATGTCTGAGGGCAATGTGTGGTGTGAATATAATGCAGAGAATTCGTAGTTTGGAAGTTAGGAGGAGGTGCGGGATTACCAAAACTGTTGTCCAGAGGGCTGAGGAAGGGTTGTTGAGGTGGTTCGGACATGTAGAGAGAATGGAGCGAAACAGAATGACTTCAAGAGTGTATCAGTCTGTAGTGGAAGGAAGGCGGGGTAGGGGTCGGCCTAGGAAGGGTTGGAGGGAGGGGGTAAAGGAGGTTTTGTGTGCGAGGGGCTTGGACTTCCAGCAGGCATGCGTGAGCGTGTTTGATAGGAGTGAATGGAGACAAATGGTTTTTAATACTTGACGTGCTGTTGGAGTGTGAGCAAAGTAACATTTATGAAGGGATTCAGGGAAACCGGCAGGCCGGGACTTGAGTCCTGGAGATGGGAAGTACAGTGCCTGCACTCTGAAGGAGGGGTGTTAATGTTGCAGTTTAAAAACTGTAGTGTAAAGCACCCTTCTGGCAAGACAGTGATGGAGTGAATGATGGTGAAAGTTTTTCTTTTTCGGGCCACCCTGCCTTGGTGGGAATCGGCCGGTGTGATAATAAAAAAAAAAAAAAATAAAAAAAATAAAATATATATATATATATATATATATATATATATATATATATATATATATATATATATATATATATATATATATATATATATATATATATATATATATATATATATGGACCCATAGCCTCGGAGAAGTGGATGAAAAGGTGTTGAGAATATTTGGATTTCTTCCTGAAGCCATTTGAATATTCCACTTCCCCTGCCACCCCATATTTTCCTTCTTTTCTACCAATAGGTATATTTCAATACATAAAATGTTACAAAAGATTTAAAAGATTCATTGCTGGTATAAAGATGGCATAAACAGTACAGGAGGTTACTAGTATATATTCCTACGTGTTTGTCACTGATTATAATGTAAAAATCTCATCCAGGGACCGAGTCGCGGGGGCGTTGACCCCTGAAACCCTCTCCATGTAAACTCTTGTTCCACAGAGCTGGGGCACTTGGTCAATGTACACCAGGCATTCCCCCTCTGAACAACAGTACTGAGTTGTGGAATAGAAAACGAGCTGCTCTGGGATCCCTAGTTACCCTGATGAATCTTTTGCCTAGGTCCTTAAGGAACTTAGATGCACTCTTTCCCCATGGGCCAAGGGTCTCTGAGCCTATTGGAACAAACATATAATGATGGGCAAGCTCTCCACGTTTTCTAGACTTTTGGAATTCCCTGAAGCTGGCAGCTGCCCCTCCTTCCTCCCTGGTGTATTGGAGATAGGTATCAGCCACGGTAGATGCACATGTGTAGTCCCACACCACCTGCTTACCATCTGTCCAGGCTTGATGGGTGATACAATCTGAATGCTTTTGGCTGCCATCAAATCTGTATAGTTGGGGCGGCTCCCTTATTGCTGGGTATCTGGCTGTTGTGAAGCTCATGTCTGGCAATCTTTTCCTCGGATTTACAGCACACAAGACTGTGGTACCCAAATCAGTTTGCTGCTTCACTGCAGCAAGTACACCTGCGTTCGGCGAGAATATGGGTGGCAAGTCGAAGGGCAACACCAGTGCGGAAGGGCAACACCAATGAGGAGTTCTCACTGCCAGGAGGCGGGCTTTATCCTTCTCCAGCTCACTCTGAAGCATTGTTGAGGCTGTGTTATCCACTACTGGGCCATCCCAGTGTAACTGTTTGTAGTTGGTGGGGGAAGCAAGTCTAGTTTCAGAGCCCATTAGATTATCCCAGATCATGGCTCCGTCAACTAACTTTTGGTCATGGATTCAAATCTTGTCTGTAAGATGTTCAGGGAGAATTACTGCTACAAGTCTACTGGATGCAACACATGCAGACAGGAAAGCAGGTAGCACAATCTGTGGTGACTTGTGGATATCAGTGCCTCCTAGTCGGACTGGAAGTGTTAAGTACTTTCGTAAAAATATACCTCAGGATACTGTCGTGTTCATGCAGTATAGGGTTTTCATATGAAAGTGCATATCTTAGGAAATATGTTATCCTGGGCAGAATCAAGCACTTTGTGAGAAGGTACAAGGCATCGTGGGTGTCAAGATCTCCTATTCATTGTTCCATCTTTCTCAACTTTCCCAGTTTCTTCCTGAGAATTGTGTCAGTGGCACCACTTCCCAGAGGTGCTCCAAACAAGACTCTATTTGTGGGGACAATGACTGATGCTCCTGGTAGTTTTGATCTGACTGCGTCAATTACTTGCTCATTGACTGAGATGATTTCACATTTGGATGGATTCAGGATGAGACCCATTTCCTGTCCCCCATGTCATCACCTGTGTAAGGTCATCAAGAAAGGACTTCTGTGGAAATTTGTCTGGACTGCCTCCATGTGAGTTGTCTACCCTAGCAAGCTCTATTGACACCGACCCTGAGGCTGGTACCTCAGCCTCACAAGTGGCTTATAGGACAGATTTCCATAAATGACTGATGTTGCAAGAAATCTCGCCTGAATGCACGAATAAAGGACTAACTTACTTGGTGTTGGAGAGTATATCCCGGTCTTCAACCTCCCTAAGCTTTAGCCCCTCTGGACTTCCCCTCAGAACCACGTGCAACCGGGAGACTTAATTCCTGCAATATTCAGTCGGTATTAATGACCTGCCTGCACCTCAGAAATTCCTGTTTCCAAGGGGGTGTGTATCCCCTAGTTCAACTATGCAGGAAGTGACACTAGCTTCTAAGCTTAACAACGAGGAGACGCTGGAACGTACCGATCATTGGCCGTCTGACTGCACAAAGACCCACTTGCAATTTCCCCCAGAAACTGGCCAGAATACTAAGAAAGAAAAGGAGATCTTGTCTTACTGTTTGGGCCTGACGGAGGAGGTCATCTACAATACTTCGAGGTGCCTCCACCAGATTTCCCCAGGGTCTAGTATGTGTAGACATGTGGGGCGCCGCCCTGATGTTACGGCGGTGTGCCTCGTTCGGAGTTTCAACAAAGAAGGAGGCACTGCGGTCTCAAAACCCCATGCCTCGATGTTCAAACTTGAGCTGCCAGTTCTCCCTACCTAACATAACCTAGGGTCTGCCTATATTACAGGCCTATTACTACCTACGTTAAGGTCTTAGGTCTACATTATTATAATCTACAGTTGCCTCAATAGTCCCAATATTAATTCATTAACAATATGAACTACCTACCTCTTCCTCGAAGGGTAAATCTATCAATTAAAATGTACCTTCCAACCACCTTCGCCAACCCGGGTGTATGTGTGTTTTGGGTTGGTGTAAGGGCCACCCAACCCAGCCGTTCCATCCATGACATGGTGGGATCTTCGTACGACGTATCTGCCATTTGGAACTTTTTAGGACCGAATAAGTTTCCACTTCTTTGTACCCTTCAGTGTTGCCCTCTTCAATTTTCTTGTTCACCTGGGCTCCCTTGACTTACAATAAACACAACATTATTTGTTTCCCATGCACATCATGAAAAATAGGGGTATGTGCACTGTTGAACTCCAGTGTGTTCCTTCATCTTCACCTACACACTGCGCCTCTTCTCTCCCCCGTGGCGTGGGGGAGGCGGCACTGGTCACTCCCTCGTTAACATTAACATCACATTGTTTTTCCACAGCATATGTCTCTAATTATTCCATGCATCTATAAGTAATCAGCTTTTTCAAGCCGGCTTGACAAAGCTCCTGGAGAGCGAAACGTTGCCACAATAAAATGTCACATTAGATGCACTTGTGTCCTTTTACTTTACATGTTCTTACTTAATACTGATGTAGCGTAATTCTAATAATTAAAGGTACACACCATCTACACCATGTTTTGTAGAATTCTTGAACAACAAACTCTTAACAGTCAGTGAATTCTCTAAAACAACTTGTAAATTTAGTCTTTTTAGCGCATTTGTCAGAACTGATAAATTCTTATTGTATGGTAGAACAAACACATTCTTGTTATAGGAAGTTATTATACATTCAGTCGTATAAGTTTTTCTAGCTGCCAACAAAATGGTCTCTAGAAACTCCTTAGGGTAACATAGGTTTGTAGCAATGTCAAAGATTTTCCTAATTTCCTCATCTAAGAATTCAGGGCTATACACTCTGTGTAGCCCTGAGTTGGAGAGTTGTGATTGGCTGTCCACCCTCGCAAACTGCCTTGCTAACTACTGCTCGCTTGTTGGTGTGAGGCTGTACCTTGCACCTCGCTGGAGTAGCACGGGCAAGTCACTTGATATCGCCTGATGTGATGCCTGTAGTCGAGAAATCTCTTTCTCTCCTCAGCTGGTCATCGCTCGACCAGCACCTCTCTCTCTCCATCTCTCCAGAGATCTCTCTCATCTCTGGCTGTTTGCTTGTTACTTATGCTCTGTTTTGGTAGAGTATGGTTTCCCTGATAAGTCGAAACATACTTCTTGTAACTCTGTGTAACTCTGTTCACAGAGCATAGTTCAGACTAAGTGATTTTTGACGTTTTGCTGAGGTTATGTGTTATAATGACTCTCTAAGTCAACCCAAGTCCCAAGTTAAAGGTTCTGACCTATTTTGTGTGGCATCTACACACCATCGTAGTCGGGGACTTGGTTATGTTGAACTTAGATTCAGTATTTTTATTTTTTTTTATATTTTATTTAAAACATCATAAATTACAAGGTAGTATAAAATATTAAATACCACAATAATACAGGATCTGAACAAGATTACGAAGAATTATATCACAAGTGCAAGAGAAAAAAATTTGAAACACGCAAAATACATACACAGCATGCAGTGACACACATTATACAAAATGATAATATATCTGTCACATACACAAAACTGTTGGAGGGGGGACCGCCCCCCCATGAAAACTCATCTATAAATACAGCCACATCATTCACACACGTATTGATCACAGCAGTGATCAAACATAAATTTTTGTAACTTTATATATACATGCAACTGATTATGAGATTTAACTTAAGAACAAAGTCTGGTAATTATCCGTCAACATTACTCTATAACAACAATAAGCATTACACAAAATTACATAAGCGTATAAAGCATCAACAACTGCAAGATGTTTACAGCATACGTTGCATCAGCAACGAAACTTAATAACATTACAAAAGTGATGGAAAACAAATTATGTAAAAACAAATATGAAAGCCATCTAAGAGGAAAGAAATTCCCTACAAAATTACAATAAATACTACGAAAATACATACCAGAAAAAATATCTTTGCAAAAACTCTCATGGACAGTGACTTCTATAACTCCCTTTTAATCACAAGGACCTAATTTATACAAATCTTGGGCTTATCAAAATCTTACACACAAAACTTACATTTCAACACAGCACCACGCAGTACATACCTTCCCGACCCTCACATTCCTTCACAAGTCCTTTACCTTATGCACTCTCCCTCCGAAAAACTAATGTCAACCTGCTTATAAAGGAAACCAGTCCTTTACGTATAATTATCTCGCCAACTGCATGAGGCCATTGACTGTAAGTTTGCAGTAGGTCTCCGGAAAACGTGTCCTCCACTGTCCCCCATAAATAAGTTTGTTTCTGCAAACCGTTCTATATATGCCCGCCGCAATTGCCCTAATCCTAATTCTTCCTCCTCCCGTGTCCCTCATCCCCCAGGAAATATACAGAAAATCCACCACTACATACATAATCGCCCTTTTCACTTCTCTGGAGACCCCGCGTACTTCTAATGTTAAGGCTCGCAGAGTCTCTACATTACCCCCACCATCAACATAAAAACCTTCGCTAACCACACCCTTACCTCCCTCAACTCTTCACAGAAATAAACCGCATGAAAAGCTGTTTCCTGTTCTCCACAGTGATCGCAGGTCTGTTCCCTCACCAATCCCATTGAACACAAAACAGCTTTCGATGCTAATATCCCCATCATAAATCTATATACAAACTCCCGTACTCTCGGCATTAACTTAAGCTTTCGAAAGTCATTCCATATCATACCCCAATCATACAAGGGATAAACCGACACATCCTGTATGATTTCCGGCCTTCTGCTCATTGTCACCAAACGTCCCACCCTAAGTTTTTCTACCTCCCTAATCAATAACAATAACCTCAGCATATCCTCGCATTCAATTAATTCTTTTCCGCTCCACCATCTCCGCACATCCTCCATCACTTTCCCCACTCTAATCCCTCTTCCCCCCCCCCTCCTTAACGAACCTCTCGGCCCCAACGCCAAAAGGCCTACTCCTCCACTGCGTATATTCGACATCACCACCTCCTCTGAATCTCATGTATGTCTGGAGTCCTCATTGGATACACCACAGCCATACTCCACACTTTACTATAAACTAATGAATTTACGATTATCGCCCGCTGTTGTAAGGTGACGTCCCCCGCCCGTAAACTCCTTAACCTTTTTACTGCCTTCTCCACCACCACCTCCGAATTCACCTGCCTAGCCTCCCGCGCATCTGTCATGTATATAACTCCACAAATTTTTAGCCTATCCACTACTTCCCACCCAAACTCCAACCCCAAGCCCCCCCCCCCACCCAGGCACCCACCTCCAGCAAACTTGATTTTGCTCTGTTCACCCGCATGCCAGATGCCCTCCCGAAAAGCTCCAACACACTTTCCACCGTACGCAATCCCTCCACTCCGGCTATCAGAACAGTGGTATCATCCACATACCCCACCACATCTATACACCCATCCTTCTCTCCATTTAAAATCCCCCTCCCCTCAACGAGTCCATAAAATGGATGCTGCATACACGCAAACCCCTCTGCATCCTTACAGGCCTTCCCAACCTGCCATTAATTTGTACTCGCACCATTGCCGATGAATGCACTGTATCAACCCACCTCACCACTCCCATGCCAAAGCCGAGATGCAACAAACTAGCCCTCAGAAAGTTTCTATCCACACAGTCGTATGCATTTTCCCAATCAATGCCCAAAAGCCCTCCCCCGTTGCAACCCTCCAAAAAATCCCTAATGCGGCCATGCACATCTCTCATGCTTCTGCCCAGAATACCCATCTGCCCCTTATGAATAACCCCACCTAACACCTTGTTCATCCTATTGCCCAGTATCTTCGCGAAAATCTTGTAGCCGGCACACAGCGAAATAGCTTTGTACTCACTCAAAACTCTCCCCTCTTGCTTTTTGCATACTAATACGACTACACCCGTTCGCTGAGTCTGTCCCAACTGTCCCTCCCGTCGCATACAATTCATGACCCTCACCAGACAGTACTTAATGTGCTCCTATTGAATTCTATAAAAAATATTTGATATCCCATCTATACCCGGCGTCTTGCCAGTACTCATGTTGAACACAGCCTCCTCAACTTCCCCCATGCTAATCTCACCTCCCATCCCCATGCCCTCCTCTCCACATGACCCTAAACCTCTCCACCCCCCCATATCTCCTCAATAGCATCGCCCTCCTCCCCCTTGCCCCACTTCATTTGGAACCAGAAATCAGCATAATTGCCCATGCCTTCTGTAGTATTCAGTACCTGTCCCTTATGATAACCACCCATATCCACACTTACCTCCAAGTTTAAAATAGTCGAATCCCTCTGCCTTACCCTAAAACCTCGCAAAACACTTCCCGAAGGTTTATCACCCCACAGCACAGCCTCCATTCCCGCCCTTACACGTACCGCATCATATCTACCATTATGTAACTCTGCCAACCTGTCCTTGAGTTGCACCATGTTTCCGTACTGCCGCCCCATCCCCCTTCCTCATAACACCCATTTAGCTGATATTCAAAATAATTTTGCAACCAATACCTCCACACTGCCTCTTCCCTTCCCTTCCTTTTATAAAAACCTGCTATACCCTGTTTAGCGTGCCTTTCCCACCATTCTAAGACACACGACTCCACCTCTCTAGAATCCCAAAAAGTTTGCCACCATTCCCCAAAAGCCATACTCACCTCCTCGCTCCCCACGAGACTTGCATTTAATTTCCAAAAACCCGATTGTATCCTAACCATACCCTCCCAATCAAGATCTGCTATAACTGCCCTATGATCAGAAAACCCCACATCAAAAGTCCTGACTCCCAACACACGTACAGCTTCTGTTGCATAGATCCTATCTAATCTTGCAGCATAATCCCGTCTGACAAACGTATACTCAACCTGCCAACCCCCCCTCCCCACAACATCCAAAACCCCCACGTCTCCAAACACATTACGTAACAAGCCCAACATACACCCCGCCCCCCTCGGTTCCACATCCCCTCCCCTAATAACATAAGAACATAAGAAAGGAGGAACACTGCAGGAGGCCTGCTGGCCCATACTAGGCAGGTCCTTTACAATTCATCCCACTAACAAAACATTTGCCCAATTTTCAATGCCACCCAAGAAATAAGCTCTGATGTGAAAGTCCCACTCAAATCCAACCCCTCCCACTCATGTACTTATCCAACCTAGATTTGAAACTACCCAAAGTCCCAGCCTCAATAACCCAACTAGGTAGACTGTTCCACTCATCAACTACCCTATTTCCAAACCAATACTTTCCTATGTCCTTTCTAAATCTAAACTTATCTAATTTAAATCCATTACTGCGGGTTCTCTCTTGGAGAGACATCCTCAAGACCTTATTAATATCCCCTTTATTAATACCTATCTTCCACTTATACACTTCGATCAGGTCTCCCCTCATTCTTCGTCTAACAAGTGAATGTAACTTAAGAGTCTTCAATCTTTCTTCATAAGGAAGATTTCTAATGCTATGTATTAATTTAGTCATCCTACGCTGAATGTTTTCTAACGAATTTATGTCCATTTTGTAATACGGAGACCAGAACTGAGCTGCATAATCTAGGTGAGGCCTTACTAATGATGTATAAAGCTGCAGTATGACCTCTGGACTTCTGTTGCTTACACTTCTTGATATAAATCCCAGTAATCTATTTGCCTTATTACGTACGCTTAGGCATTGCTGTCTTGGTTTAAGGTTGCTGCTCACCATAACCCCCAAGTCCTTTTCGCAATCTGTATGGCTAAGTTCTACATCATTTAACTTATAAGTACTAGGATTATGGGCACTCCCAAGCTTCAGAACCTTGCATTTATCTACATTGAACTGCATCTGCCACTTTTCTGACCAAGAATGGAGTTTGTTTAAATCCTCCTGAAGTTCCATAACATCTACGTTTGAATCAATTATCCTACCTATCTTTGTGTCATCGGCGAATTTGCTCATATCACTAGTAATTCCCTCATCAAGATCATTGATATATATTATAAACAACAACGGGCCCAAGACTGATCCCTGTGGAACGCCACTTGTTACAGATCCCCACTCGGACTTAACCCCATTTATGGACACTCTCTGCTTCCTGTCAGTGAGCCATGACTCGATCCACGAGAGCACTTTTCCCCCAATGCCATGAGCTGCCACTTTCTTTAACAGTCTATGGTGCGGAACTCTATCAAAAGCCTTACTAAAATCTAAGTAAATAATATCAAATTCTTTATTGTGGTCAACAGCCTCAAAAGCTTTACTGAAGAAAGTTAATAAATTAGTTAGACAAGACCGGCCTCTTGTGAATCCATGCTGAGTATCATTAATCAAGCTATGCTTATCGAGATGGCTTCTTATAATCTCAGCTATAATTGACTCTAGTAATTTTGCCTACAATTGAGGTCAGGCTTATTGGGCGATAATTTGACGGTAACGACTTGTCCCCTGTTTTAAAAAATAGGAATTACATTAGCCATCTTCCACATATCAGACACTACACCTGTTTGAAGAGATAAATTAAAAATATTAGTTAATGGTTCACAGAGTTCCATTTTGCATTCCTTAAGAACCCTTGAAAAAACCTCATCAGGACCCGCGACTTATTTGCTTCAGTCTGTCTATCTGCTTCACAACCATCTCACTAGTGACTGTGATGTTACATAATTTATCTTCTTCTAGCCCACTGTAAAAATTAATTACTGGAATATTGTTAGTGTCTTCCTGTGTAAAAACTGAGAGAAAATAATTATTTAAAATCAAGCACATTTCATTCTCTTTGTCAGTAAGGTGCCCATAGTTATTTTTAAGGGGACCTATCTTATCTCTAACTTTTGTTCTATAGACCTGGAAAAAAACTTTTTGGGTTAGTTTTAGAATCCCTAGCAACTTTAATTTCATAGTCCCTTTTAGCTTTTCTTATCCCCTTTTTAATGTCCCTCTTAATGTCAATATACTGATTCATAAGATGACCCTCACCTCTTTTGATACGCCTATAAATTCCTTTCTTATGCCCTAGTAGATATTTGAGCCTATTATTCATCCATTTTGGGTCATTTCTATTGATCTAATTTCTTTATATGGGATAAACGCTCCTTGAGCAGCATGTATAGTGTTCAGAAAACTGTCATATTGATAGCTCTCTTCGTTACCCCAGTCAACAGATGATAAGTGTTCTCTAAGCCCATCGTAATCTGCTAAGCGAAAATATGGGACTGTTACTGAATTATCGCTACTATCGTACTTCCATTCAATGCTAATGTGATTGATTTGTGGTCGCTAGCACCCAGTTCCTCTGAAATTTCTAAATTATTAACAAGGGATTCATTGTTTGACATAACTAAGTCAAGCAGGCTATTTCCCCTTGTAGGTTCTGTCACAAACTGCTTCAAAAAACAATCCTGAAATACTTCTAAGAAGTCGTATGATTCTAAATTCCCAGTCAAGAAATTCCAATCAACATGACTAAAGTTAAAGTCTCCTAGAATTACTACATTATCGTGCCTTGTGGCCTTAACAATTTCCTCCCATAGTAGTTTCCCTTGGTCCCTATCTAAGTTTGGGGGACGGTATATCACTCCTAAAATCAGTTTTTCATGCCCCTCTGAAAATTCTATCCAAACAGACTCTGTATGTGTTACTTCAGACTTAATACCCGTTTTTATGCAACAGTTCAAGCGATCTCGGACATACAATGCCACCCCCCCCCCCCCCCCCCATACTTCTTTCTTTGGAACAATTTAAAACCCTGAATATGACATTCCGCAGGCATTGTCCCGACTTTTTGAATTAAACCACGTCTCAGTTAAGGCAAATACATCAATGTTACCTACACTAGCAACTAATCTCAACTCGTCCATCTTATTCCTAGCACTACGGCAATTAGCATAATAAACATTGAAAGACTCTCCTTTCTCTTTACCCTTCCTGCTCATTTCTATTTTTCTACTAAACCTATTACTGTCCTTATCACCCAAGGTCCCTGGCTTTTCAATATCTATCTCGTTCTTATTATTACTAGTTCCCCTAGAACTCGTAATATTACTACACTGGGACTTCACTGTTTTCCTGCCAAAACCCATACCACTAACTATTCCTAGTTTAAAGTCCTAACTGCTCCCTCCACTGCAGTTGCCAGTGCTCCCACCCCACACCTAGATAAGTGAATCCCGTCCCTAGCATACATGTCATTTCTGCCATAGAAGAGGTCCCAGTTGTCTATGAATGTTACCGCATTTTCCTTACAGTATTTGTCCAGCCAGCAATTGACACCAATTGCCCTGGACAACCCAATTCCAATCTCCCCCTATTACAGTGACTAAAGGTAAACCCCTTAAATAGTACATCAAAAATTCTCTCACAAAGTTCTCCTTGACTCGTGCGTTGCCATCTGCCTGCATATACACTCCTATAAAACAAACCCTCGTTGCACCCCACTCCCCCTCCACCCTCACGACCCTCCCCCCCTCCTCCCACCCCAAAATATGCAATGGACTGGTTTCCTTTACAGCCACAGCAACCCCACCTTTTAACCTCAAAGAGCCACTCACATACAACTTATATTCTTTCAAAGACAACTCACAACCAAACTTATAATTGTGCTCCTGAATGAAACATATATCTACATTAAATCTCTTTAAAAACCATTCCACCCATACTCTTTTAACCTCGGCTCTCAGGCCATTAACATTGATCGTTACAACCTTGAATTATGACAGTAGAGGCGGCTTGCCCCGCCGCCTTGGAATGGCACCCGACTGACCTGGCTGCTGACTAGAGCCCCGTTTGTCACCTTGTCTGTCCAGTCCCCCAACCCCCCCCCCCCTTAACCTTTGAACCTTTCAGTACTTCAGCACCGCTACACCCACTCTCTGGGAGATCCAACCTGGGCTTCCCAGGTCTCTGCCCTGGCGTTAAAACGTCATCCATATCAGACGTCCCAGCTGTTCTCTTTCGTGAACCTCCGTCTCCACATGTAACCTCCTCTTCCATGCACGCTCTGTGCACCTCAGCCACTACCGTGTGCTTCTTCCCCTCATTGCACACGGTCTTCCCACGTCCCGATGAGACTGTAGTCTCCTCCAATGAGCGTCCACGCTGCTCATCATCCAGACTCCCCTCCACCTCACTCAGGAAGGTATTCAAAACCTCATCCAGCATTCCATCCTGTTGCATGACAGGTTCACCGTCATCGTTCGTCGTTGTCGTCTGCTCAGGCCCCGTCCCCACAGGTAACGTAGCACATGAGTCCGTCTCCGCCTCTGCTTTATCCACTTCCTCACTCCAACTGCACGATGCCTGCCTTTCGGCCGCATCTGTCTCCTGCACCACAGGACCCAACTGCTGATCCACCGGTGTTGGCATCTGTTCCCTCCGTCCTGGTTTCCTATGGCATTGGGCTGCCATATGGTCAAATGATCCACACTGCCTACAAGTCCGCCTCTGTCCTGCATAGTATACGTAGACCTGCGTTCGGAACTCTTCCAGTAAAACATACGAAGGAATTTATTGCCGTAACGTCATCTTCAGATTGAAGGATCCCTCGGGCAGTCCCACATAAGGCCCATCCTTCCATACTCCCAATTCCGCCGCATGAATCCTGCCATAACGACGGAAGACCGCAACCACATCATACTCTGTAGCTTCGAAGGGCACATTCCTGACTTTTACGTATGTCACATAGCTGGATACATCATGTAGACATACCTCCACTGCTGCATTCACGGCCATCCTCTTCTCGTGGTACTTGTCAACTATGCTTGAATAAAATCCAGCATTTATAAATTTGATGAAAATCCTCGTAACTCCGTTAACAGCCACTCCATAAAGCTCTTCATTGGGTATCCCATACACATCACGAATAATCGTAGGGAGTAGCACCTGCATTGTAGAACTGCTTAGGGCACCACGTACCAGTTCCACACAGACAGTATTCACACGTCTGCCATGTCTATCCGCCATGTTGATTGCTCAAAACAGGCAAACTGTGCAGAAAATCAACTGAATCGGGAGCGTCTGCGCAGCACGTCCACACGGCCCGGAAGCGATGAGGACAATTGATTTTTGACGTTTTGCTGAGGTTATGTGTTATAATGACACTCTAAGTCAACCCAGGTCTCAAGTTAAAGGTTCTGACCTATTTTGTGTGGCATCTACACACCATCGTAGTCGGGGACTTGGTTATGTTGAACTTAGATTCAGTATTAAAGGAGTTTTATGACTTTTATGGAGGATCTGCTGATGGTCCCCAGGTAGGGGTCGTTATTTTGTCTTCTTGTTCCCGACGCTGTGTTGCTGCTTGTTACATTATTGCTGTTGGCAAATGATTCATCATATTGTTGAAGCAAGCTGTTTTGATTGCCTTGATGGTCAACAACATAGATTATTTGTTGACTAGTATCAGTTATCTTTTAAGTCTCATTAGAGTGGAGTCGACTCCTGCTGAGACATAACAAGCACACACGCACACACGCACACATTCACACATTCTTGTATATACTAGTATTTTTATCCTTGATTATAAAGTACAAGATGGTACTTATGAGTCGTACTGTTAAAAATGTGCCTTCAGCACTTTACTACTATATATACAATTTAACTTTGCAGTACAAGAGAAGTGTAGGAGTTTATATCCTAAATTATATTAAATTCATTTACTTTGATTTTGTCAACCTAGACAACTTTCTTAATAAAATTCTCAAATTTTATTTCGCTAATGAGTATCCTATCAGTTGCAATCCTAAAGTACTATTAAAATTTATCATAATCTTAAAGGATAACTGGACCATAAGTCTTTCTGGCTACTTGTTACAAAAACCAGAAACAGGTTGAATGCTAGAGGAGGAGACCTTCTAGTATTCTCTGGAGATGTCTATACTTTATAGATAATATTTTTTTGTAACATGCATATTCATGTATGTGTAGTGTGACGTAAGTGTAAGTAGAAGTACCAAGATATACCTGGTATCCCCGGTGTTTATGAGGCAGAAAAAAGACACCAGTAATCCTACCATCATGTAAAACAATTACAGGTTTCTGTTTCACACTCATTAGGCAGGACGGTAGTACCTCCCTGGGTAGCTGCTGTCAGTTCTTTATTTATTTATTTATTTATTTATTTATTTATTTATTTATGTCTTTGCAAACAGTACATTGAGATTTTATATTTACAATAGTGGGTTGCAATGCAATGAGAGCCTCTATTATGCCTAGGCATTATGGGCCAACTTAACATTATTGACTTACAGTCTACTTAACACTAAGAATTATGTCATAGTTGTACAACAGAATATTAATTATATCATAGTTGTACAGTAGATTATTAATTATAAGTGAATCTGATTTGTATAAGACAAAAGATATATTCATATATTAAAAAATGCTTTTTGTGAAAACAATGATTCAATTATATTCCTGCCAACAATGGATAAAAGGTTCAAAGTGATTGTTGAAATTATGATATGGGAATAACATAAGTGAGTACGTGTGTACTGAGTATTTAGCATTTAGTCTAGGGTGATTAAGTGGCTTTTGAGAAGAGTCTTAAAATGATTTTCAGACCGGGTTACTTTAGTCTCTTCTAGTAATGAATTCCAAATTTTGGGGCCCTTTATGTGCATAGAGTTTTTACACAGTGTGATATGGACACGAGGTATATCAAAAAGAGATCTGTGTCTTGTGTTGTGGTCATGTGTCTTGCTAAGGTTGGTGAGGAGAAGTTTGAGTGGAGGGTTTATATTTGCGTGTATTGTTCTGTGTATGTAGTAGGCACATGAATAAGTATGGATGTTCTTATTGGTGAGCAGATTCAGACTTTTGAAAATTGGTAGAGTATGCTGGCGGGAGTGGGAATTTGTTATCATTCTGACTGCTGCCTTTTACTGGGTTATTAGAGGTCTTAGGTGATTGAATGTTGTTGATCCCCATGCACAAATTCCATATGTAAGATAAGGGTATACTAGTGAATGGTACAGTGCCAGGAGAGCTGATTGTGGAACGTAGTACCTTATCTTTGATAGTATACCTACAGTCTTAGAGATTTTCTTGGTGATTTGTTGTATGTGTGTCTGGAATTTAAGGCTACTGCAAAGGTGGATACCAAGGAATTTTCCCTCTGTGAGTCTTGTGACTGATGATCAGTTTAGCGTTATGTTAATTGAATGATTTGCCGCTTTGTTTCCAAACTGAATGAAAAATGTTTTATCAGTACTCAGGGTAAGTTTATTAGTCATCATCTAGGCAGATATTTTCTGCAATTCGGCAATGGCAGGGTTTGCAAGTATGACTGGGTTTGGGTGGGAGAAGACGTATGTTGTGTCATCTGCAAATAATATAGGTTTGAGTAGCTGTGATGCATTCGGTAGAACATTGACGTAGATGAGAAAGAGGAATGGTCCCAGGACACTTCCTTGTGGGACTCCTACTGTGTGGAATTTTTTTCTCTCTCTAACTAAAAGTAGACGATATCTGTTGTTTTTATTATTCTCATTATTTGTTTCAGAAGTTATCATTATTTATTATTTAATATTTTCGTAAGATTATGAACTAAGAATCTATTCAATATTTTGAGTAGACAATATTTGTTGACTCACCCGGCTTGGCAACATTGATCAGATCATTGATTCCTTCAACCTGGATGTGGCCAGGAGCAAATGAACCACAAGCAACGACCATGTCGTAAGTATCTGCCAAAAAATATATTATCAATTAAACGTTCTTACTGTGCATAAATAAATAAAATCATATGAGAATACACTGTTTACAAAACCGAGAAGATGATAAATGAGACACTTGTGCAATGTTTGGGTATATTCCGGAAAAGTTTTGCCATACCTGGAATATACCTGGAGAGGGTTTCGGGGGTCAACGCCCCAGCGACCAAGCCTGATAGTGGATCAGGGCCTGATCAACCAGGCTGTTACTGTTGGCAGCACTCAATCCAACGTACAAACCACAGCCCGGCTGGTCAAGTGCTGACTTTAGGTGCCTGTCCAGGGCCTTTTGAAGACAGTCAGGGGTCTATTGGTAATCCCCCTTATGTATGCTTGTAGGCAGTTGAACAGTCTCGGGCCCCTGACACTTATTGTGTTGTCTCTTAAAGTGCTAATGGCACCCAGGGATGTTGCATCGTCTGTCGAGTCTTTTGCTTTTATAGGTAGTGATTTTAGTGTGCAAGTTCGGTACTAGTCCCTCCAGGATTTTCCAAGTGTATATAATCATGTATCTCTCCCGCCTGCGTTCTAGGGAGTACAGGTTGAGTTTTTTTTTTTTGTTACCGCAGTTATGTATGCCGTGAAGGTTCTTTGTACATTTTCGAGGTCAGCAATTTCACCTGTCCTGAAAGGTGCTGTTAGTGTGCAATAATATTCAAGCTTAGACGAAACAAGCTACCTGAAGAGTGTCATCATGGATTTGGCATCTCTAGTTTTGAAGGTTCTCATTATCCATCCTGTCATTTTTCTAGCAGATGTGATTGATACACCGTTATGGTCTTTGAAGGTGAGATCCTCTGATCACTCCCAGATCTTTTAAATTAGTTTTTCGCTCTATTGGGTGGTTGGAATTTGTTTTATAATCAGATATAGTCTTAATTTCCTCATGCAGAGTCAGTGTGTTCAATCCATCAACCATGACAGCATAAATAGGGCTTATATACTGATGAGAGATAAGGTGGAGCAGTGGTAAACGGGTTCACCAGTGTACATATCCATTAGTGGAATAAGTCTTGTCTATAGGATAGACATATTTTCAGGAAATCTCTGCATCAAGATCCCAAGATGCTGCTGTACCTGACATGATGTAAGTAAACGGTTTATTAAACCGATAAGTTGATAAAGGAGACATTTATTGCACAAATATGAGAAGTTATGTACTTGAAGTTCACAGGTAGTGACCTGAAGTTTTACAAGTACGTAATTTAGGGCAGAAACAACTAAATTAACTTTACACTTACTGACTGATGTTAGTTATACCTCTGAGACAAATGAGACTTTAAGTACAGTGGGTCACAACACTATACTCCCGTCGATGCCCACCCACTCACTCCCACACTCACTTAAGTTGGACCTAACCATATGTAAACAATTATGGAATTTAAACCATTAATAGTGGAAATTTATGATTGTGGACTGCATTGTATTATTAATGACCTGACTTACTAATTAGTGTTTTGGTTCACAAATTATACACATAAAAAGAATATGCAGAGAGAATGTATCTTATAAACATATATTCCATGTTCCCAAAATTTACACTGGAGATGGACCCCATTTACATGTATCATTTTATATTTCACATAAATTAAACAAATTTAGAAATTCACTTTGCCGTATATTGCTTGGGCCCCATATTATTGTTAGCAGATCACATCTTAAAACTTCCTAAACAATAACTAACAGAAACATGTAAAGTAAAAGGACACAAGTGCAACTAATGTGACATTTATTGTGGCAACGTTTCGCTCTCCAGGAGCTTTATCAAGCCATTACAAACAATACATGGACACAGAGGGTATATATAGGCTCAGAGTGAGGTGCAATACTAGTGAGGTACCATTTCGATGTTCACTAGTGGTAGTAGTAGTAGTAGTAGTAGTAGTGGTAGCAGTAGTAGTAGTAGTAGTAGTAGTAGTGGTAGTGACATAAGTAATACAATATGGTAGAGCAATTAATTCGTACATGAGTAAAAGGATATAAAAGCTATTACTGGGTAACATAACTTGATAACTTGAACAACGCCTGTGTACAACACCGAAATTCCACCAATCATCTCATGAAATTCAGAGACGCCCAATTAGTAATCAAAGAAACTAATTTCCGCAGACGCAAGTGCCTTGAATCAGCACTGATCGTTGTTTCGAATACAATTAAACAAAACAACGGCAGCTTCACCATCTCCGAAGTCTTAGCAAGAATCCTCCTGAAAACAGTAAACCCTGCCATCACATAGTCTCTCCTGTTATACTACACAAAGCACAGAGAGTGAACACTGAAACAAGCTGCCTCTTTCCAGTCTATATTTGTCCAACCTATTTTTATGTTACCCAAGTAATAGCTTTTATATCCTTTTACTCATGTACGAATTAATTGCTCTACCATATTGTATTACTTATGTCACTACCACTACTACTACTACTACTACTACTACCACTACTACTACTACTACTACTACCCACTAGTGAACATCGAAATGGTACCTCACTAGTATTGCACCTCACTCTGAGCCTTTATATACCCTCTGTGTCCATGTATTGTTTGTAATGGCTTGATAAAGCTCCTGGAGAGCGAAACGTTGCCACAATAAATGTCACATTAGTTGCACTTGTGTCCTTTTACTTTACATATTGTCGGTAATTCTACCAACTTTATTATAACAGAAACAATGGCAGCTCTCTGAACTATTGAAAATATATGGAAGTGTACATTATATGTGCTGTGCAACTCAGCTGTTTCAGTGTCTCCTTATTTTCCACCATCCCAGGTATATTGCATCTGTTTCCCAGAAAATATGACCATCTGCAGCAAACTGGTTGTCCAATTTAGCCGTTACACCCATTGTTGGATCCCATGGCACAAAATTTATCACCACTATTATATTCAACCAATGTTAGTCCGCCATTTCTTCTGCGTCTCTCCCCCGACACAGTTCCCTGCGGTGCTGGTTCTTCCTTGTTCTCTCGATATTTCTCTAAAGTCAAACCAATATCACGTATTAATGAATATATATTTTATTAACACATCGGCCGTCTCCCACCAAGGCAAGGTGGCCCGAAAAAGAAAATCTTTCGTTATTCACTCTATTACTGTTATTCACTCTATTGCAGTTATAAAACTGTAACATTAACACATCTACAGAGTGCAGACACTGTATTTCCTTCCCGTCTCCAGGACTCAAGTCCAGCCTGCCGGTTTCCCTGAATTCCTTCATGAATGTTGCTTTGCTCACACTCCAACAGAACGTCATGTCCTAAAAACCATTTGCCTCCAATTGCTCCTATCTAACATGCTCACGCATGCTTGTTGGAAGTCTAGGCCTTGCTCACCCAAAACCTCCTCTACCCCTCCCTCCAGCCTTTTGTAGGCCGACTCCTACCCTGCCTTCTCCGCACTACAGATTTATATGCTCTCGAGGTCATTATTTTGTTCCAACCTCTCTACATATCCAAACCACCTCAACACCTCCTTCCTCAGCCCTCTGGATAATAGTTTTGGTAATCCCGCACCTCCCCCTAATTTCAAAACTACGAATTCTCTGCATTATATTCACACCACACATTGTCCTCAGACATGACATCTCCACTGCCTCCAGCCTTCTCCTTGTTGCAATATTCACCACTCATGTTTCACAACCATGTAAGAGCTTTGGTATAACTATACTCTCATATATTCCACTCTTTGCTTCCATGGACAAAATTCTTTGTCTCCACAGACTCCTAAGTGTATCACTCACCTTTTTCCCTTAATCAATTCTATGATTCACCTCATGTTTGATAGTCCTATCTGCTGACACGTCCACTCATTTAATCTGAATGCATTCACCTCCTCCATACTCTCTTCCTCCACTCTGATATCCAATCTTTTGTTACCTAATTTCTTTCCTCATCACCTTACCCTTTCCTATATTCACTTTTACTTTTTTTTCTTTTACATATCCTACCAAACTCATCAACTAACCTCTGCAACTTCTCTTCAAAATCTACCAAAAGCACAGAGTCATCAGCAAACAGCAACTGAGACAACTCCCACTTTTTGTTACATTCCCCAACAATAACTTCTCTTACAACCCCATCTATATTGAACAACTATGGTGACATCACACATCTATAAATATATTGAACAACTATGGTGACATCACACATCTATAAATATATTGAACAACTATGGTGACATCACACATCTATAAATATATTGAACAACTATGTTGACATCACACATCTATAAATATATTGAACAACTATGGTGACATCACACATCAATAAATATATTGAACAACCATGGTGACATCACACGTCAAAAATTGTGACGTCACACATCAACCATGGTGACGTCACACATCAACCATGGTGACGTCACACATCAACCATGGAGACGTCACACATCAACCATGGTGACGTCACACATCAACCATGGTGACGTCACACATCAACCATGGTGACGTCACACATCAACCATGGTGACGTCACACATCAACAATGGTGACGTCACACATCAACCATGGTGACGTCACACATCAACAATGGTGACGTCACACATAAACCATGGTGACGTCACACATCAACCATGGTGACGTCACACGTCAACCATGGTGACGTCACACATCAGCCATGGTGACGTCACACATCAACCATGGTGACGTCACACATCAACCATAGTGACGTCACATATCAACCATAGTGACGTCACATCAACCATGGTGACGTCACACATCAACCATGGTGACGTCACACATCAACCACGGTGACGTCACACATCAACCATGGTGACGTCACACATCAAAAATGGTGAAGTCACACATCAACCATTGAGACGTCACACATCAACCATGGTGACGTCACACATCAACCATGGTGACGTCACACATCAACCATGGTGACGTCACACATCAACCATGGTGACGTCACACATCAACCATCGTGACGTCACACATCAACCATGGTGACGTCACACATCAACCATGGTCACGTCACACATCAACCATGGTGACGTCACACATCAGCCATGGTGACGCCACACATCAACCATGGTGACATCACACATCAACTATGGTGACGTCACATATCAACCAGGTTGACGTCACACATCAAACATGGTGACGTCACACATCAACCATGGTGACGTCACACATCAACCACGGTGACGTCACACATCAACCATGGTGACGTCACACATCAACCATGGTGACGTCACACATCAACCATTGAGACGTCACACATCAACCATGGTGACGTGACACATCAACCATGGTGACGTGACACATCAACCATGGTGACGTGACACATCAACCTTTTTGACGTCACACATCAACCATGGTGACGTCACACATCAACAATGGTGACGTCACACATCAACCATGGTGACGTCACACATCAACCATGGTGATGTCACACATCAACCATGGTGACGTCACACATCAACCATGGTGACGTCACACATCAACCATGGTGACGTCACACATCAACCATGGCGACTAACCACATCAACAATGGTGACGTCACACATCAACCATGGTGACGTCACACATCAACCATGGTGACGTCACACATCAACCATGGTGACGTCACACATAATCCATGGTGACGTCACACATCAACCATGGTGACGTCACAATTCAGCCATGGTGACGTCACACATCAACAATGGTGACGTCACACATCAACCATGGTGACGTCACACATCAACCATGGTGACTGTAGACAGCCTGTATTGTCAGAGCACACAGCCTAGCCGTCTGCTCTGACTAGTTCATATTTTGCGGCATTCAGTGCTGCCCTCTGTAGGCCTACCTAGGTCGGTGGGAAGCACAGACCACTCTCTCTCACTCCTGGACCGACCGACTTGACGTACACAAGTACTCCCCCTCCACGGACTGGCTTGCGGTCAGATAAGATAAGATTTTGTTCGGATTTTTAACCCCGGAGGGTTAGCCACCCAGGATAACCCAAGAAAGTCAGTGCGTCATCGAGGACTGTCTAACTTATTTCCATTGGGGTCCTTAATCTTGTCCCCCAGGATGCGACCCACACCAGTCGACTAACACCCAGGTACCTATTTGCTGCTAGGTGAACAGGACAACAGGTGTAAGGAAACGTGTCGAAATGTTTCCACCCGCCGGGAATCGAACCCGGGCCCTCCGTGTGTGAAGCGGGAGCTTTAGCCACCAGGCCACCGGGCCACACCACCCTCACACTGCCCGTTGTGTACTCACTCCTACCCGATTAAAGCCAATCTAGTCCACGGCCGTATCATTGCTACCTACGCTACCTTCATCGGCACTAAACCGCTGTTCAACAGTAAGAACAGCAATAACAGTGGTGACAGCGGAGTCAGCGGCATTGTGAGCCTCTTCAGGGTGGAGGGGTCAACACCATCGGTCGACGCCAGTCAACACATCCTCGTCATCCA